>VZTX01004484.1:0-14937 GCA_013400915.1 Pardalotus punctatus | reverse complement strand
CCCCCCGCTCTGCCCACGGCATAGGCTGGTACCCATGTCCAGGGATGGGCTGGGAGTGGGATCGAAGGAGAGTGCCCTGATGGGGCCACATGCACGGCCTTGAGCACGACTGCGACAGCAGCCCCCCAGAGCGGGTGTGGGGCTCCTTGGGGCTCCTCAGAGGCTGCCCCGAACCCTCCTCAGCCACCAACACACCCCTTTAGCTCCCCCTCATGAGGGGATGGGGGATACAGGACAGCCCAGCAGCTCTCTGGGATGGACATTCCCCGGAGCAGCTTTGTGCTTGAGCCTCAGAGTTCCAGCAGCTCCTCCACACGTGCTGACCAACCCCATGGGAGGCTCCTCCACGGCACAAACCTTGGCCGAGCTCCCAGCCACCAGCAGAGGATGGTGCAGCTCTGTGCCCCACCTGAGATGCCCTGTTGGTGGCCTGGACCAGCCAAACCCTGCTCAGTTCATGGCAGCAGAGCAGTGAAACCCCCCCAGCCCTCTCCATAGGAAGGCAGAGGGAATGGAGGGGTCATGGCCACCAGCCCAAGGGGTCCTCGGTGCGCCTGCATCCCATGAGATCCCAGTTTCCTGCCTCTGGAGCACAAGGCAGCTGTGTTGCTGGGTTTTTTTCCCTCCCGTAGCTGGAATTTTGCTGAATGTTTTGTCCTGGATCAGCTGAAAATAGCTGCAGTCAATGTTAACAATTCATCAGCTCGGTTTTGTCGGGGAACCGTTGTCGCTGCTGCCTCGTGCGGGAGGGGAACGGCTCTGGCGGCTCTGGAGAGCCCAGAGCTTCCCAAAGGCCACTCCTCGCAGGGGAGAGGCCTTCAAAGGCGATTCCCATGGGCTGCCCTTGCCTGAGCCCACCCCTGGCATTTATCATCTGCTGCATTGTGAGATGCAATCCCAGGGAATGAGCTCTTATGTGGACATGGTGCCTGTCCCAGCCCGTTCCCACCCCTCCTGGAGCTCAGGACAACTCTGGGCAGCATCCTTGGCATGGTGGGGTGGGATTTTGTGGTTTTTGGAGCCTCTCAGTGCAGCACCATGGATTCAGGGATGAGAGAACCCAGCACAGTCTTTGCTTCTGGCCGTCCATTCCCACTCCTCGGCTGTGCCCCCCGATTGAGCACAGCCACAGTTGATATTTTCCCATCTCCAGCTCTGTGTCTTCCCATTTCCCGCATGGGGAGCAGGGGTTTCATTACCAGCAACGTCCTTTCCTGGCTGCCCTCATATTTATGGCAGTCCTTCTTTTTTATAGCCAATTTTGTAGAGTGCCCAGCAGTTAGCTCAACTGCTTCCTTTCATTTCGGCATTATTGCCAATTTCCTGTTCCACGGGCTAAATTTATCACTTCTTTAATTGTTTGATAACTCCAGGAACCAGCTGAGAGTCACCCTGCCCTGTGCCAACCCATTTCCTGGGTGAGGGCTCCACGCTTCCACCTCCAGCACGTCTTGGTGCACTCTCCTGACACATCTCTGCGAAGAAGATTCCAGCCTCAGAGCCATTCCCAGCCTCTCCCGGGTGCTTTTGGCCTCCTTTCCCTCAGTTTAATTTGCCCAGCCTAGTTCAGCATCCGTGCTTTGGTCCACGGCCAGTTTATCCTGGGAATCCTTGCAGTGAGTTAGGGGCTGCTGGAGCTCTTCTTGCTCCAGTGCTGCTGCTCTGAGCTGCAGCCTCAGCCCATTCCAAAGCAGATCCCAGGACTCAGGCCAGGTGGGAACACCCTCCTCAGGTGGGTTGTGGTCCACGACACCCCCTCACTGCCCGACTTTGGGCTGAGGAGGAGAACAGAGCAAGGATTCCGTGAGGCTGGGACAGCCCAGCCCTTCCCAAAGATTGCTCCAGGCTGTGTTCTGAGTGCCATGGAATGAGACATTTCCCACTTCAGCTGCTGAAAGCCTCGTGCCTGCTGAGCTCTGGGAGCTCTGCACAGTCCCTGGGCACTCTCTGGGTACCTGCTGTCCTGTGCTGCGATCCAACAGCATCCTGGATGCTGCTTCCAGCCCCTCAGGCCCAGCAGGGAGAGCTGTGGTGACTCCTGCTCCAGCAGAGATTTCTCTCCTGACTGCAGGATTTGCTGGGAAGCTTCCAGTTTTTCTCCTGGATTGGGTTGGAGCCGGCCTTGTACCACCTCCAGCGCCTGCCCTGGGTTTGTGGTGCTCCTCGCAGCCTCCCGGCCGCTGGCAGTGTGAGTGCATTTGGATCCCTGCTCCCTGCTAGCGCCTGCAGCACGGCTGGCTGGGCTTCCTTCCATGGGATGCTGCAAGCCATGCAGCCCCGGCTCAGCCTCCTGGCACAGGGCCTCATGCTGTCCCCAGTGCCCTTCCCCAGATGCTGCAGCAAGCCCAGCTGTGGATCCCTGAAACCCAGCCCCAAGGCTGATCCTACAGCTTTCCGTTTTTTCCATGTCATCCCCCTCCAGTGGCCTGGCATGCAGGTTGTGTCTCCAGGAAGAGCAGTTTGAACGCATCAGAAGGGAGAGAGGTTTGGGCAGTGGGCAGAGGCACAGGTGCCCCACAGACCACCCTGTGCTGGGTGACCCCTGCCAGGGGCTCCGCTCCACCCTAACCACAGCTCCGTGGCACCAAGCAAACATCGTGCCAAGGCTTCCAGCTGGATAATGCCCGAACTTCCCAACATCCCAAGCATATGCCCCACTCCAGGGCAGTGATCACAGCCCCAAGGCTGCCAGAGCTCCAGCAGCATTTGGACAACGCCCTCAGGCACAGGTTGGGATTGCTGGGATTGCTCTGTGCAGTGCCAGGAGCTGGACTGGATGATCCTTGTGGGACCCTCCCACCCCGGGCTGTTGCAGGATTCATCAGCCTGGCTGCGCTGTCACAGAGGGGGTCGAGCATCCCAGCTGTGCACCCCAGGAGCACCACACCTTGTCCTTGTCCTGTCCAATCCTCATCGCTCCATTTGGGATTGTCCTTGTTGCTCCAGGCTGCTTTTCATGCACGAATTCAATGGGTCTGGGTGCTGTGCCCCATTTACACCTCCCTGTGTGAAATTCTCCCGAGCCCAGGGGGGAGCAGCCGCTCCTCCTCCGAGGTCCTGCCCCAGCCTTTCCGTGATTCCCGAATCCATCCTGGTCCCGCAGTGCTGGAGGTGACATCTCCCTTTGAAGGGGAATTTGGAGCCACAGAATTACCAGGGGGCTTCACGCCTTGCATTGTTAGTGCTTGTCAAATATTTATGAAAAAACAATCTGGGGATAATTAATTCAGCAGCAATGGCAAAGCCCCGGCTGAGATTTATGGGATGGATGCGATTGGAGCACGGACAGAGCTCTGCCAAGCCCAGGAAAGTGTATCATCAATAATAGATTTGTCAATAGATGAAAACATCAGCAGATAAACTAGTCTTGAGTGCCACCTGGCCAGCACATCCCCGCAGTCACCCGTGGCCAGCGCCTGGCAAACAGCTCCCGGTGCCACCTTTCCCGGCTGGAATTCTGCAAGAGCATCTCCAGAGCCACTCCACACAACTGGGGACAAGGGGTGGGACAGAGCTTCAGGGGGAGACCGGCAGTAAAGAGCCCCAGCGCTGGCCGTGTGCCATCATTCCTCCCTTTGGTGTCACCGCCCGTCCCCAGGGGAGCCCGGGCTCTGGGATTCACGGCACAAAGGCGACCTTGAGCGCTGGGAGGTCCGTGCCCTTTCCCTGAATAGCTCCATGCCCGCGGGGTCCCCCTGACCCCAGCCCCGCCGCCCGGCCGGGGGCTGCGGGGTGCGGCCGGGGGCTGCGCACACTGAGCCCATTCACGGGGCAGAAAGGGGCCCTTGTTCCCTGCAGACAGAACCGAGGGCCCCGAGCAGCTGCGGCGACGCGGGGCCAGCCGGGGCACGAGCAGCCCCGGGGCATGAGCGGCCCGGTGGCTCCGGCGGGGCTGCATCGGGAGCCGCCCCGCGTTCCCAGCCCGGGCAGCAGCAGCAGCAGCACAGGCAGGGCCCCGCAGCCGCCAGCTCCACGCCCGAGGCTGGCACACGTCATGCCATTCCCAGGGCACCGGGCAGGGAGCAGAGCCCGCTGCTGCAGGGAATCCACGCGGGGGAAGGTGGCAGTCCCCAGCGCGGCCGGGAAGCAGCGGCACAGCTCGGGCGATGGTGGGGCAGTGCTGGGTGGTGACCCCATCCAGCCTTGCAGCCTCTCCCCAGTGTCGTTCCTGCTCGGAACTTTCCAATATTCCACTCGCGGCACCCTGCGGTCCTTGGAATGCGGGGCTGTGAGTGGGGCACATTCCATGGGGCAGGAGATGCGGGATTGGGCTGGATCCGGGCTCTGTGCCCGCCTGGGCAGCGCTGCCCCCTCTCCCCGTGGGCACCGAGGCTCCCCGGCCGGCCGGGTCCCTGGCTCAGGTTGCTCCTCATCCATCTGCTCTCCTGTCACATCCCCGTCTCCCTGATTATTTTAATGAGGATAATGATTCACACCTGGGCAATTCAAACCCGCTAACAATAACAATTTTAATTAGTTTCCACTACAAATCTGAAACGTCGTCATTAACATTTAAAACGCTCGCGATTGGCAGCTCCGTGGAAAGCCGGGGCTGGGTGGGAGCCGTGGGAGGGGTGGGCAGAGCTCCAGGGTGCAGGTGGGATTGGGAAACTGCTGACGGGGTCACGGCCACAGAGCCACATGCTGAGGGTGGCACTGAGCTGGTTCCTGCCAGCCCCCAGCCCACCGCGGGGTGGGAGGGAACGGATCCTCCCCGGCTCTTCAGCGGGTGTGGGCAGGGACCAGCACCTGGCACTTGGTGGCACTTCGGTGGTATCGGCTGCTCGCTGGGAGCTGCAGCCTTTGGGGCTGTGCAGGCAGGGGGTGCCCATGGAGGGGACATCCATCACCCAGACAGGGACACCTCCGTGCCCCATGCCCGGCACACAGGGCTCCAGGAGCAGGGATCACATCCCAGGGGCTCACCCTGCTGCCCCGAGGCTTTCTTGAATGCTAAAAGCCGTTTTCTCCCCTCGCCAAAAGCTTTGCTACAGACTCCCCACAGCAGGCCTGAGCAGTGGGGTCAGCCTGTCTCAGTCCTGCACCTCCCTGTGTGCCCCTGGTGCCTGTCCTGCCGGGCAGCCCCATCCATCCCTCTGCCCCAGCCATCCAGCTGTGTCCAAGGAGCCCTGAAAGGTGGGGAACACCTCGAGGAGACCAGGCAGGGATGCAAAATGGTCCCATCTCGCATGAGGTGTGAGACTGACAGGGAGGAAACCATGGTTCCCTGGAGACGGGATTGGGAATTCATAGGGTGCGGAGTGGGGTGAGCAGCCCTGGCTGGCACATTCTGTGTGACATCATCCTTTGGGGGCACAGCGAGTGTCCCTGGACCGTCCTTTATCCCAGGGCTCTGGGGATGGGCTCTGGGTGTCCGGGGCAGTGTCTGGGGCTGTGGGGGCGCTGCCACAGGGCCCTGCTGCTGTCACCCGGCACACACCGGGGTCCCCGGCATCCTCCTGTCTGTCTGCCCGACTCCCCCACAGCCTGGCACAAGCCAAGGCAGCTCCACATTCCCACCGCTCAGTTTTCCTCCACTGGAGGCATCCGTGGCTCCAGTCACGGGCTTTCCCCTCGCCTGGCTCGCTCAGGTGTGTGCGGCTGGGGACCGCACTCCGAGAACTTGCCCCAGGCGCTACAGGGAACAAGGGCAAAACACACCAGCGATGATGCCGCGGTCCAGCTGCTGCCAGTGGGATGTGGGGGGTGTGTCCCCGAGGGTCCCAGCTCGGCTTTCCCTCCACCCCAGCTCTGGCTTTGCGGAGCAGAGCCCTTCCATCCTTCTCCAGCAGCTCCCGGCGCTGCCGCCTGCCTGTCCCCGGAGGAAGCTGGGGAAGGAACAATTCCACAGTGCCCAGCTCAGGCAACCTGTCAGCCATCACATCAATCATTCTGCCCGGCCCGGCCTCCCGGGACGCGCTCGGCAGGAGGCTCTGGGATAACGCCGGGCCGGGATGGGGGGTGGCACATGCGAGGCCCCCGTGCGTCACCCCGGCAGCGGGAGCCTCTTCCGAAGGCAGCAGCAATGAGCAGCCGAGCTGAAGATGTGGCTTCAGGGCAGCAGGGACCCAGCAGCCCCCTGAGGATGCCCCAGACAGGGGGGAGCAGACAGAGCTCCTGCCCTCGCTGTTCTGGGGTGCCGTGGGGTGCAGGAGGTTGCCGGGTGTGGATGGAGATGGTGGGTGCTGGCCGGGGAAGGGTGACCTGGACAATGACCTTGGGGTCACACTGGGGACTGTTGGATGTCCTCGGAGCATTCTCCCAGAGTTTTCCCGCTCTTTAAATGCAGGTGGGGGGAGCTGCCTGGTTCCTGCCCTGCTGAGAGCTGTCCCCCAGCCTGGCCAGCCTGGGGAGCACCAGGGCTGGAGCTGCTGCCTTGTGCCTGCCTTTCCGTATTTTTCAGGGACATCAGGACTCTCCTGGAGTCTTGAAGGGGCCCTGGGCTGGGGGTTGCTGCTGTCTCAGCAGCGCAGTGATGGTACCTGGCAGGGAAGGGGACAGGGACGGTGTCCCCATGGCCACCATCAGCCAGGACAGACCCTCAGCCCCCACCTCAGCCCCCCACTCTGCTGGGGCAGGGCAGGGTGTGCTGGCAAACCCCCAGCCCAGCTGATCCCAGAGTCATTCCTGTCCCTCTGGGCAGGGCAGGATCCTGCCTGGGTGGTCTCTGCCAGGGACAGGGAAGGGCTGGGAACCTTTCCTGCTTCTCGTGCCAACAGAGCCACTGGGCAGTGAGGAACTGGCCACTGAGTGTGGGCAGGGCTTGCGTGGGGGGGGTCCTGCTGCCACCCTGATCCTGCTTCCTTCTCCTCTTTCCCACCCCGCTCCAGGACCCCGTGCCCGGGAGGAGCTGAGCCCGGCCCTTCAGGCAGGGTGGGCAGCTTGTTCCCCCAAACCCCCCCTGAGCCTCAGCACCATGCAGGGGACCCCTGGGCAGGCCTGAGGGACACTCAGGGCTTGAGACACGCCGGTGGCATCACTGCTGAGGGTTCTGGACCATCCCTGCAGCCAGAGCTTGGCCTAAGCCAGGCTCAGCAGCTCCTGAGGGGCAGAAAGCATGAGTGAAGATTCCAGCCACCTCCCCTCCTTCCCCCAGCTCCACCGGCTGTTGTCTTAGTGTAAACAAGGTATTTAATATGCACAAGCACTCATTAGCATCTCCTGCTTCCAACGGCACGGTGTCTGCAGCTGGACTCGCGGGACGTGTCACAGGAAATCTCTACACACAACTTTTAATTACAGACAAATGGCTGGACACGTCAGCACTGCCAGCCCCCGGTGCTTCCTGCCGGGCCAGCTCTGCCTCCCTCCTGGAGGAGCCCTGGCCAGGATGGGGCTGCCTGGGCTGCAGGAGGGTCCCAGGGCAGTGGGGACTGAGGGGACACTGGGGGTGACGGTGGCAGGACCTTGCAGCAGTGCTGGCATTCTGGGTCACTGAGACATGGAGCCAAGTGTAGGAGCTCCATCCCTATTTTTAGCCCGGTTGAAGGATGTCTGTGGTCTGTGGCTGAGGTCCAGCAAGCATTTAGGGAGGACACCTTGAAGCAGGAGGCTCCAGAGGAAGGGCAGGGGGCTCCATCCTTGTCACCTCACGTGTCACAAGGGTTTGGCTCACCCTGCCAAGATCCCAGCCAGGGACCACAGCCAGCCCTGGCCCTCATTGTCACTCCCCAGGGTCCTGTGGCTCCTGATGGCAGGGGACAAGGGAACCCAGCCTTTTGCTGGGGTCAAAGGAAGGATCCCAGGGTGGACCCTGCTGTTTCCAGAGTGCCGACAGAGAGGCAGCTGTGTGGGCCCGAAGACCGTTGTGCAGGCACATGGGTATTGCTTATCCACCGTTGCCCAAAATCAGAGGTGCTGGCCCAAACCAGACCCTCCAGCAGCCCAGGGCATTTCCAGAGCCCGGAGGTGCTGTCTGTGATGGGATGGACAGCCAGGTCCTGCTGGCTGCCTGCAGGGAGGAGCAGGGGGCAGAAAATCCACATCCCCGCCAGGTGGGATGGCAGCCCCGGGCTGTTCCAGCCTGATCTGCAGCCAGGCATTGGGAAAAGGGAATGGGGAAAGCAGGGGAGCAGGAGGATGGGGCCCTGCACCGCCCAGCCTGGCTCTGGTGCTGCTGGGGCCAGCACAGAAATCCCTGTCTTTGACCTGGGCTCAGGGCAGAGCCTCGCCTGGGGCATCGGCAGAGGTGTCCAACGCTCTTCCCATGGCACAAGGAAACCACGGGAGCTCCAGGCCTGGTTCCCGGTGCTGGGCTGCTGGAGAAAGCAGCTGTTGTCCCCTTCTGAGCCCTGGGCCATCCCCCAGCCCCAGCAGGCTCTGCCTGCTCAGGACAGAGTTCTGGGAGCTGATTTTGGGCAGGTTTTCCTTCACAAGTGACTCACGGCCGAAGATTTCTCACTTTCCCTGGGCACCACTCACGGGGAGAAGGAGGGTGGGGAGGGCCACTCCGGCACCTTGCACACCGGCCCTGGCTGTTCTGGAGGCTGCAGCGAGTGGACCTGAGGCCATGGGACACAGCCAACAGCTGGAACTGGGACCACATCTGCTCCAGCCTGCGGCTCCCAGGCGGCTGTATCCCCGGGGAGGGATATTTCCTCCTAGAACCTCTCACCCTGCAAGGCTTTGAGCAAAAACCATTTGTTGGAGTTTCCCGCAGCACGGAAATGCCCCTCCCGAGGCGGGCAGCAGGCAGAGAGCAGCAGCTTCCCGGGAACTGGAAGGATGCTCCACTCACCCCAGCAGCAATTTTCCCATCCTGGTACATCCTGGCTGGCTGGGAGCTGTGTGAGGTTTCAGGGGAGAACCAGCTCATTCTTAGGGAGTTTGGGCATCTCCAGGGTGCAGGAACAGCCTGGAGGAAGAGCTGGGTTGATCGCAGGGAGTTTGGGCAGCTCCATGGTCCGTGGGGTGGCTGTGGCTTCCCCTGATCTCTTGGCAGGGCCAAAGACAGAACAAATGTAGGGGTTTGGGCTGGATTTCAGGGGTGGCTGTGGCTTCCCCTGTTCCCTTGGTGGGGCCTGAAAGAACAAATCCATGGGTTTGGTTTGATTCCAGGGGTGGGGCACAGATCTGCCCCTGAGCTGTGACTGCCCCA
The DNA here is from genome assembly GCA_013400915.1 of Pardalotus punctatus. Lineage (NCBI taxonomy): Eukaryota > Metazoa > Chordata > Aves > Passeriformes > Pardalotidae > Pardalotus > Pardalotus punctatus. The sequence continues at coordinate 5,840 of VZTX01004484.1, read as the reverse complement.
TTTCACACCCTAAACCCCCACAGCCCCCAATCTGTGAGGGTGCCAGCAGGCCGTGTGCCTAGCCCAGATTTCAGAGGACATTCCCCCCTCCTGCTCCTGCTCCTCATCCTCCAGCAGCTCCTCCCGAGCCGGGCTGAGCGCTGCTGGCCCCGCTTTGCTGCATCCTCCCCTGGGACCACCCAGTTCTGCAGCCCGGGGGTCACTGGAGGTGAGCACAGAGGTGACGTGTGGCCATGTGTCCTCTCCTCCTGACGTATCTCGGGCTCCCTCCCCTTCCCTGCTGCCCTCCCCTGCCTGCCAAGCGCTCTGGGATGCCCTGGAATCAGCAGAGATGCCGGATAAAGGGATCCCGCCCATCCGCCTGCTCCTGCCCCCTCCAGCTGCTGTCCCTTCAACCGCGCTGGATCCTCGCTGCCGGCCACAGCCCAAACCCAGCTGCCTTAAAAATAACTCTCCAAAACCCCCAGCCTGGCTTGGCAGGGGCTGGCAGGGAGCAGAAGGAGCGGGGATGCAGCAGCCTGGGATCCCGCGTGCCCTCCTGGCTGCCCAGATGGGAGCGCACATTCCGGGGTTTGTGGAAAACCTGGGATTTCTGCACCGCCGCGAGCTGGGAGCTGCCACTGCCTCCTCGCTGGGGCCACGTAGCCACAGCTGGGCCAGGGTGACACTTCTCCAAGGGGCCACGGTCCCCGGTGCAGGAGAGGCGGGGAGGGGACACGAGGCCGCCTGGCAGGAGGTGGGGTCGGGAGATGGGATCTGAGATCAGGGAGGTTGGGATGGCTTGGCGGGTTTGGGGGGCAGCACAGACGGATGTGAGCTGTCCCACCCTGGAGGAAGGGAGGAGGATGAGGAAAGGCAGGCTGGAAAAGCTTTCCCAGAGACGCTGCCCTGGGGAGAGCAGCAGGATTTCCACCTGGAATGGGAAAATTGCGAGAGGGAGGGTCTCAGGCAGGGCAGGGGGTGACAAGAAGTGCTCCGTGGCGCTCTCCATGGCAACTGCCGGGCTGGGAGGAGGATTAAGGGATACGCTTTGGCTCTGCTGATCCTAAGCCACTGCCTGAGGGGCTGGGAGCACCGCGGGTGTCCCTGTGCCTCCGTGAGCCTCCCACCAGCAGGCTGGAGGGGCAGCCGGCTGCTGCCGGCCGAGGGGGCCCAACATCTGCCCTGGCAGCAGAGACAGCCCTGGGCTGGGGGCAAAAACCCCCAGTGCCTCCCAAAACCCACCCCAGGGCACGTCCCACATCAAACCCACCCCAGGGCATGTCCTGCATCAAACCCACCCCAGGGCATGTCCCCCATCAAATCCACCCCAGGGTGTCCCCAGCATCAAACCCACCCAAGGGTGTCCTAAGCACCAAACCAATCCCAGGGCACATCCCACATCAAACCCACCCCAGGGCANCATCAAACCCACCCAAGGGTGTCCCCAGCACCAAACCAATCCCAGGGCACATCCCACATCAAACCCACCCCAGGGCATGTCCTGCATCAAACCCACCCAAGGGTGTCCCAAATCAAACCCACCCCAGGGCATGGCCCACATCAAACCCACCCCAGGGTGTCCCCAGCATCAAACCCCCCCAAGGGTGTCCCCAGCATCAAACCCACCCAAGGGTGTCCCCTGTATCAAACCCACCCAAGGGTGTCCCCCATCAAACCCACTCCAGAGCATGTCCTGCATCAAACCCATCCCAGGGCATGTCCTGCATCAAACCCACCCAAGGGTGTCCCCCATCAAACCCACCCAAGGGTGTCCCCCATCAAACCCACCCCAGGGCGTCCCCAGCATCCCGGTGCCCCTGTGCTGCTGGGATGAGCCTCCTGCCCCCTGGGACCCTTCCCTGGCTTCCTGGCCAGACTGGGCTCTCTCTGAGGCAGTTGAGCTCCACAAGGAGAAATCTCCTCTCTGGGGAGGTGTTTTAGGGCCTGCCCGCTGCTGCCAGCTGTCGGGGGTCCCTCCCACGCCGCCTGTCCCCTCGGTCCGTGCCGGGGGGTGTGTGCATCCAGAGGCCATCACGTGGGCTCCACGCAGGAGCAGAGGTGTCGGAGCCAGGCAGGGAGTGCCTCCCTCGCCCCACGTCACCGCCACCGGTGACCTGGATTCCTCCCTGAGACACGAGCCGGTGACCTCAGCCATAAACAAAGGAGTGGAATCAAACCAGGGCAAGATAGATGCCTGGTTTATAGGCTTTTTAAAAGCTTTTGAGTCATTCTGGCAGGCAGGACTAACCTTAAATTGCCGTGTGATGGAACTGGGGGGGGAAATCTTCTGGCAACGTCGATGCCGTGCACCGATCCATCAAGAGCAGGATAAAAATAAACAGCGTGGAAAGGGGCCCTGGGGCTGGCAGGGGGAGCAGCACCCCAGAGTTAACCCCTGCACCCCACTGCTGCACCCTGCCTTTGCCTCCTCCACGCAGGGGGGAGCAGCAGGATGGGGCCTGGGGGCTGACATCTCTCCCTTACAGGATTTTCTGGTGGAAATATCCTTGGCTGGGATCCCAGCGCTGCGCCTGGGCCTCTGCATGGCCCCCTGGGACTCAAGCCAGATTGGCTTCCCTGGCAGGGTCTGGAAAATAGACCTGGGGTTGATGTCCTGCTCTGAGGAGGGAGGGGGAATATCCCTGAACGGGGCTGGGATGTTCTGGAGGGGTGCATGAGCCAGCCAGACACCTCCTGTGCCAGGGTGTGCCCCAAGAATTGTCTCCCAAAACCCACTGGGGATCCGGCTGGGAGACAGGGGCTGGATGGAAACCCCATGGAAGGGAGATGGAAACCCCATCCCANACAGGGGCTGGATGGAAACCCCATCCCGGGAGCCAGCCTGGCTGTGTGAGGGGGTGGGATGGCAGCAGCACCTGGGATCTTCCATCTCCCTGCTCCTTCCCTGCCAGAAGGGAGAAGGGACCCGCTCCCTGCTGCAGCCTCGGGGCACAAACCCGCTGTGATCCCACCAGATCCCACCTGCCCTCGGCATGCAGAGACTTCCCAGGAGCACCCCAGGGAGCAGGGCTGGGAGCTGCCAGGTGCTGGGTGCTGAGGGGGGCACTCGCTGGCGCACACAGGAGCGGGGTGGGGGCACAGTCCTGGCACCGGCGTGGTGAGCCCATGTCACCCCGGGGACACGGGGCAGGCAGAGCCCTGTGCCAGCCTGCTCCTCCCGCCTCTCAGCACGGAGCATTTGTGACATCAGACATTCCTGCTCCGACCGGGAGGGTTTGGAAGCGGCTCCTGATGCATTTCTAATTCCTGCTTATCACCACAGCCTGTTGGAGCTGCTCTCCCAGCCCCTCTGCAGCACTGCCACAGCAACATCGCAGCTTCGGAGCCGTGGGTTTGCCTGGAAAACCTGCCCACATCCCCCTGCCCCACTGAGAGGGAAGCTCCCACCGCGGCAGCTCCCTGACCATCCCATTCCCTGGATATCCTGGCACTGGCTGGGTTGAGGTCCTGGCTCTGACGGCATCTCTGGGCAGGTGTCCCTGTGCTCCCTCTGTTCCACAGGCCTCGGAGCTGAGGAAAGACCTCGCAGGACGAACCCTGCAACCCATCCCCAAAGTCCCCGAGAGACCTTTCGGAAGACCTAGAAGGTGGAGATGAGCGAAGCACCACCTCTGCTGGAGGCTGTGGGGCAGGGAGATGATTCCCAGCCCGTTCCAGCAGTGGAAGGAGCATCCCTGGCATCCCGCACCAGCCGGCTGAGGAGCTGGGGGAAGCGGCTCCGTGCAAAGTGCTCCGAGGCTGCGGATGGGGAGTGCCCTCTGCTCGGCGCTGAGAGCTGTTATTAGCGCTAATGGCTCTTCTGCCGGGCATATTCCAACAGCGACCGCTCCATTTTCATTGCAAATCTCCCCCCTCCCCTTCCCCGCTGCTCCGGGAGGGACACAAAGGCTCCTCGCTGCAGCCCCGCCCGGGTGAGGCTGCTCGGGGACCCTCGGGCTGAGCCAGCCGGGGCTGTTTGCACAGTGAAGGGCCCGAGCAGCTGCTCCACCAGCTCGGGGGGAGCCAAGAAAGCTCCCGTGTGCCAGGAGCAGATGGACCCAGGTAGAAAGCGGGGACAGGGACAGCACAGAGCCCAGCGAGGCCACGGGGAGCAGGAGCTGGCGGTGTGGGAGGCCAGAGCATCTCCCGCATCCCGAGGGGGTTTGGCTCCCTGGGCACCCAGCCCACCTGGCACCAGCTGCTCGATTCGCATTTCAGGGATTCACGGAAAATGAGAGGGATTTTTTTATTTCCCCTTAGTAAGCACGGAGTTTATGTGAGTTGAAAATTGACTCGATAAATATTTCAGGCGGTGTTTTAACGGCATGTGAGGGCTTCAAAGGCTGTGAGGGGAGCAGCTTCAGGCAGCCAGGCACTGAATCACCCTGGCCAGAGCACAGCACGGTCCGAGCTATGACACTGCTCCCCGGGGAGCTGTTCCTGCCGCTGCCCGGCTGGGATAAAGCCGCTTTTCCTGCAAGCTGGGAGGGATGGGAGCTGGGATCCGCATCCCTGACGTGCTACACGCGCCGGGGAGGGTGCTGAGATGGGAATTTGCAGCACGGGGTGCACGCACCGTGGGGGATCTGCCCTCCCTGGGAAGCCTCGAGGGGGTGAGGTCCCTGCAGGATGGTTTGGGAGGATGAGGAGCCCTGGGTGCTGCTGTGGGTGCTGAGGATCCAGGATCCAGCACTGCCTGGTGCTGCAGAATGAGCTGAGCAGCGGCAGGGGAGGGTTCAAAGCCCTGGGGGAATCGTCCTTCTCCTGTCTGCTGGGGAGAGGGAGGCAATTCCCGCTTGCGGAGCCCTCCCCATCCGCCGGTGTTCCGAAATGGCCCCGCGGGCATCCTGCCAGGCAGGGCTGGCTTGGCCAGCTCGGGCTCTGCAGCTCCCGGCTCCGCTCACATGCCCAGCCCAGCCGGGCACCGCTAGCCCGGCTACACCAGCAGGGATCCTCTTTGGGCAGTGACCCCGCTGTGACCCCCAGCAGGCCCTCTGTCCCCCCTCCCTGCCCGCCTTCCCAGAGCCCAGCAGAGCTGGAAATGCTCACAGCCAGCCAGACAAGTGGAAACCGCTCCTCTGCATTTGAAAATTAAACGGGAGCTTTAAATATTGCTGAAGCCAATCGATGGCACAGGCAGGAGCCCAGCGTGGCCCTTGCCAAGAGCTGTCCGGCACGGAGAGGGCTCAGTCATGGCCCCACAGCACCCCCAGCCCTGCTCCCCTTGTCCAGTGCCCCCCCGGCCTCCTGACCCCTCGCTGGTGACGGTGAGTGTGGCCCTGCTCGGTGGGCATCGCTGCCCCGGTGCCGATCGGTTACAGATCCGTGGGCAGGCGGGGGGCAGGGAGCCGTGCTCCAGGATTAGAGCAGTTTGCTCTGGGATTAGAGCACTGTTTAGCCATGGCACGGTGCAGGAACCCTGCTCTGCCTCACTGAGCTCCCCGGGATTAAGACTTTGTTTCAAGGGATTAGGGCGATTAGGAGTGGGGGGTGTCCGGGATGCGGGGCTGCTTTGCTGGTGCTACATGGCAAGCAGGCACTGAGCCAAAAGTGGGGCTGGAGGGCTTGGAGGGCTCTAGAGATGCCCCAAAATCGTGCTCCCATCTCCAAGGGCTGCTGGTCCCTTGTAGGTCCATGCCCAGGGTGTCAGGGCCAGGCACAGAGCTGCAGGAGACACACCTTGCCCAATCCCTGGGTGGGATCCTGCCCCTTTGATGGGATCCAGCCCCTTTGGTGGGATCCAGCCCCCTTGGTGGGATCCAGCCCCCTTGGTAGGATCCAGCTGCTTGGTGGGATCCAGCCCTCTTGGTGGGATCCAGCCCCTTCGGTGGGATTCAGCCCCCTTGGTGGGATCCAGC
>VZTX01004482.1:0-18998 GCA_013400915.1 Pardalotus punctatus | reverse complement strand
CCCACCCACAGCAGAAAAAAAAACCAAACAATGAAGTGCCAGGGGAAGGAAAAGAAATTCTGGCCATTTGGCAAGAAAGAATAAAATGGCAGACTGCCTTTGTCTCAGGAAAGGAAGAAGAGTCTATGCAGCAGCCTGGGGAAAAGAAAACAGATGGGAACCTGGTGGACTTCCAGTGTTGGTCTCCTCCTCACTGCAGATGAAACTGGTAGATTTAGAGTCCTTTCTTTCATTGGTTCAGCTTTTCCTGAGGTCTGGGGATCCCACTGACTGTCTCCCAAGGACTGTCTGATCTCGGACCCAAAACCAAGTCGAGCAGTTCCAGAAGAAACAGGAGAAGCTGTGGAAGGATGGCTACTGCAGTCCAGGGAGAGAAACTTCCTGTTTAAGCTAACAAAGACCGAGCTAGAACCCGTCCCCTCAACAAGCTGAGCACACAGGAGTGAGAGTTTGAACAAAACCTGTGCCAGAGGACCCCCAGCTTCCGCCCCTCCCCTGCACTCAGCCTAAAGCTACAGGAACCATTCCTGGGCACAGACCAGATGATCAGGGAATACAGTATCAACCTAAAATCACCCCAAGACAGAAATTAATCTATTTTTACACTATGCTGTACCTCAATCATAAATTACTTCCATTACTATTGCATGGATATAATTTAAAGATGTAAATTCATATGAATTCAAGCACCTACTTTTTCAAATTAATAGCTAATGCTTGAGTGTAACTGTTTTTGGTCCCATGCATAATATATAACAGCAGGATCACAAATGTAATAAAAATATTTGAAAAAGAAAATAACATTTTATATGTAATTTCTAATTTGATGTACAAATGAGAACCAGGAAAAAGAAGGGGGAAAATCTTTCAGGCATATACCGATTAAAGAGAACACTTCTGTTACAAAAAAAGTTACATTTCTTTAAAAAGAAGGCTATGCAGCAGTGGGGGAAGATGGAAAATTCTTTCAACTTTAACATGCAATGTATGATTGCTATATCCACATTTAATTCTTAGTTTTGTACCATTCAGTGCTTGGTACAAATGTCAGAGATTAATGTGGCCTTGTGATAATTCCCTATATCTGTGACTAATAAGTCTTGTGTCAGCTAATGCATCCTTGTTGACTTATATCAGTGATTAATATGTACTAGCTGATAGCTGAGTTTTGAGAACAAGGATTGCATGTCAGAGCAAAGAGTGATTAGAGAAGCACATTATGACCTGACCACATATTTGAGATGCTCTCAAGGAGAAAGGATTTATCAGAAGATCTGGAACCATACCCAAACAAGTGGAAATAATTAACATGTATGCCTATATTCAGGAAATGTGATGGATATGTATTAGCCTCAGAAATGTAACCTGGTCTGTTAGGTTACAGGGCATGCATGCTTCAAAGGGAAGGCCTCTTATGATCCAATTATTAAAGTTCTTTAGAAATACCTCTGCCCGAATTAAAGTGCTAATCAGACCATATGCCAGTCAATAGTATGAGTTTTACTTGATAGTAAATATGAGAGAGAGAGAGAAGAAAAGAGAGAAAAGGAGGAGTAGGAAAAGAGGCGGGGGGGGCAGAAAGAGAGGCANAAAGAGGCGGGGGGGTCAGAAAGAGAGGAACAGAGACAGAATAAAGAAAATATCACCATCTGTGGATCCCAACGATGTTGCATTTATCCTCTCCAGCTGGCCTTCTTGGTGGTGATGGTCTCTCTGAAAAGCACAGAATCCCATGGGTTAATATACGCTCAGGCCAGGTGGTATATATACAATACAATATATACAATATACACATTGGTTCAGGCTTGTCCCCCTGGGCGGGAGGGCAGTCCCTTGCAACAGACTCTGGATCTGTTGCATTGCTTGCCATCCTGTGGTGCAAGGCCTCTGGGGAGCACTGTTGGGGGGGTTTTGGTGGACTATGCCACCCCCTCAGCTGCCTCTCACGTGAATGGCCCATGGATGTGGCCTGTGGGCTTGGGAGCTCCACATCTGGGCCAGTTTGTATAATGGAGGATGGGTGCTTACTGCCTCTGGCCAGAGGTTACGCCACACACCCAAAACCTCCTCCTCTCCCCTCAGTTGGGGGGGAAGTCTGTGCAAACCTGGCTTCTGCAGGCTGTGCTCTCCCCCCACCCCAAACTCAGCCAGAGATGATTCTCAGTGCAGCTGGTGGGTTTGGCCTTTGTGGATGCATTCCTCTCCTTCAGCCTGAGATGACTGAACAACAGGTTTCTCTTAATCTAATCTCAGCAGTTTGACTTTCAGTCCAAAGTCCCAGTCCAGTATCTTCAGGGAGGCTTCTTTAGTTGTAGTTTCCTTATAATGAGAAAAACTTATATCAATGTTTGAGGCATGAACTATTTCAGTCTCTGACAATGCCCCATGTTTCCATTGCAACTAACAAAGTAAAGTTAGCTTTCTAACCTAGTAAAATTGGTTGGAGAGTTTATTTCCTGGTTTTTGGTAACAACCTTCATGATTTTTTTTCTTTCTGATTGGAAAAAAAAGTCTTTAATTAAGTAGTTAATTATGATGCATAAAAAATATCAAACAGAGTGGTTGAGTGGTTTTCCAGAGTTGTGCTGATGATAACACCATCATGATTTATAACCATTGTTATCAACACTCAAGTACCACTACAATATTTTCTAAAAGATCGTTTGACAAACAGTTAAAACCCAGACTTTCCTTGAGGTAACAGAGAAGAGCTGTTCTTTTAATTGTCTTACAGCTTTAAAATGTCCCATATGAAATGACATTTCTTTGTATTAATGCAGGTTACAATATGAGCACTGGGAATGTTGGGGTGTTGTGTTAAACAGGCAATACTTGTGTCAGCTGTTTTGACACAGCATGAGACACTGTTGGGAATTTTTTATAACCAAGATTCTGGAAACTTAGAAGAAAAAAAAAATAAAGGGTCATGAATGTGGAGAAACGGCTCGAGGAGCAAGGCGGCCATGGAATGCCAGAGTCTCTGTCTCTGCAGATTTTGCCCCTGCAGANGGATTGAAGATTAAAGGATTGAAACTTGCTATAGATCATATTGGTCTCTGACTATTTTCTTTCCCCTCGTCGTTGCGGAAGAGTTACGGTCCGGACTCTTAAACGAGTATTCTCCTAAACGAGTTTCTCCTAAACGAGTATCTCCTAAACGAGTTTTCCCGCAATATTGGTGACAGTGTGGATTTCTTACAATACGTGTTGCCGTTTTGCAACACATGAAAGTATGCATAAGTATTCACAAGGCAGGGAACATTGACACCAAGGATGGGGACAAAGCTGAGGTAGTTAATGCCTTCTTTGTCTTGGTCTTTAACAGAAAGACTAGTTACACACAGGGCAACCAGTCCCCTGAGCTGGTAGGCAGGGACAGAGAGCACAGACCTCTTGTAACCCAGTAGGAAGCAGTTAGTGACAGGTTGTGCCACTTAGACACTCAAAGGTCCATGGAGCTGGATGGGATTCACATCTCTGGAGGTGTTCAAGAAAAAACGCAGTGTGATATTAGTGCTATGGTTTAGTTGACATGGTGATGTTCAGCCAAAGATTGGGTTTGATCTTGGATCTCTTTTCCAAGCTGAATTATTCCACAGTTCTATACAATTATTATATTATTAGACTACCAGCTTTAAATTAATTGTAATCTACTGGCATTCCTTATTAAACAGAATGTTATTTCTCATATAATTTTGGAAATCATGTTACATTTAGAAATTGCCGTCTGCTTTTGAGGTTTAATATTAGAAGTATTATTAGTTAAATCTTTGAAATGACTTGTTAACAAAAGCAGAGGATGCCCATGTGTGAGACCCACAAGGTAGAGCACCACACCCTTCTTAGCAAATGATAGGGACAGGAGCAAGTCTGGATGGAGATGTGGTAAGAGCCATTTTAAGACATTGAAGATGATTTGCAACCACAGTTCACAAGGCGATAGGACACCAGCCTTTGGCGCTGAAGCTACAGGATAAGGGAAATCATGAGGTGGTTGGTGTCCTTGAGCCATAAAGAATGGAAATTTCATCCTACAGCTCATGGGTGTGTGACAAAGTACCTCAGACGTGATATGCAACTTGGGACCTAATCCTGTATTTTATAATGAAAAAATGTCCTACCGAGGTTTAAGGCAGTCACAGGCTTCTTACAAGAAGTTGTAGCTTAGAGGTGAAATGTGATGGTAGGTCAGAGAAAACCCCCCACAGAAAAGGGTATAAAGGGTATAAAATACCCAAGAAAAACACTGGATGGTACAAAGAGAGCCTCTCAGCAGTACTGAGGTTCAGTCTGGTCCAGAGAGCACACCTCCACACACAGCTGTCTTGTGTGTGGGCAGCAGAGATTCACTGAATGCCTGTACCAGCAGTGGTAAGCACATTGTAATGGTGGTCTGCCAGGATATTTATTTTGTCTGTCTGCTGCATGCTATGTGAATTAGCCAATTAATAGTATTTCTGTTCTCATACATTCTGAATAATGCCATTTGTGGAGACTCATGTCAGAGTTCAAGAAGCCCAAATATACCTAAACCAGTTGAGAGTGGATTACACCTATACCATGCATAGGTTTTCCAAGTCAGTACCCATGTACTCCTATGGAGTCTGAAGAGTGGTGATATCCTGACCATTCAGATGACCTGATACTAGAAATTTCTCAAAGGGAATCAATTCTGACAGCACGAATACCTGCAAAACAGGAGATTCAAGGCAGGAGGAAAGTGAAGATCGATTACTGAGCAAGTTATGTCAGTCCTGCCAGTGGTTGCAAAGCACAGTGGGTAGGAAATCCTATGTGTATTGTACCTTGATTCTGCCCTCTTTAGGAGGTCTTTCAAAAGAAAAATTACCTGATCAACACTGTTTCAAACTTTTTATGCTTATGCATGGACTACATATAACAGGGACATCTTAGATTTTTATCTGGGGGCATGGCTCTCCTTTCCAGGGTGAACAGTTGGAAATTTCTTTGTAACAGCCCCATTCAGATGACCATCATATGCATTGGAGAAGAACTGAGTGTGAGAGAGGACAGGAACAAATTCACTTTGAGACTGAATTTCTTGTTGATTCTGAGGGGAGTCAGAACACAGTATTTACCTGCCACTACCAGTCCTGCTGCATTGTGTGCCAAAAGGAGGATCCAGCACCTAAGCTAAGCCTGAGATGTCCCTTCTGCTTCATCCAAGAGATACAGCTGTTTTGGACTTAATATTAATTTCAGCCTTCTTTTCTGTGGGCTAAGTATGGCACAGTGCATAAAACTCAGTGTTTTGGTGCTTCCTTTTTCATAACACTTGCTCTGGGGTATTAGCAGTCTTTGATGCTGTGATCAGTTCTGTAAGGTGCTGGTCTGGGCACTTGGCTCAGCTTCACTTGCTACTTTACTCAGCAGCGAGATGGCTAAAGCTGAGATGTTTGTCATAGAAGTCAACAAAATCCTGTGATGCTCCCAACAAACAGTACTGGCAAGATTTTTTAAATACCAAAACAAAATTGTATATGGAGCTCCAAAAAAACTAACAGAGTCAAAAAAACAACAGAGAAAATTCAAAGATCAGACTTTTCAAGGACTTCCAGAAACTGATCAGGTGAATGCCAGCATGATCCTGGCTGATGTCTGCCTGTCCAGTAGAAACTCATTAGGTTTCCTCAGTAGGAATAGTGACTGTACTAACGTTTCCCCTACCTACCTTTTATGTCTATTAAACATTAGGTAATTGGTAACATAAATTATATATTATTCTGCCTGCACAGTCTCTCTCTGGAGATTATCAATTGCAAATTACCTGATAGAAGAATGGATGAAATGTGCATGGCCGCTCTATCTATTGAGAAGGGAAAAAAAGTCTGTTTCCAGGAATTTATCCTAGCCATCCCACATCACACTCGAAAAATATTTCTTCTTAACTTATGCCTCAATTATAGGATAATTTAATTCACGTGAATGTTTCCCTAAAAAAAAAGAAAATAAATATTTTAAAGGCTCTAATAAAAGTAGAATATGTCTATTTTCATAGACATCATTAATTGCTTTTTCATGTTTTATTGTCTGTAAGAGATTTTTTTTTAACTTATTTTTCTCAGGTTTTTGCAAGAGTGAAACTTAAATAGGTTTGTATTGGTGCAATGAACTCTCTGAGGTCCTGAATTCACAAACTTACAGTCCCCTCTAGATGACAAACACATTACTTATTCTGGAACTGCTTCAATTTCTCAAAAATCTAAGTCAAGATTACACTTAAAAATTAGTTTACCAATTTTCACACTTATTACAAGAAAATCAAGCCAATAAAAGCCCTGAAACTGCTCAAAAACTTGTTAGGATGGAGTTTTGTCTCACAGCGGCTCATAGGATGATGGGCTTAAGACCAAAACAGTGTTGATAACATATGTTACCATGTTCTTGCTGTTGCTGAACACTGTTCACGCAACATCAGGTTCTAGTCCATTTCTCCTGCTGCCGTTCCAGTGAGCAGGCTGGGGGTGCACGAGATTGGAAGGCAACACAGCTGGCACAGCTGACTGAGAACTAAAGGGATGTTCCATACTATATGACGCCATGCTCAGCACTAAAGACATGGGAAAGAAGAGGGAGACGGGACATTCGAAGTCATGGCATTTGTCTTCTCAAATAAACAATGTGTGCGATGAAGCCTTGCTTTCCTGGAAATAGCTAAACACCTGCTGTCTGACTGCTTTAAACTGCCATCAATTCACAGCATTTTGCACTTTTAGTCTTCCCATACTCTCCCGCACCCCACTGGAGAGCAGAGAGTTGTAGCCTGGGGCTCACCTGCTGCCAGAGGTTAAAAAGTGCCACGTGTGATGGAGACAAACTGCTCCATTGAGTACAGTGCTGGACAGATTTGACAGAGCAGTTCAGCTCTCAGCTCTTGTTTAAACTATTGGGTTCACAATAAAATGATGACTGGACAAAGTGAATTTGACATATAGGCACTAATATAAAATGTCTAGACCCCTGCCTTGCAGAATCTGTTGTATTCAGCACAGTCACAAAACAGCTGCCTTATGTAGCACTGAAACCTGACATTTGTTGGTTCTAGAAAATACTTTTTTATTATTATTTGTAACAAAGAAATTTATTATAGTAATAAGGAATAACTTGAATGATTTGACAGAAGACTACATACAGTGTACTATGACAGTCATATTCTATGCAGTTATACTACTGGAAAGACATGTAACAAATAGGTAGTGGCTGAAAGCAAATTCTGCCTCCGATTGGATGCTCTAAAAGAAAGAATTTGCCAAAAACCAGTCTCAAACCTTATTTCAGTCCTATTCCAAGACGGTGAACAAAATCAAAATCAGAATCAAAAGTCATGATCAGAAATTTTCTAGCAAACAAAATCCAGATGGAAATTTTGCAAGTTCAATCAATTACACCTACTTACATCATGAGATGGAAAGAAATAGTAACTAAATCACAGTCTCATGACTCTTCATCTGAGGTGTACTGTAGAGTGCAAAGGACAAATGCTAGTGATAATGTAATTCTGTGCTTTATATTACCAAATAAAACATCCTGAAGTCAGTTGATGTTACAAATGTGATTACTTGAAGACAAAATTTCCAAGAGAAAAAGCATTAGAAAGCCAGAAATTCTGATCCTCAGAGTCAATTCCTTCTCTGAACATCCCCCCTGAATTTTTATTTTTTTTTTTTAATGCTTAAATATTGGGCTCTGTTGACTGTTTCTTAAATAAATAATTTTTCCTGTGCTTCCATTTTCTATTGTGGAGATTGTTCTTTCTTTCAAAACCATAGCATTCTTAAAAGAAAAAAAAAAATTAAAGGAATTACTGAAGTGAAGGAATATGAATGAATCACTCTAGAAAATGCTTTTGCTTGCTTTGATACTGCCTTACACATCTGTCTTGTGCTACAATATCTTAGTCCCCTCATGATAATAACAACAGTGTTTTGAAACCTTTAAGAACATGGTATAAAATGTAGTTTTTAGAAATAAAGACTTATAAGTGAGTTAGAAAACTATATTCTTCAGATAACCACGGTTGTTTTGCCATATACATCGCTTCAAAATTAGATGATAGGTATTAGAAGACTTGGTTAAGCTTTTGTTGCTTGAATTTCATAAAGGATACTTAAAAAGTACTGTAATGAGCAAAAGTATACTAATAAGCTTTAATCTTACAGCTGCAAACAATGCCTACTTATGAGACAGATCAGCTATAGAGATACTATATTACTTATTGGGAACTAATTCAATTTGAAAAAAAACTCTAGGCACAACAGTGAAACAGGCTCATCAGATGCAATATTATACAAAGGTAAATAACTGTGAAAGACACAGTAATTATTCAATATTTCCTCTGTCTCTTCTTTTAGAAGGTGTATTATATATATTATTGCAAGTTTCCCATGACTGCACATCAAGTTCATCAACTAAACAAACAAATATTTTATCCTTCTCTTTGCTTATGAAGCACCAAATGCATCTACTTAATTTATTATATGTATGCAGCAAAAAGGATATTATTGTTCTTTGGTCTGGTAAAGTAACAAGCACAAGTTCCAAGGCAGAAAAGAGGTTTTAAATATCATCAGCATTGTATAAAGACCAAGCAAAACTTCATAACTAGGCTTAGTTTTCGAAAGACGAAACAATGTAAATTTTATTCCAGATGATAGTAGTAAATTAAAGTTATTTTATAAGAGGGAAGAAACCAAACTAGACAAAAGAAACAAGTCATAGATGGTATAAGCAAAACTAAATTATGCAGTAAATCTGGGCCACCAATGGAAACCAACATGTGACTTTACTTCAGCTTGTTAATGGCTTTGCCGTTGTTGCAGCATTATATCAGACCACAGAGTGGAAAAAGGAAATTATGCTTTATATTTAAAAAAGCTGATAACTGGTGCAGCTGCATCTCTTTTGAGGCTGACAAATTCAGAAACTAATGCCCACTGGTTTCAGCTGGCATATGGCACCATACAAAAACCTCCCATCCTCTTTGGGGTTTCTGGCATGAGTTTTCTTATGGCACTCTCTGGCAGAAGCAAAGAATGATATTGCAGACACAGGGATGATATTGGAGGTGACACTGCCACTAACCACCTGCAGTGATTTCTGCTATCCAGGGAGGGAGGAAATATACTTCTCTGTATTGAGCAGGATAAAGACTCTTGTTAGGTTAGAATGAACAAAAGCCACAGACTATTGTCACCTCCCCATGGTCAGAAAATGCCAGTCTCTTCAGCATTTCCTCACTGATATCCTGGT
Organism: Pardalotus punctatus; assembly: GCA_013400915.1. Taxonomy (NCBI): domain Eukaryota; kingdom Metazoa; phylum Chordata; class Aves; order Passeriformes; family Pardalotidae; genus Pardalotus; species Pardalotus punctatus. Next base: position 9,728 of record VZTX01004482.1, on the reverse strand, counting down.
GCCTGGTGAAGCAGAAACCATGAGCAGCCTCAGTGTGGTAAGCATGGCCTCCTCCCTTGCAGGGACTCCTTGCAAGCAGAGCCCTGAGGTCTACATGGCTGCATCTCCAGCAATCACCCTCCAAAAGCTCCTTAAGGCATCAAATACATATTTTATAACAGAAGCCAAGAAGGACATGTCTAAAAAGGGTTTGTTAGAAGTAGCTGCACAGCAGGCATCTCTTCTGATGCCTATATCCCCAGAGATGTGTCCTCCCACATGGGCAGCTCTGTCACTTGACTAAACTACTGGATCATTCTGCAGTCTTCTCCTGCTCCTGTGCAATGCACATTCTCTCTCTTGGATTGTCTCCATCATTCTCAGCAGAGAGCACGAGGTCTACCCCAAATCTGTGGATCAAGTGCACCCAGTCACTCTCTCTGAAGAACATCTCAGTCCATTACTGCTCTCTAGACACACTAGAGGAAACATAATTATGCATACCTGGATTTCTGTGCAGTTCCAGGGCAAATACTTTTGTAATTTCTGCTGTATTATTTTTCTGTCTGATCTAGCAAGTCTGAATCAGTGAACAAAGAAAAGTCATGCCCAGTAATTACACTCCAGTATGGTTTGACTAATATTGCTGAAGAGAGGGAGACCCTTGGGCTTAAATTGTGCCTTCAAATCCATCATCTTGGTTCAAAAAACAGGGGATGTGACGTAAATACTTTTTCAAATTCCAGGATTCGGAAATTTGTATCAGTATATACATGCATGTACGACTCAGCATATGTTTGACTGTAACAGAACTTTAGGAAGGAATAAGCACAGCCAGATAAATCCAGATAAAATATGGTCAGTCTGCTTATGATTTCCTCATAATAATTTGTCACCTTCTTTCAAACTTTGCTAATTGTGTGAAATGAAAATGTCATAGCCAGACTCCAAGAATACTTTCTCATATTGTGGTTTAAGTATTTCTTTATTGCAAGGATTTCAGCCTTGTTAGGTTACAAGAAAGGTCTAAAGACTTCTGATGGAACTCTGCATAGCATGATGTATATCATCAGCTGCAGCTCCTATTCTGCAACAGTGATTGGTGTAAAAGACCTACTGAGTGCATTCACTGTAATCCAGAAAGAAATAACTTCATCACTTAAGAGGCAGGGCCAGACCCTTCAGAAGGAAAAATCAGCCCACTAACATGAGCTAAGGACTTGATTCATAAATGATCATATGGATGATGTGTCCTCTCTTCTTCTAATGGTCTACTGTTTGTAAATATCCAGGAAAAAAGTAGCTTTATCAATAAAAGAGGAAAATAAAACCTTCTGAAAAAATATTTATCAGCACTAACTACCTCCATCACATCAGAGAAATGTTCCCAAGTTACCCAACAGTTACTCAGAGGATGACAAACATAAGAACAACTGTTATATTTAATATTATTTTGCTACCTTAGGAGAATACTGCATGTCCTTAATACTGTGACATCTATTATAATAGCCGTGTCACTATAATAGCAAGTGCTACATGAGGAAAAGTATCTATTGGGACTTTTGGGGGATTTCTGCTAGGAATTGACCAGAAAGTCTGCCTAATTTCCTTTTCCAAACAGTCTAATCTTGTAGTGGGTATATTAACGGTATCAACCAACTCTACTGTTACAGCATCTGTTACAATATCTGTGGAGATTATGCACATAATCAGTTAATGTAATCTGGGGCAGAACAATCAATGACAAGTCCTTAGGCCTTGTCCAAAATCATACATGACTCACTTAATGTTTCTGCGTTTCTTGACCAGTACTTAACCACAAATGCTCTGTACCTCTTACCAAAGTGCATCAAATGGACAATAATGATAGCTCTTTAGCAATAAATCACTAGCCTTTCTGTCATGACATTCTTTAATTCTATTGTATTTTTACTGCTATGAATCATATTTTGCAAATGTACTAAGCATCTCTTAATAGAATGACCTTTTCTATGAGTGTGATATTAAAAGTTGGGATAGGTACTGTATGGCGTATCTCTTATCTCAGATATGCACAAATAGTTTGAAAGTCTCAACCCGCTTTCAGTCCTTTTAAATCAAGGAAATATTTTTAAGGTTAAATCTGCCACAGAAAGTGGCTGCTATGCACAATAATTTCCATAGTCAAATGTTATTTCCAAGTCCTTAGAAATATTCATCGTTCTACTGACATTTTCCATATTGCATCTGTGCCTAAAGGTAAACAATTTAGAAACAGCTAAATAAAAACTAGTCTACTTTCTGAGACAATACTTCTGGCCTTTGTTTTCGATTTGGATTCTTTATTTCTACCTCCTGGACTACCTACATTATTTTATCCCCTTATACAATGCCTCTTCTGCTTTTCAATACCAAAACCCAAATAGTTTTATGATTACAAACATAAAAATTAAGACATGAGTACAATTTTTCTGGGAGAACTTCCTAACTAATTATAATAATCATTTATTATTCATAATAATACTAATTTTTAAAAGAGAGAAGGATTGTGCAAGTTCATTTAAGTCTTGTTCTGTCAACTTTGCAAAGGTGTTGGATGAATTTTGATTGGCTGAGGGATCAGGAACTCAAAGACTGTTTTCTTCTATCCTTCTCATTGCAGGGAGCCCTGGAAGAAACAGGAAGACCCAGCTGACCAACACCTGGCTCTGAGACTTGTGTTGATGGCAGAATTTTTGGTTTTTGATTGTGGGTTAGTCTACAAAAAGTGGGATGCACACCTTTCATAAAGGGGAAAGGATCCTTGCACAAGAGTTAGCAGGACTCCTTGAAAGAGATTTAAACTTGTTCTGAAGGGAGAAAAGGATAAAACCAGGCTTGCTAGAGATGAACCGGGGGATGGCATGCCACTCTTTTAGAAAGGGTGTACTAGTGAAGTCCTTCAGCATGCTCCACAATGTTCTGAGCACACTGGAGCACATCTGTAATGTCTCTGTACTAATGCATGCAACACCCTAGCAATCTCAGTGGGGCTAGGGCATGGAGATCCATCTGGCAGCAGACACCAGGGTTGTTGATGGGTTTGAAACCATAGAAGCACCTGAGAATGTTCACTCAGGAACTAGGGTCACACCTCCAAAAAAGGTGGCAGGGTCAATAGACCACCTGAAGTGTCTCTACACCAACAAGAACAGGAGATGGTGGAAATCGTTGTGAAGATGGAAAATTATAATGTCACAATCATAGAAGTATGGTAGGACAACTGACATGACTAGAGCACTGCAGTATGAGCCCTTGAGAAGGGATACCTGAAGAAAGAGTGTGATAGTCCTACTTGTTAGTAAGTACTTTGATTATCTAGAGCTTGATGATGGTAAGGAAAGAGATGAGTATTTGTGGATAGGAACCAGACAAAAGATCACTACCATATCACAGGAGAAGCCTGTTATAGATGACCCAATCAAGGTGAAACAGCATATGAACTATTTTATAAGCAGCTGGGAGAAGTCTCATGATTGCTAGCCTTGTTCTCGGAGGGGAAGTCAACTTACCAGATATCTGCTGGAAATCAAACACAATGGAGACTAAACAGTCTAGAAGGTTGCTAGTGTGTGTGGAAGATAACTTCTTGCCACAACTGATGAGAGAGCCAACTAGGGAAGGCACCTGTTGGACCTGTTTGTGAACAGAGAAGGGCTGGTGCATGATACGACTGTCAGAAACTGTTTTGGGCATAGGTTGTCATGAAATTATACAAGTTTTAGGTTCTTGTAGAAGTAAGAAGGGGTGGAAACAGACCTCCAGAGGTCTGACTTTTGCCTGTTTAGGAGTCTGATTGAAAGAGTCCCTTGGGAGGTAGTCCTGAAGGGCAATGGAGTCCAGGAAGACTTGACAGAGATGAGACCTCATTGTGGTTTTCGACATCCTCACAAGGGGTAGTGGAGGGGCTGAATTCTTCCTAGGAAATAGATACTTTTTTCCCCACCTTTTTTAGTAGAAGAATTAAATTTGTATCTGAAGGATAGGACAGCACACCAACTTAGCTTTACATTCAAACCCTATTACAGAACTTCTGACCTCCTATAGAAAGTTGGATACCTCATTCAAGATCTCTACTTTGTAGTTTCCTGCTCTATAACAAAAAACTGAAATTGCAGTAACTTGGGAGTACAAAGTTGTCATTGTTGACATGTATCTGCAGAAAGAGTTTTTAGTTCTTTTGATTTTACCATGGACTTCATAAGATTTTCAAATACAGATTTTCATTTACATAGGCTTATTAGGCAGTTCTCTTTAGTTTTTGTATCTAGTAAAGGTTTTTTCCTCCAATCATATTTTCCTTCTTTATTTGTTTGGGTTTTCCCTGCTTCTGCATTCTTTGAAAAAGGAAGAAACCACACATGATTCTATGTGATCAGATATTTAAGAGTTAATAGTATTTTTCCCCATTTTTGACCTGAGGTTTACAAAGTTCTGTAGCTCTTGCCACTTTGCAGTAAAACACTAAGCTCTGATCAATTGAAAGTTGCTCAGTTAGGTCCCAAAACACATTCTTCTGAGGAAAATGTGATTTAAGAAAAAAAAAAAAAGGATGCTAAAAACTCTTTATCTGAGCCTGACATTTTGCTTTTTAAATATCAATTATACTTTGTGTTTCTTATTTACGAGCTTAAGTGCTTGGTTGGGATGTAAAGGGTACTATATTGTCTTCAGGAAGCCACAGAGCAGCTTTGTTAGATAAAACTACTTGCATCTGGTAATTTTTGACAATTAATATTATGAATTCTTGTCACAAGGGGCTCAGGGAAGGCACTTCCAGGTTGCTACTTATCGCTATAAAATGAAGGAAAATGTCAGAAGTGGCAGATCCACTGAGAGGATCATTTCTGGAAGAGAAAGAAGTGGGAAATGCTAAAATTACCATATTTATGGACACTGTAGAAAATGAAGGTCTGAATGATCTGCTCAGGTTATAGAGAGTGCTAAAGATTTTTTAAAACTTTCTAGGCAGCCTCATATAACACAAACCCAGCAACTACTTCGCTCAGAAATAATGCATTAGTAAAAATCTTGAAGTTTAATACAGTTTTGCTTCTAACTACTACTGCCTATGACTACTGATCATAGAGGGAGAAAAGAGTCCCTTTTCAAGAGACATTCTCTATCATTTGCAAATTCCTATTGTTAGCTCTTGAGTTTGGGTAGCTTACAGTGCTCATTTTCCCTCTCATGTTCTTCTCTAAGGCTGAAAAAAAAATCTAAAAAAAGTTGTGCAAAGATTTGTTTAAACTTTCTTAATTCCAGAACAAACAATTTGTACTCATCATGTGTGGTGGCTGAACACTAGCCAGCAACTGAGCACCACGCAGCTGGTCATTCCCACCCCACACTTAGCAAAAAGGGAGAAAAATGAGAAAAAGAAAGAAAGCTCAGCGGCCAAGACAAAGGCATTTTAATGTGCAAAGGAAAGAGGAAGAAGAAAAAAGCCCCAATCCCAAACAAACACATAATAAGGCACATTCCACAAGCAGGCTGATGCACAGCCAGCCCCCAACAAACACCTGCCCAGCCTAAAGCCACCTTCCCCTCCTTGATGAGCATGATGCCGTAAAGTATGGAATATCCCTTTGAATATTTTGGGTCTGCTGTCCAGGATGTGCTGCCTCCCAAAACCTGGAAGGTCTGTGTGAATGCCTTGATGCTGTGTCAAGTCTGCTCAGCAATAATTAGGACATGGTGCTTTTACCAATGTTTTGATTGCTAATTCAAAGTGCTGCACCATATGAGCTACTATGAAGAAATTAAGTCTGTCTCAGTCACACCCTCATGAGCGTTATGACACCCTCAAATTCCAGAAGTGTGTCAAATTTTGAGTGACTTTTTTTCACTTTAGTGCTGCTAAACCTAGAAACACCATAGTAAGTATCCTTGACAGCACTGTCAGAGAGACAGAACAGGGAGGAAGAGAGTACTTAAACAGGCTTTCGCACTCATGTATTTTGACACTGCAGGTACAATTACAAAGTCGGATCACTGTTTAGCGTGTCCTCTTCTCTGATTTTGTCCTGAGCTGCTACTGTGTGATGGTAGCATGCATTTTTTAGGTGAAGTAGCATCTACAGAATGACACTGCTATGGCTGTATGGTTTTTGGGCCAGAGCTATGATGTGATTGTCATCCGCCTGGTCACACAGTTACATACACCAGCATCTATAAGAGGTCAGACTGGGGTAGAAGTATTTCTGTCAATCATATGAATAGCAACTAGACTTAATACTTCCAAAGCATACAACTTTGTTTCCTGAGGTCTCAAACTCTGATATTATATTTGTTGGAAGACAAAAACAAGGAGAGCTGTGTAATTAAAAGACACCTCAGTAACATGAGGCAAATAGGATGGATGGACATACAGAAAAATTAATAGGTTTTAATGGTATTCTGTTTTTAAAAATTAAATGATCACACTTGTGACAAAATAATACCTCTATAAATTGTCACAACATGCCATTCTACTTCAGCTATACTGATTTTCTTTGAAATTTGGAAAGAGAATGGTGGAGCACATTCTAATATCTCAGTGTGCTTGGACTTTGTTCCATCAGGGGATCACAGAAACCTACAGTGAAACTAGTGCATGGCTACCATCAGGGAATGGACTGCAGGAAAGACTCTGAAGATGCTGTGATCATTGCCTGAGGCTGAGAATGGTGGAGTCTGGAGCAGGTCTATAGTACAATTAGGGCTGCGTGGTTGTTTGGTTGGTTTTTTTTTTGAGGGGGAGGGGGTGTTGTTTGTTTGTTTGGTTTGTTGTTGTTTGTTTGGTTTTGTTTGTCTTGTTTTTCTGTGGGGGGGGTTTGTTCTTAGTTGATTAGTTTTTGTTCTCTTTGATTATGTTTTGGCTGTTCAGTTCTTCTTTCCATGTTAAATTGCATTGCCCCAAATATCTGCTATGAGGCATCAAACACATATCTCTGGCTGAGCTGCCTGAATGTTCCTCCTCCTGTTAACATTCATTTTTGTATGACTAATGGCCTTTTAAAAAGAAAAAAAAAACAAAACAAAACAAAAAACAAAACATAAAACAAACAAACAAAACCAACCTAAAACCAAGACCCAACTTGCTAGTACTTTTAAAATAATACTAGATAATACTATTTCCTCCACTTGCTGCTCATTTTTTTGTATAGGTGTGCCTTTAGGAATCAGGAATCACTCCAGAATTTTGAACATCTAGTTTATATATTTAAACTTCCACTTTTATTCAGCCAGTGTTTGAATGACATTGTAGTTCCCTTTCAGGCTAGAAACTGAAACAGTATCTTTAAGTAGCATTGTATTAGTCCTGCAGTTGAAAAACAAAACCTGAAAGGGTGTGCTATTGCTGCAACTGAACATTAACCTGGAACACAGACTCAGCCTGTTGAGTGTTATAAGTTTTCATAGCACTGAACTGAAATGGCCAAGCTTCAAAGGAGAGCATTGCAATAAACCCTTCTCCACAGCCCCCCCCTGCACCTCATGCACATAGCTGCATTTCAGAGATGTTAAGGCAACTTTCAAAATGGGGCCTGTGTGTATTTAATAGGCCAATCACTTTCAATGTATACATTTGAAAACAAGAAAGAAAATAACAGATTATTCTCTCAACAGGAATTAATAAGCAACTCACTATTACATATGTCAGTGAATACACCAGGTGAGCTTCAGGATTAGAAAGAGAGTAACTTTGTCTTTTACCTGTCCAGGAACTAGTGCACAAAACAGAACGCAGGAACATATGCAGGAAATTTGATAATAGTGTATTGCAGTAGATGTAGCAGTTTATGGACCTTTTTTAAAAACCTGATCACTGAATGAATTCTACATGGATATCCATTGTAGACCTTAGTCAAGAAGCCATTCTCTAGCACTTATTTTTCTAAGGACAATGTCAGCAGTGTTTCTCACATAAACTTGGCTACCAAGGTTTTCTCAACAGTGGTGGAAATTACCCTAAAAGTTTTCTCTTACTGAACCAGATAAATATGAAGACATTGAACTTAGCTAGGACTTATGAGCTTTGAATAACAGCAGCTACTAAAGAGCAGTGAATTGCTGCAAGTGGTAGGAACTCTTGTCAGAATAAGAGACAGGGAACATGAAGTTGGTTAATTTTTTTGAATGACAGCATTAGTTTTTCACAAGGATTCTTTACTCTTTCAAAATGGATGGTGTCCTCCTTTTGCTGTAACTCACATGAGACTTCAAAAAGGAATTTTTCGAGCTCCACACAATGTGGCACAATGTAATATGAAATAAATTTTGTCTGCTTTGAAGCATTTGCTCTTTCTGCATTGATACTGAGCATCAGATGAGCCTCCAAGTAAAAGGCAAGATGTATCCACAGTGCCTCAAATTTCATTTTATGACAATTCCTTGTAATTTTCAACTGTGCCTGACAACAGAATAATCTGTGTGAAGTGAGGCATGAAAATGCTTTCTGGTTCCCCTTCCCTGCCCTGGTTAAATAGTGTACTGAACTGGGAAACTGATACAGATAAAGCTGGCCCTGGTTATCTATAGGTCACACCAGCTTTGAACTGGTCAGTGATTCATGTTTAATCTCATTAAAGTAAAACCAGCCATATTTTTTCTCCCCTCACCCCATATCAACTGGATGGCCTATCACTCACAGTTGGTCATAAAAGCATTGTACAAAAATTTCTCAAAATGAGTTAGATGGAAAATATAGAATATAATGAAAAAAGCTTAAAAATAATGTGCAAATGGTCATGTATTGTCAAGCACACAGACAAAACTATGCCATATATCATTGCTCTAGCAATGATATCTTCCTGTTATTTGAGAGCTTACTGTTTCGATATAACTTATTTTAAATACAAATAAAAGCAATCAGCTTTTCAAAGCATACATATACTTGCTTAGTGAAAATATTGTTAAAGAAATACTCTAGTGTTGGACCAAATTTTTCAGCCTAGAGTTTGTACTTACAGTCTAAGTATGATAGCAATATTACTTGGCTTGGTATTTTTCTTTTATTAGATGAATATAACAAAATAATTCAGCAAGATTTACTAAAATTGAAATATGCAACAGAATCTTGCATTCTCTGACTGATTCCTTGCTCTTGGGGATTGCTACCTCTTGCACTCTATGGGAGACTTCTGGTCAGAGACTGAAATTGTTCATGCCTCAAACATTGATATAAATTTTTGCTCATTATAACAAAAAGGGTATAAAGAAGCTACTATCAAAGAAGCCTCCCTGAAGATACTTGACTGGGACTTTGGACTGAAAGTCAAACTGCTGAGATTAGATAAAGGAAAATCCTATTGTTCAATCATCCCTGGCCGAGGGAAAGGTATGCATTCACAGAGGCCAAAGCCACCAGCTGCACTGAGAATCATCCCTGGCTGAGTTTGGGGTGCGGGCAGAACACAGCTTACAGAAGCCAGGTTTATACAAACCGACCCAGCTGCGGAACCCCCAACCCCGCAGGCCACATCCACAGGACTTTCATGTGAGAGGCAGCTGGGGGAGTCACAGTCCATCAAAGACCCCCAAAGCGCTAGGCCTTGCACCACAGGAGTGCACGTGATGCAAGCAGAGTCTGCTGTAGAGGCTGCCCCCTCCCCCGTGGGGACATGCCTGGACATTGCCTCTTGCCTGCGAGTATATTAACCCGTGGCATTCTGTGCTTTTCGGAGGGACCATCAACACCAAGAAGACCAGCTGGAGACAATCAATGCGACATTGTTGGGATCCACGGA
>VZTX01004480.1:0-30847 GCA_013400915.1 Pardalotus punctatus | reverse complement strand
GGGGCACTCGCCGGTACCGGGCTGGGTGAGCGGCGGCAGGTGGAGCTCGTGCTCCAGGAAAGCCTCTGGAAGTGTCCAAGGCCAGGCTGGACGGGGCTTGGAGCGACCTGGAATAGTGGACAGTGCCCCTGCCCACGGCGGGGAAACGGAACGAATGAGCTTTGAGTCCTTTCCAACATAAACCATTCCACGATTCTGTGATTCCAGCCTGGGACACGATGGTCACGCCGAGCAGGACACTGCGCCTGCCTGCATTCTCCGGAGGAGGAATCTGGACCCCGGGGAGGATTCCCGGCTCCGTTCCCTGCCCGGCTGCTCCCGGCAGAGCGGGAGGGAAGCAGCTAAGCCGCCGTGTTTATCTTCCCGGCGTTTTGACGTGTCACAGCGAGTGTCCCCAACCCGCGGTGACAGGGAATGTGTGCGAGCAGGGGAAATGCTGTTCATTCGCATCACATCGCGCCGCGGTTCTGTGAAACGGATTCGGGGCATTTTGGGGAGCGGCTGCGAGCGCGGGGCTCTCTGCCACGGAGGGGCTCTGCGGGAAGGGCTTTGCCGGAGGGATTGTGGACACCCCGAGCACCTTTCCCAAATGCCCCAGCGCTGGCCATGGAGCTGCCGAGGGAGCAGGGAGCAGGTCCTGGGCAGTCCCGTGTCTGCAGCTTTGCCCAAGTCCCGGCTGCATCGCACTGCATGGGGAGGTTCAGTGTCTCTGTTCCCACTTCTACAAACAGGATATTAAAAAAACCCCACAAATTTTCCATTCCCTTCCTCCCTTTCAGCAGGGAAGCAAATGCAGCTGTGCTCACCACTGACCCTTATCCAGGTTTTTCTCAGATCCTGGAGCTTTATCCCAGGAAACATCATGAGTTTGCTGTCCCCAGCACCTCGCAGGGACACAGCTGGTGTTTGGTCCACCTTAACTGGGAAAACTCGCTAACTGTGGGCATCACCCCCTGTCACACATTTCCCTGTGGGGCCAGTAGAGCAGGTGCCCCGGGTAGTCAGAGTGGCTGCTCACCTTGGGCAAGGAAAAGCCTCCTTCACTATATCTGTGCCCACTGCTTGGAATCCTCTTGTTGGCCGGATAGCACTGTCTGTTCCATATCTCGCAGAAAGCAGAGCCAAGAGTCACATGTGGAATACCGAGTGAAGCTGAAGGCAGGACATCCTGGCACGTCTTGAAGCAATTAAAGTATCAGTTACAGAGCTCGGCGCATGCGGAGCCGCCGTCCTTCCTTCTTCCACCCTGCAGAACAAGGCAGTGGCTGTGGCTTGGTTTGGGCACCAGGATAAGCCTTTAAACTGACAGACGGTAGGTTTAGATTGAGTATCAGGGAAAAATTCCTCCCTGTGAGGGTGGTGAAACCCTGACTATGGCTGCCCTATCCCTGGAAGTGTTCAAGGCCAGGTTGGATGGTGCTTGGAGCAACCTGGGATAGTGGAAGGTGTCTCTTGCCCATGTCAGGGGGTGGCACAGGATGATCTTTAAGGTCCTTTCCAACCCAAACCATTCTGGTATTCCTTGCCATGCCAAGGGGTCCCGGATCCTAGTTTCTTTAGGATCAACCATGTTTGGGCTCTTCCCTCCACTGGGAGCAGCTCCAGGCCTGTGCTGCCACACTCTCATTAATATGTGGGATTGTGAGGCGATCCATAATTAGATGCTAACTGAGTTTTCTCTAAGTTGGGTGAGGGAAGGTCACCAAGGTAGGACTGGAGTCAGCTTATTGTTATTATCAATCAATAACCTATTTATTTTCCAACATTCCTATTAACCTCTGCGAGCCACTCGCCGTTTCCCTATGAAAGGGCTGTGCTGCTGCTTTGCTGACTGGACAACTCTGATTGAAAATGGAGCAGTGACCCGACCCCAAAGGCAGAATCCAATTAAAATAATTTTCATTTGTAGATTAATATTTTTTAGCATGTTCTACATCCCTTGCTTCAGCATTTCACACAGGAACAGCTACCTCATTACACGAGCGCCCATATCAATAGTGCCATAAGAAAATAATTACAGTTAATTAGACACGGAGACATTAGGACTGTCCTTTTCCAGGACTAAGGGACAGTGCCCAACTCTGATGGTGGCAGTGACCAGGATACTTTTGGCTGGTGGGACAGGGTTGCTGTGCTTGGGCTGAGGAGAGGGACAGGGAGGTCCCAGTGTCCAACTCCTTGCCCCCCTCTCCAAGCAGCAGCCCCAGGGAGGAGGGTGGGTGAGGGTCCCCCGTGGTCCATCCTGTGCTGCTGGAAGGGACCCCCAGTCCTGGGGGTTCATCACACCACGGTGGGTCCCATCCTTGCCCCCTCCTGGAGCCTGGTGCCGAGCATTGCTGAGTGCAGGAATCACCTGATGCGGCTCGGTCTCAAGGTAAAGTCCATTATTAATAACGTGACTTTGATAATAAAAAGATTAAAATTAGGTTTATGGTTTGCCGACTGCCCTTTCCACGCTGCAATCATCCCTCATCCATATTCATGAGCCTCTCATTAGTAACCACTGCTTACAAGGCGGCTAAACAGCCCAACCCTTCAGCAGCCACCATCTCTTTAACTGCTTAACTTGCTCGCTGATTACCAACATCAAATTAACTCTGCAGAACGGATCTAATAAGCTTCCCAGTGGCTTCAAACCTCCTTGAAAATTGCTCTGATGTCTCCATGGGGCCCTATTAAAAAAAAATCCTTCCCCTGTGAGTGTAACAGGGAACGCATCGGGCTGCGGCCGGTGCCCAGCCCTTCCCGGTGCCCGGGGCAGCTTTGCGGGTGCCCCCGCAGTGCCCAGCGGAGCAGCCCCGCTCCGTGTGGTGCCTTTGCCACAGGAGTGGCTGTTCGAACTGATGAGTTGTTTTCCCTGATCCTTCATTAAACACTGCAAGACTTAATTTTGCTATTTGGTAGCTCGGGGGTTGCGTAACAGAAGAATAAATAAGAACGACCTTTCCATTTAATTACTTTTTTTTAGATGCGGGGAATGTCGGGGCTCTCTGGCAGTGGGCGTGTGGAGGTTTGGTGACGTTCAGGAGTGAGGAGACCAGCCTGATGATGCTGGCCCTGGTCTGGGCCAGCTTTGGGGACACCCCACAGTGCCAGGGAGGACAAGCCATGGGCTGGGGATGGCACTTGGCACAGAGCACGGGGGTGGGTCCCTGGCAATTAACTCTGCCGAGTATTTCGGCAGCGGCCATGGCCATGCAGAGGAACGCCAGGGAGTGAGGGAGCCTTCATCCCTCATTGCCATGGCAACCGTGCACAGGGATGGAGAGCTGAGGGGCCTGGGGGGATGCATCCCTCCTGGTACACAGACCCCCGGCTGGGGTGGCTGCTGAGACACCTCCAAAACCCCCTCTGGGATAGGGATGTGTGGGCTGCACCTGCTGGGACGTCGTGGGCTCCATCAGCCGGACCCCCTCCAGTTCCCAGCCTGCCTGGGGCTCAGAACCCCTGCGTGCAGCCAGGTGGGATGGGAAATCCATCACTGGGAATCCCTTGGGACAGCAGGCAGGACTGGCTGCACCCCCTTTTCCCAGGAAAGCTGTGCAAGATGCGAGGCTGAGCCCCCTGCCCCTGTGCTGTGCTCCCTGACCCCCCTGCACGAAGCCTCCCACCCTGCCTGGTGCTGATGGAGAGAGCTGGGTGGCTGCAAATTCCTGCATCCAGCCCGTATTTCCTGCCTGCTGGAGAGTGCGTCTTGCAGCAGGCACAGACAGGGGAGATTTAGGAGGCAGGAGGTGGGGAATTTGTGTCCAGGCTCCCTGCTTGGTGTCACCGGGGGCTGGCAGCTGCAGGACTCAGCTGCTGGCACTGTGTGCCCTGGCCCTGTGTGTCCCCTAGTGAGGGACAGGGATCCTCCACTCGGTCCTGAGCCCTGGATCTCCACAACTTTGGGCTCTAACACTCTGTGTCCCCCAGTGTGGCCCTGCATGGTTAGAGGGGTCAAGGAGCAGGCTGTGTGTCCACAGTGGGCAGAGGATTCTCTAGGCCTGCTGCACAAAATCCCAGCCCTACACCATCCCTGTCCTACAACATCCCAGCCCTGCATCATCCCTTCTCACATCATCTCTGCCCCAGGAGCCACTGGGATGGAGCCCCTGAACTGCAAGGCAGGCAGGGAGCTGGAGAGGACACCTTCCCACCTGGCCCCAGCCCAGCTCAGAGATGGGGCACCTCGGGCAGGGAGAAGCTGTTCTGCACCCTGGTCCCTCACTTTCACTCCACATCCCTCATCCACAACCCTGCATATTCTCCCCAGATTCAGTCTGATATTAATAATGGCTTATTTCAAGCTTTCAGCCCACTTTCTCTGAAGAAAATATTTATCCCAAGCTCCATTTTCCATTTCTTTTCAATTACCCAGGGCAGATCACCACCCCACAACTCTCCTCCTTAGCCATGAACACAAATCCTATCGCTTTTTCTCTTCCCGTGTATTTGCCCTTTGATTTAAGCTGCATTTTCTCCTGTTTTCATCAGTTCTGGCTCTCTCCAGCTGTATATCTCCCTGTTTATCTACTTTCCAAAGACCTCCCCCTATTTCTCCGGCCCAGATCAATACAGCTGCAGAGCCGACTGGCAGCTCCTTGCTGCTGCTGCCTGTAGTTTTTCTTAGGGGACTTGTCCAGTATTTCTTGTTAAGCTTCTGTCTCAGCTTGTTCCATTTCTCATTAGGTTTTAGCACTGGCATTGTAGTATTTCTTGCATTTCCATGCTGCCCAGCGGATCTCTTGGAATTCTTAATGGTGAGGCTTAAAGCCTCCTCTTTAGTGGGCTCCCGGGTCCTCCCAGCATGCTGGAAGTGCTGAGCAGCAAGACACTTGGATTTTCAGGTGGAGAAAAGAGTGGCTCTGGTTCCAAGCTGGGCCAGGAGCTTTTCTTACAAGAGGGGCAGTGGGGATTATTTGCATTTCACGGAGAGTTTTCCAGGGATTGCATTTCCTGGGGCCGTTGTGGGTGGCAGTGCCAGAGGGTGGGGGAAGGATGGGATGGCTGGAAGGGCAGAGTGGGGCAGCCTCCCCAAGCCCCCTCTGTGCCCCCAAGACCCCAAACCATGACCCCTGCATCCCTGCCCGGCAGCGCACATCCTGGCTATTCCAAAGGGTTTTTTTTCTATCCGCCTCCCTCCCAGAATTTTCCTTCCAAGAGAAAAGCTGCTGTTAAAACCCAGCCCAGCTTTGCAGCTGTCAGGAGCCAGCAGATGTATTGCTCTCATGGCTGCATCCCTGAGTATTAAACACGACGCGCAGCCGCCACCACGCAATATTTCCTGGGATGCCACAGCACTGCAGGAGCCAGGCAGTGTCCTTTAAAATCAAACCAATTTTTCCTGTCTCCTCTACAGAATAGTTTTATTTATCCGCACTCCGCCAGCTGTTACTGCAGGTTAACCAAAGGTTGTAAAAACACTTTTCAAACACCCTTAACTTTGCGTGGTTTGTTATTGAAATTATTCGTCTTGGATTGAGGGGTTTTCTTTATCAGATTGGGATAAAACAGGAAATCTGGCACTTCCCTGCCCTGAAGAGCTCTCTGCCCCCGGAACTTGGAGCCTTCGCAGGCAATGCTGGGGCCATGGAGCTGTTCCACACTGTCTGGGAGGGATGGAAATTGGAGGGATGGGGACTGGAGGGATGGTGATTGCAGGGATGGAGATGGGAGGGATGGATATTGTAGGGATGGAGACGGGAGGAATGGGGATTGCAGGGTTGGAGATTGTATGATGGTTAAGTCCTTGCACACCCCTAAATGCCATTTCTGTGCAGGTGATTCCCTGATCCAGGAGAGGAAACCAAGGCTGATGAAATCCAGTCCCCTCTTCAGTCTGACTGGGATAATTCATAATGAGCTAAGAAAAAGGCAATTATTATTGAATGCAGATAAAAGTTAAATGAAGCTGTTTGGGAGCTGCTCTGCGATGGACCATCCACATCAATCAGGGGCAAAACCAACACTGGAACTCCTGCTCAGGTGTCCAGAGCTGCTCAGACCCTCATTACCTCCCTGGTAATTAACGGGGATAGTGATG
This sequence comes from Pardalotus punctatus, assembly GCA_013400915.1. NCBI lineage: Eukaryota > Metazoa > Chordata > Aves > Passeriformes > Pardalotidae > Pardalotus > Pardalotus punctatus. The sequence continues at coordinate 24,822 of VZTX01004480.1, read as the reverse complement.
ACACTGTGGGGGATGTGGAGAGGATTCCCAGCTCTGACACAGCCTGGGCACAGCAGAGCCAGGTGGGCAGGGGGACAAGGGGTGGCAGTGGGGACAGGCAGGGGCAGGAGGTGTCTGACCCACACCAAGGAACATCCTGGTGGTTGTACTTCCCTGTAACTCGCCCACCAATCCCAGGGCTGACAGAGATGTATTTTTAGCTGCTGCAGCACAATTAAGTCTTCTCGTTAGTCTCAGGAGGAGAAGGAGGCTGTTGGTTTACTTGCAAATGCTTGAGGTAATTCTCTAATGGCTCCTCCACCATTACACAGACACTGTTTTCCATCTCTTATCATATGTAATCCCTAATGATTCCTCCGTTATGTCCTGTTTTATTAAAGCACCATTGAACTATAGCCTATTGATTTAGATTTCACAGACAATTGAAATTTAAATTGACTCCAAATTGAATGTCTCCGTGCAATCTGTGTTCTGCACTAAAGATAGATAAAATGCTTCTATTTTTGATAACAACTTATAGTGGAGGCACATTTTAATTTCAGGAAGCACAGAAGGGTGTCAGGATTTCCATGACAATGGCAGGTGGCCGGGTGGCAGCAGGTTCCTGACCTCTCTGGGCACTTGTTGTCCCATGGGGCTCAGAGGGAGCAGCAGCACAGTGTGCACATGGTCATTTTTGTCAGATTTAGGGAAAAATGGGGCTTAATGACTTCATGGGGAATTCCTGGAGGGCTCTTGACTTCCTGAGCACCAACTGAGCCACCTGTGCTGGCTGCCTGAGGTGCCAGTGGCTGCTTGGCCACTGGGATGCTTTCCATAAATCCCAGAACCATGGAATCCCAGACTGGTTTGGGTTGGAAGGGATTTTGAAGCCAATCTCTTCCCACCACTCTGCTGGGGCCAGGCTGCCAGCACTGCTGAGGGATATCAGAGGATGCTCCAGCCCCAGCGAGGACCCCCTGCACTCCTGTCCCCACACAGGGGGGGACTGGTCACCCTTCCTGACCGGGCTGTATCCAACAGCCAATAAACAGCTCATTGCAGGGCGGAATTATCCCTGCTGGCATTGAGGGCGGCTCTAACACAGACATTATTCCCCATGGGAGGAACATGAGCAGAGCTGGTGGCAGATCCCAGCCCATAACTCGTGGTTATTCACACCAGAGCTCCTGGGAAGTGCAGGAACGGGGCCTGGAGCTGCAGGGATGGCCACACTCACCCCGTGCTCCCAGGGGACACCCAGGGATGGGATACAGGGAGTGACAGTGCCCGGTCTGGGCACAGCCTGGCCATGGGCTCCTGCCCTAGCCAGGTCTCTGCATGCCCAGAGCTGGATTTAGCCCTTAATTTGGTGAATAAAACCTGGAAGACATTTGGGATTGGGTGGCTTTTTCACCTCTGGTGCCGTGCTCCGACTGCACATTCTGTGTCGATTCTGCTCTACATGTGGGATTCTTGAGGGTGTCCTGAGCAGGGCCAGCTGCTGGATTGATGATCCTTGTGGGTCCTTTCCAACTCCAGACATTAGGAAAGAATTCTTCCCTGTGAGGGTGGGAAGGCCCTGGCACAGGCTGCCCAGAGAAGCTGTGGCTGCCCCTGGATCCCTGGAAGTGTCCAAGGCCAGATTGGACAGGGCTTGGAGCAACCTGGAATAGTGGAAGGTGTCCCTGCCCATGGCAGGGGTGGAACTGGATGGGCTTTAAAGGCCTTTTCAATGCAAGCAATTCCATGATTTCCCAGCCATCAGGGCTGTGTGTGGGACCAGTGCATGCTCCAGGAGTGAGAAGGTGACAGGAGACCTAAAAAAACCTGCTGGCATTGGCCATGCCCACCTGGAAGGACAGCAACCCCCCAAAATACCTCTGCTGAAACCCACCTGTCTTCAAAGCCCACCTAAATTCCTACAGCCAGAGCTGTCACCCAGTTTCTCAGGGCACCGTGGTTTTCTCCGAATGATAGACAGTAATTAAAACTCAGCTAATAACCTCCTCACTCCTGACATTTCTACAGGGGTTTTCTTCACCATTATCTACATATAGATTAAAAATTGTAATTGGACCAGAGATAGGGTTAGAAAAATCCACCCTCTTCCCAGTGATTGTTTGCTGGTGAGTGACACTTGGAAATTTTATTTAATCTGAGGAAAATTGAGTTGAACTCCGGTAAAAGTTGAGTTAACGTGAAGTACCTGCATTGGGTAGGAAATGCACTTGGCTGAGGGATGAAAGGAAAGAGTGGGAAAAGGGGGGAAGCAGCAACAGGGATCATATAGATGTTTCCATACCAAAAAAAGTTTTAAAATAGAGGAATTTATGGTGTTGGCAGCACTTTAAAGATTCTTTGGGAGCAACAAGTCGAGCTGAGAATTAATCCAGCCTGACCCAGTGATTCCCAGTGTCTTGCCATCCTATCCTATGGTTCATGTTTTCCTGGAATGCCCGGCTGCCTCCCGAGAAAAGCAAAGATCCTGTGAAATCTGTTCATCCTCCTGCCCATCCCAACCCCACGGTGACTATAGACACTTAATTATGACCTCAATAATTATTATACTACGGAATTAGTAATGGGATAATGACAGCATTTATTGGAAGCAGTGACATATTAACTAAGCGGGGCAGTATTAATTGCAATGGTGAATTATTCTCATTGCCACTATTTCAATTCTTGTTTTGTCACTATTACGTTTATGACAGCAATAATTACATCTCTAATATACTCATTATTGGGAGATATACAGAATAAGTCTGGATAAATGCAGCAATTAAGGAATAATGCTCCTGGTGGGGAGTCGGAGGCGGGTTTTAAGGACACTCCTGATGGAGATGACCTTTCACAGGATGAAGACTTGGCACGGGGAGAGCATCCTTGTTGGCACAGGGATGCCCCAAGAGCCCAGAGAGGCCTCAACTCCTGGAGATAGTTTGATCTGGGATGTCTGGAGGGTTTCCAAGAGCAGAGGTGCCCAGGGGTGCCAGTCTGGGGGTCCCTGTGAGCTGGGGTGCCCAGGAAAGATCATCAAGCCCAGCCATCAATCCAGCCCCACCACCCTGCTCACCTGTGTCCCCAAGAGCCACATCCAACAGGTTTTCTGGACACCTCCGGGGATGGGGACTCCAAACCTCCTTGGGCAGCCCCTTCCAGTGCCTGACCACCCTTTCCATGAGGAAATTCCTCCTGATGTCCAACCTGACCCTCCCCTGGCACGGCCTGAGGCAGTTTCCTCTTCTGTCATTTGCTGCTTGGGAGAAGGTTCCGATCCCCACATGGTTCCATCTCCCCTCCAGGGAGTTGTGGAGAGCAAAAAGGTCTCTCTACGGTCCGTGCCGCTTCTCCACCCGATTCCTGCTCCCGTGCCGTGCTTATCTCCGGGAGCCAGAACGAGGATGCTCGTCCCGGGAAAGTGCTGTCCCCGGTCCCTGCGGCTCTTTCTCCAACCACATCCTCACGGTGCGCTATTCCCAGCAATCTTCGGCTGGCTCCGCGTGGTGACATTCCCACCCGTCCCCTCTGCTCTGCCTTCCTCAGGTGTGCCGGTGCCGCGGCGTGTCCCCACACGGTGTCCCTCTTCCCCCGCGGCACGGCCCCGCCAGCGCCGCCATCCATCACCGCCGACCCGCCGCTCCTCCCGCAGACAATGAGGGAAAATCGGGCTTTTCAGGAGCGCCACTTTGTTGTTCGTACAAAGGAGTTGGGCTGTTAACACGTGTAAGGTAATGGGATCCCCCCCGGCTGCGCGGGGCTCTGCCTGATGGATTACCCACCCCATTCATCTAAATTATGTCACAGGCAATGAGCAACTTGCTTCATCTGCCCAAAGCCACGGTCGGGGTGGCAGCGCTGACACGCGCTGGCGCTCGCGGTCACCGCGGGACAGCCCTGTCCCCATCGGATGGGGACAAACCCCCGGGGGCACAGCGCCTTCCAGCAGGACATGGGGGTCACATCCCCCGAGCAGCCCCCGGGGTGTTGGGCGGGTGCCAGACCCCAGGAAGGTTCTTCGGACGTGGATGTGGGAAGGGTGGGGGGCGTAGGTCCTGCCCCAGCTCTGGCACAGGGTCCCCGTGGTTTGCCAGGAATTCCAGGGGCTTATAAAAGAGATGGAGAGTGGCGTGGGCAGGTGGTGAGAGCAAAATCAGGAATGGTTTTAAACTAAAAGAGGAGAGATTTAGGTTTGGTGTTGGGAAGAAGTTCAGAGGGCAGTGAGGGCCTGGCACAGGTTGCCCTGAAAAGCTGCGGCTGCCCCATCCCTGGAAGTGTCCAAGGCCAGGTTGGACAGGGCTTGGAGTAAATTAGTCTAGTGCAAGGTGAAGAATTTCTTCCTCACAGTGAAGAATTTCTTCCTCTCGCCCACGTCAGCTCCCAGCCACACAGAATCCCCAGGGATCACACCAGTGACAGCAAATTGGGTCCATCTCTGCTCACACGTCCCACGCTGGGGCTCACCCAACGGAAGAATCAAACTACCTTATTTTAGAGATGAAGAAAGGAAGGAGAGAAGGGAGAGAACCCAATTTTCCTCCCAATTTGGTGCCACGCTGACGCCTGGAGATGGTGTCTAATTTGACAAGGCCGTTGGTCCTGCAGTGATGGTGTTTGACTAATGACAGGATGAACTCTCTGTCAGTGCTGCCTGCACTGGAATAGCCCTGGGCAATCACCCAGCCTCATGTTCCAAATGTGGCAAAGGAAATTGTCTAATAAAGCGATAAAGTGAGGGACTTACTAAATGATTCGTCTTTTAACTATTGTAATGGAATTTTTTTTTTTAACATTGTTTTATGTTGGAATACAAAAAAATTATTACAAGTAATTAGAGTCATTTTGATTCAAATCTCTGCTTGGGCTTGACATATTTTGCATACTTCCACCCCATATAACAAGTCAGCTCATAAAAATGCAGGCAGCTAGGAGCGTGGCGGCTCAGGCGAGAGCCGGGGTTGTCTAAACCACCGTCAGATGCCTTCGCCTCAGCAAGGGGAGGGGAGGGAGGGGGGAGATACAGCACCACGTAAATTTATTTTGTCTCATTAGGGAGCAAGGAAGAAGCGAGTTCTGCGTCTCCACGGAGTCGCAGCGTCACCGCTCTCCTGGCACCAGCACAGCCCAGCTCCGGCACGGCTCCCACCGCGGCTCCCTGGGCACCCAGAGCCCCAGGAACCAGCCTGGGAGGGGAATGTTGAGTGTTTCATCCCGATTCTCCAGCACCCTGAGTGTGCACAGGCACTGAGAGGCGCTGAGCAGGGATTTATCCACCCTACTTAAAGCAGGAGTGTTTGAGCACAAAACCTTCAGATCTTGGGGGTGCCTGACAGGTACCTGACCACCTCTGCAGTATCAGGAACAGGCTGGTTCTGCCCCACTGGTCAGGTCTGTGCTGTTCCCTATGCCCCATTCCCACCTGGCTCTGGCACAGCTGTGGTGGCCTCAGCTCCGGGTGCCATTCATCTGAGGCCAAATCCTGCTTGGATCCCTGGGGCTGTGGCAGAGAGGAGGCTGAATCCTGCCTGTCCCCCACGGAGGGACCACGCCGTGCTGACAGCACCGTAGATCTGCTCCCGACAATCAGATGGGATCTTTTACCCGCCGCTTTATGTATCTCACCCTGTACACAGCATCTCAATACCAGATCTTATTCTTTCTATTTGTCTTGTTTGAAAGCCCCTGTGTAAGAGAGACAATTTTTTAACTGTAAGATGGATTGCCTGGAGCTGTGCGACAGCAGGGACGGGAGGCAGGGGATGATGGATAACGTACAAATGATTAGAGGACAGGCCGCACAAATTCAGATGGAGAAAAAACAGTTCCCAGCAATGTCAGGGCTCCCTCCCCGCTGGTCAGCACTGGCACAAGACCCTGGCCATGCCCACAGCTCCTTTCTTCCAGAGCTGGGGGTTCTGACACAAACCCTGCACCTCCTCAGGGCTGCAGAGCTGCACCAGGTGTGGCTCTGGTGTTGCAGAATCCCTCCAGCCTCACTGACCCTTCTGCAGGGTGAGGGCACAGCGTGGCACGGGCAGCTCTGCCCAGAGCTCCATCCCCTCCTTGGCCTGTTCCCACGGCAATCTCAGGCTGAGAGGATGGTGAGAGCCTGAGAGAGGGGCCAGGGGCAGCTGGAGGGAGACCTTTGCTGCCAGACCATGGCTCTGCCAAAGCCAAAGCCCTTTTACAAAGAGGATGCTCCAACCTGGCCCTGGGATTATCAAGGCCTGGCTGATTGGAGCATCCCCCCCTCATTCAGACATTCCCCCATTGTGCTGTGTGCCAGGGACCCCCAGCCATGTGGCAGATTGGAGCATGGACAGTCCTGACCCCACAGCAGAGCACCCATAGCTAAGCAGGGTGAGGGCTGGGCGCTGGCACCGCCACTGCCCAGGGACACGGAGGCAGCCCCCGCTTCCAGCCTGGCACAAGCTGCCGGCAGAGCTGCGCTGGGCTTGGATCTTCCTCCACCGTCTCATTAATCCTGATTTACAGGCGGAGGCAGCAGCCCAGGGCCCTCCTTACAGGCTGCCCAGGCTGATGTGCCTGTGCTGGGGACAGCGGTGCCTGAGAGGCTGAGTTATTCAAATCCGCAGGGGAAGGGGAGAGGGATCTGCCGGGGTGGTGTGGCAGTGTCCCCGGCTGCTCTCCGGGTGCTGTGGGTGCCAGCAGGGTGCCAGCTGACAGCCTCCGCAGTCCTGAGCCCCGGAGCTGCCCGGCAGTGACACACACAAGGTGCCACATGTCACCGCTGCCAGCCAAGCCTCTCGGCACCAGCGGCTCTCGGCACAAGGGTGGAGCTTCCCCTCCATCTGCTCACCCAATACAGATGCTAGCACCTCTATTACACCTCTGTTCAGCTATTTTTCAACTTAAAGGGCTAATAATGCCTTAATAAAACTGTTTAATTACAGAAAATGTCCTTTATTAAACATAATCACCATATGGTTGCAAAGTACTTATGGCCACATCCGTTACTGGGAAAAGTGAATTTTCTCCAGTGTCACCCACACCGGCATTAACAGGGTGTGCTTGAATTATCCTACAGTTTGTGCTTTGAACATTGGAGGAATTTCTCACGAGGCAGGAGTGGAAACCTTTACCTGTGCCATACCTGCACCTCCTGAGCCCCTTTGCCTCTCGTGGCGGCCCTGGCTGTGGTCACACGGCATCTCCAGACCCACAGCAGCCTCAGAGGTTGGGACCAGCCCCCTGGGGCCCCAGCCGGGCACAGGGACACCCCATTTGGTGGCGGGTGATGGTGTCCGTGTCACCCAGCCCCTTCCCCGACACCCCAATGCAAAGTGGCCACAGTGGGCAATGAATCCATTACATGGAGATGCATTTTCCACTAGCTACTGACCCACTGACTCCAAAGCAATTAGCTAAAGTAATGAACTTCAGTGCTGCAGCATTAAGGGGAGCCATTAACTCCTTCTCCTCTGCACGAGGTGACTGGAGATGCTGGTCCATGCAGAGCTCTGGACCCTGCTCGCAGCTGTGTGAGGTGACAGTGACACAACCGGGTGTCACAACTCTTTCCTTCCCACCACAGCCCCACCTGCAGCCCTGATGTCCCTGCATGCATCCATCCCTCTCCAGGACAGACATCCCTCTCTCGTCCCAAGCCCCGGGGTGTCAGGGATCAGCACAGGGTGATGTTCTGCCTCATGGACTCATTTAATCCTCCAGCACACAGGAATTGATCCCTTCGTGCAGGAGCAGCACATCAGAGACACAAAAAATGTCCCTTCCCGGGCAGCTCTGCTGGTGCTGGACACCTGGGGGCCCGTGGGAGAGGTTTGCTGAAGACAAAGAGGGGCTGCAGGGACAACTTTGCACCCCTCGTCCTCGCTGAAGGCTTGGTGCAAAGCTGGAGGAGAAGGAATTGCACTCATTTTTCAGCTGCCGCAATTTTACGTGTAATTAAGTTTATTAATTGTGTATATTAGTGATGAAATGGAGACACATGAGTGTGGGAGCCCGCCCCAGCAGGCATCCATCTCCCAGGCATCTCCCGGATCCTATCCCAGGGGAATCGGAGCTCTGTCTCACCATCTGCTGAGGGGTCCAGTGGGTCCCCAGGTCACCCCACTGCCCTCTCCTGCCCTGGAACAGAGGGGGTGTTGCTGCTCCCTAAGTTTGTGCAAATGGGCCCCAGAAATGCTGGTGGGAGGGTCCTGGGGCTCTGTAGGGTGGGGCTGGGGGCTGTTGGGAGCAGACCCTGCCCAGCTGCAGCAGAACTTCTCCAACCTGGCATCAGACATTTCCCAGGACGGGGCAGCCACAGCTGCTCTGGGCACCCTGTTCGGACATGCTGAGGACAAGGAGAGAGGCGGTGCCAGTGTGGATGGGTGGAGAGAAGGACAGACTGAAGCACCCAAAGGAAAAATAACTCCGATCATCGTGCATTGTAAATAGACAAAGTCTGTAAATTGCAGTATTAACCTGGCAGCCCCTCTGCTCGGTTTGTGTTTCAGCTCATCCCCAACATCCTCACCTGGTCAGTGCCACTGTCCCTTAGGGGTCAGAGGACCTGGTGGCCACCAGCAGGGACATGGCAGTGGCCGGGCTCAGCACAGGAGATTCCTCTGGCAGGTTTCTTCCTTGGGCTGCTCATGGAGGTTCATTCCTATTAAAGATTTGCTGATTCTTATGGCCCTGGGTGCAGCCAGAGGCTGAAAACTCCTCATTTCCCATCTCCACGACCCTGTGCAGTGACAAGCCTCTCTTTTAGATGCTGCCTCAGCCTTTGGTCCAGACTGGATTTAGGTTTTACCACTAGGAAAAAATCCAAGGGACAGAGCGCTGGAACACAGATGCTCTGGATTTCCTCCTAATTTGCACCAACGGGCTCTGGTGCTGCTGTCCTGCTCCCAAAGCCCCACAGGCTCTGCTGGAAAATGTCTCAGGAATAGAGGGACACACACACACCCCTCTGCAGGTGGTGGCAATGCCATTCGCAGGGAAAAAAATCGTCCCCTGCCCCTAATCTCAGGTGTTTGTAATCCCACCCTCCATCCCAGGCCAGACGTGCTGGGAGCTGGTGCCTTCCCAAGCTCATCTGCCTTTGTTTGCAGCCTGAATATCCCCACAGCGCAGCCCCACAGCTCCCTGGGGCTGGGGTTGATCCCAACCGGGGACCTCAGTCACTCTTTCCATGACGTGCTTTTGGGGAACATCTGGTTAACATTTTCCAAATGAAAAGAACTCTTCTGTGCTGAAAAAAATGGCCTCTTTCCTCTTCTCAAAACTGCTGAGACATGTGAAAAATGGTCCTTATTTAAATCTAATCCCGAGGTGCTCTGTCCTTAACCTGCTTTCCTGAAGGAACCTGTCTGTAGGGTCGGAATTCGTCTGTGGGTTCAGAACCTGTCTGTAAGGCCAGAACCTGTCTGTAGGGTCAGAGCCTGCCATCAGTGTCCCTCCAAAGAAAAGCTTTCCCTGGACCGTGCCTGTTGGATCAGCCACTGCCTGCAGACACCCAGCAAAGTGGGGCAGGACTTTGTCCTGGGGGTCCCCTCCTCGGGGTCACCATCCTTGGTGTCACCCTCCTCATCCCTGTGAGGGGACACAACTGTGGTTTGATCCCAACCCCAGGAGCCAAGGGTGTCCCCACTCCAGCAGGGACCCAGAGCTGCTCCCCACTGCAAGGCCAGTGTTTGGAGAGGTCTCAGGCCCTGTGGCTGGCAGGGATGGGGTGAGACCCCCACCCCACAGATCCCACATCCTGCTCCCCTAGCCCAGCTGTGGCTTCCCAGAATAATGGGATTCTAAAGGTTTCTGTGCAGGGGAGACCTTGCTTTCCAACCACCCCTCCCCTTCAAATTTCCATCCCTTGGATTTGATCGGGCCCTCTGGGGACCGGGATGCCGTTTGATCTCATTTTGTGTTCCATTTCTGATGTTACACCTTGTCATGGTGTATTAAGTGCCATCAAGCTCCGTAACGCGGTGACACAAGAACCTGATGCTACATGATCGACAAAAATACGCCTGTCCCCGGAGAGCTGCTGACAGTGTCAGCTCCGCCACGCTCCCGCCCTGTGCCAGGCACAGACCCCCTTCCCTGGCAGCTCCGGTGCCTCTGCTGGAGCTGCGGGGTGGGGGGAACTGAATCCCATTAAACCTGATGTCCCGGAGCCTGACACCTGCGGAAAACGAGGCTCCAGTTAGCAGCAGGATCTGCATCCAGAGGTGCTTTGAGCACCTTGAGGCTGTGCAGGAGCAGAGCCATGGGGCCACCAGGCAGGACCTGCCCATTTGCAGTGGGGCAGCTGCAGGAAAAACCTTGAGGGGCTGAAAATTCTGGAAAAAAAACCTAAAACCGGACTCACAGGGATGAGGGCACCAGGAGGAGCAGGGGATATTTGGGCACAGCAGCTCAGGGTGTGCTGGGCTGGAGGGCATCACCTCCCGTCCCCCCCGCTGCTGCTTGGGGGATCCTCGCTGGTTTAATCCGCAGTTATTTCCCTTATTTCCCTCTCCCGGGTTCCTTGACAATCGTTAATGTGCGAGTTGACTGATTTTCATGGTAATATGCTAAACAAGTGCCTCTTTCTCTTCGCAGCGATCCGGCGGCTCCGCCAGAGCCCGGTGATAGACTTGGTGCACAATACCCTGATGCAGGGAATGTGGCGTGCCAAAGTAATTCCGAGTGAAATCCCGGGGGATTTATGTCAAGGACAAAATAGTGTATCCCATGGGTAAATATAGTTAGCACAGCTGCAAAACAGAATTTATTTCTTGTTTGCGATATCATTTGTAAAGTATGGCATAGGGGAAGCTTTAAAAATGAAATTATAGCAGGCAATAAAAAAAGCTCATAGCACTGTATTCAAATTATGCAACAGTAATATGCCGAGTTCATAAATAAACATCTCTTATTAACCCTTCTCATAACAAAATGGTGTTTTTTCCCTGGAAAAAAACAGTCAGAGTGAAAAACATCAGCAGGCACGGGTGAGGCAGGGCTGCAGATGGTGGTACCTGTGGGATCCGTGCCATGATCCCGCATCCCAGCCGAGTCCAGCTCCTGAGAAAGGAGGAATTTGGGGGGTGGGCAGGGCAGTGACACCCCCAGCCCTCTGCCCGGATCCCCCAGCCCTTCCTGGGTTATTAAGCTAAGCTCAGAGCAGTTAATCAATTTTGTTTGCATATGCAGGGAGGGCGCTGCCATTTCATTAGCTCAAGTAAGGACTCAGCACACTTTGTGCAGCTTCAATAATTCTCTTTAAAGTTATTGAGAAATGGATGCTTAATTATATTTGCATATGAAAAATAGGGTCTAATTAGTTTGATTGATTATTATTTTAACCTTAATGACATTTTGAGTATCTGTCCCAACTAATAGCAAACGTATCACTAATAAATCACGAATTTTTATAGCGTGTTCTATCGAGCTTCCTTTTGAAATACATTTTATTAATCCACCAGAATGTATTGAAAGTGAAACGAGTCAAACAACCGCTCATTTATTAAACTGTTTAAATGTCAGATTTATACAAGTGTAATAGTACAGGAAATACGTCCCCATGAAAGACATCTGTGGGCAAGGGACACTCCAAATCTTCGTTATTTTAGGGAAATATATTAAGGAAATAAAAATTCAATTATGTCATTTATTGCACTAAATAAATTTATATCGACTGGCATAAATATTTTGCATTAGCAGATGTTCTCCCCTGCAAACTCTCAGATTTGCTGTGGCCGAGCCCTGATAGAACAGCAATCCCAGAGCGGTGGCACCTTCCAGCAGGATCCTGAGCTCTGCAGGACTCTGGGATCAATTGAGCCATGGGAACACTCAGAAAAAGCCCAGCTGGACCAGAGGTGTCTGATGTGGGGTTGTGAGCCAGGCTGGGAGTGAGGAGGAGCCACCCACACCCCTGGGAAATAAGAACCCGGATTGCTTCTGCACTATCCATGATTGGAATTCTTGGGGGGTGGTGGTAGTGGTGTCCCTGCCATCAATGCCTTAATTAGAAATTAGGATAGTCACATTGGCATAAATTAAATCAGACTAAAGATGATTAACAAAGTAATGCAAGAAATCATTAAATTAAACCACTGTGCCAAGTCCACTGCTGATCTATCACAAATTTGGGCTGCTAATGAGGTCTTAATTAGGGAGTTCAGTTGGAATAATTTTCGTCTTTCAATTCGGAGGAGATACTTTACTTTTTTTTTCCAAGACTCGATGCAAATGTATCAACTAATGTCCCCACAAACAAACAAACACACAAACAAGCATGCCCCTGTGTCAGCTCAGCCCTGCCCTGGCAGCAGCTGCTGGGAATTGCAGCAGAGGGGTTGGTTCCCCCTGTGCCCCCACACTCAGTCCGCCTTTCCCAGGGCTGAGCCTGCCCTGCACTCTGCACCCACCACCCTGTCCGTCTTTTTGGGGACAGACCCAGAATTTTGTGCCCCAGCGCTGGGCAGCAGTGAGAGGGCGCAGCCCTGCGGGGTCACCTCGCTAGAGGGGCGGCGGCTGTGCCACCGCAGGGCTGAGAGTGGCAGTGTCTGCAGAGTAATAAACCCAGAGCAAAGCAGCCCCAGCGCTGCCAAGTGGGAATTACTCCATGCTGGGTGCTGGTGGGGAGTGCCAGAGGGGCAGGAGAAGTCCTTGGGTTCGGCACCCCTGGGAAGGAGGGGACCCACCGGGCTCCGCAGGGTCCGTCCATTGGCAGAAGTTCATAGAATCGTGGAATCACAGGCTGCATTGGGTTGGAGGGGAGCTTAAAGCTCAGCCCATTCCACTCCCTGTCATCCCCACCTCCACCACCATCCACTCTCCCAGGCTGCTCCAAGCCCCGTCCAACCTGGCCTTGGGCGCTTCCAGGAATGCGCTGCGCTGTCTGCTGGAAAATAAACCTTCCAAATTGGCCATGGCAGGGTTGGGAAGCACCTCTGTGCAGGAAATAAGGACAGGGCAGCCCTACAGGGAACTCCCAGCACCTCCCCTCCCATCCAGGGGCTTGTGACCCATCTGCCTTGGATCCCCAGAGCCAGAGCTCCAGACATGGTGGGATTTTCCACCAGGAGTCTCTCCAGAACTGGGTCCCACTGGGTTCCCCGCCATGGCACAGCACAGGAGAGGGAGATAAATGAACCCCGATCCCGTCAACCCGACAATACAGAGCAGTGGGAACACGAAATGATCAGAAAGAGCCAGGGAGGGTGACCTGGAAACCTCGTCTGCATGCACCGAAGGCTGCTGCTGTGACTACTGCGTGGGATGTGTTTGGGGAATTAAGCAAAGCACATCACTTTTTTTGCATAATTGAATTCTCTGCATATTTTTTTCTTTCTGTGCATAATCTTCCTTTCATGTTGTTCATGTACTTCCTAGATAATTCAGAGGTTACTTTCCTTGAAAAGAAAATACTGAAAGAACCTATGGCACTATATCCTTAAGTATTCCACTTGTTGTAAACTCCCCGAGGAACCTTACAGACACTAAACATCAGTGGAAAAATATTCAATACATTTTCAGAACAGCTCTTTGTACTTGAAATACTCTGGTTGATATTAAAATATTCTCATCTCCCTATAATTTATAAGAATTCATAGAAGTAAGAGGACGCTATTTCTTCCAAATTCTGTTTAGTGGTGGCACCGGTGGTGCAGAGGGCACAGTGTGTGCCCAGCACCGACACCACCGCGAGCCTGGCGCCACATCCTGCACCTCCCACCCCAACCAGGACCAGGGGCAGGCAGGGATCACGCTCTGCTTCCCAGCACATGAACAAAAGGGGATGTGGAGGAGGAGAGCAGCGGAAAATTGCCTACTGACCTTTCACCGGCCGCTCCAGCACGGCTCAGCCCCGGCCAGCGCGGGGTGGGGGACACGGGAGCCCCGGGGAAATGGGGTCGGGGTGGGGGGGAGTGGTGAGGCCGTGGATCCATCCAGGACTCTGTGGTGGTGTGAGTGTGTCACAGCATGGTGACAGTGAGCGTGTGTGTGTGTGTGACAGCCATGGTGACACTGTGTGTGTCACAGACATAGTGACGTATGCGTGTCACAGAGATGGTGACAACATGTGTGTCACAGCCATGGTGGCACTGTGTGCGTGTGTGTGTGTGTGTGTGACAGCCATGGTGACACTGTGTACAGACATGGTGAGAGTATGCATGTCACAGCCATGGTGACATGTGTTTGTCACAGCCATGGTGACAGCGTGTGTGTGTGTCACAGCCATGGTGACACTGTGTGTGTCACAGTGATGGTGACAGTGTGTGTATCACAGCCATGGTGACACGTGTTTGTCACAGCCATGGCGGCACTGTGTGTGTGTGTGCCACAGCCACGGTGACACTGTGTGTGTCACAGCCATGGCAGCACTATGTGNTGTGTGTCACAGCCACGGTGACACTGTGTGTGCCACAGCCATGGTGACAGTGTGTGCATGCGTGTCAGCCATGGTGATGCTGTGTGTGTCACAGCCACGGTGACACTGTGTGTGTCACAGCCATGGTGACAGTGTGCATGTCACAGCCATGGTGACACTGTGTGTGTCACAGCCATGCACAGACACGGCGACACGCGTGGCACCTGAGTGGCGAGGCTGGCTGGGTTAGCCTGGCGTATCCACACACATTTCTCCTGGGAAGGGCGCAGGGAGGCTGCCAGGGTCATGATGAGGCGCACAGGAATCCCCAGAGCCAAATAAGGCTCCCAACAGGGCCACGGGCGAGCTTCCATTTTGGTGTTAAAAGGGAATTTTCCACTCCTTATATGGCCCAGAGGAGAGGCTTGAGGAAAATGAAAGGAGCCAAGACAGGGTGATCACCTCATCCTGCCTGGACAGGATTCGTGGCCCTAAATCCAGCACTTTGCACCCAAAAGCAGCACCGTGGTGGCCGTCCCTGACTCGCGTTCCCCTGAAGGGCGTTGGGAAGGAGCTTCCCAAATTCCTAGCACTTCAGTGGTTAAAATGTTATCACTTTTATTCGTGTAATAGAGATGAAGTTCCTGGGCCTTCCAGGAGCATCAATCTAGAGATTTATTAACCAATTTAAAATACTATTGTCTTTCACTTCAATGTGAGATTGAGGTGTGTTGTCGGAGGAATATAAAGCCACAATCAGCGAGCCGCAGTGCTGGGAGCCGCCAGTACCTGGAACTCAATAGATATTCATGAACATTCTCGTATTTAGTGAAGGAAATAACTTAATACCGACAGTGTCGATGGAATAATAGCCATTTCCTGGCTGACTTGCAGCCCTCAGAAAATGAGATTGCGCCTGCCTTCATTTTTCTTGTCTTTCCCGGGTTTCTTGCCGCGGCCCGCGTGGCGCAGGGATGCTCTGCGCATTCCAAATCAGCCGCAGGGCTGGCCCTGCCACCGCCCCACGGCCCACCCGGCACCAGGAACACCCCTCCCCACCAGCGCCACAGCTACGGGGAGATTATAAATATTCCAATTATTATTCCAGGCAAAAGAAGGGAGAGCGGCTGCTCTGGCATCCCACGCCGAGCCCCGCGTTTCCCCCCCCTTTGCTGCACGCGCGCAGCCTCGCGCGCCACATAAATATTCATGGCAAAATCAATTTGCACCTAAAGATCTCTCCTGAAATTGCATCCCCTCTGCCGTGGCGTGGCCCGGCAGCACAGCTGGGATGTCACTGGAAATGCCACCTTCGGCCTAAATATATAGGAGGGGGTAAATCTCCTGTAATTGTTACATGATTTCTCTTATTCCTCCATCATAAATGGCACTAAATTGGGGTTTATCATTTTAAAGGCTGCTGGCAGATGCTGCTGAGCAGCCTCCAGAAAAATGAGGCCCCCTCCTCTTGCCAGGGTGTCAGCGCCGCACTTGCTCAGAGTCAGAATTCCAGAATCCTGGAATTATTCAAACTGGAAAAGCCCATCGAGTCCAACCTGTGCCCGATCCCCACTTTGTCGCCCAGATCAGAGCACCGAGTGCTATGTCCAGTCATTCCTTGGACACCTTCATGGGTGGTGACTCCACCCTCTCCCTGGACAGCCCCTTCCAAGGCCTGACCACCCTTTCTATGAAGAAATTCCTGGAAATTACTTTCCACAGAGAAATCCCTGGAAATTCCTTTCCATGGGAAAGCATCCGGGGACATCAGTGACACATCCACAGCAGCCAGCTCAATCCCCACGCAAAGGGACTTGGGTTTTTTGACTCAAGGTGGCCAAACCTAGAGATATTGACAGAATTTTAAGAAATCCCACATTATAAAATGACCAAATGTGTTTCCTTAACCCCAATCAAACCACAGTGGGCAGAAATCTCAAGCAAGGAATGGCATCTCCCATTTCAATGCTCTCATTTGTTTTACTTGTCTCCCACCAGCTGAAAATAGAGCACAGGGTGTCTGGGGAATTTTCCTGCTACTCTCAGCACCCACCTGTGTGACAGACCCCAAAGAGCAGCTCCCAGCCTCCTGTACCCCTTGGAGTCTCCAAAGCTTTTGCCTGCCTGGGTTCTTCCTCAAAGAAGCTCTTCGTTTCTTCAAAGCTCCAGCTCCTGGAATCACATGAAAACACATCTGTCCCAGAAGTTTGGGAGCCTCCTGTCCCATCTTTCTGCAGGATTGGAGTGTGGAGATGACCTGCACAGGGGACAGGTGCCTGAGGAGCCGCTTGGAAGCACCTGGGGCTGGGGACATCTCTCACCCACTGGGGACACGTCTCACAGCTGAGGACAGGCGGCACAGTGAGAACACTGATCTTCCAGTCTCAGGAAAAGCTACAGCTCCCACCAATCATTTTTATACCCGCTAAACAAAACCTGACAATGAGGATTTATTGCTTATAATATTAAGTGAAGTTTAATTTAGACCATCTATAAAAGTCCCATTCCAGAGTGTTTCCCAAAGATCCTCGACACTTTAAAATAAAGAGGACAAATACTGAAGTGCTCTCGGAATGTTATGGGACAATTTCCTTTTATGTTGCCATTCAGCGATGTTTTCTCTCTGGCTGGAACCCAATGTTTCAATGAATTTTTCAGACTCTATCAGGCTCTTTCCCTCCCGAGCTGCCAAATGATGCTCAGTCGAACGAGCTCGCGTTGGCAGGACAACATCCAGCACTCAGCATTCCCTGGAAGCCCTTGCTCATTCCAGCTCGTTCAGCTGAGCACGTGTGATGTGCAACACGTGTAAAGGAGCCCTTGGAGCGGCTCCTGATCCACCCACCCCACCTTCCAGCAGGAATGGGGGCAGAGAGGTGACCCCCAGGGCCAGCTCCCTGCAGGGACCGCAGCGAGGTCAGTGCTGAGCCGCAGGTGACGGATTCCATTCTTTTGTTCTGGATGTTTCCTTGTAGGTTTAGGACACGTGGCAGAAGGGCTGGGGAGCACCAGGATGTGTTCCTGGGTGTCAGTGGCTGGTGGCCTCGGTGAGGCAGTGTCTGTCCCAGCTCTGCCAGGCTCTGGGTGCCAGCAGCTCTCAGGGCTGCTCCCAGTCAGCTCCTTGGATCAACAGAAAGCAGAGTATGATGTGCTGGAGGCAGAGCTGGAAATGGCACAGCGGTGACGAAGAGCATTGCTATGGAAACTCCATCAGTTACAGTTCTCTGGCTCAATCCGCTCCTGGAACGAGCCGGGCTGGGAGGAGAGGCAGGGAAAAAATAGAGCTGGGAAGAGTGAGACATGAACTCACCTGGAGACAGTGAGGGCAGCGGGCTGAGCGGATCCATCGCTGCAGACGGGAGCTTTCGTTAGGAAACGCTGCTTCAAAAATCAGCAGAATTTTAATTAGGCATTGACATGCTTTATTCCTAATGACGAAGAACTTGACAGCCGTGACAGGTGCCGTTAATTATGGCTTTTCCCAGCTCCAGTGCTCCCCGCCCTGGGAGCGGCACTCACGGTCCCGGCAGGTGCTGGGGGCCCCGCAGCCAAACCCCTCCATGGGCCTTGGAGTGGGGTCTGGTGTCTGTGGGGTGAACATCTTCATGAGGGTGAGCTAAACCCACAATTCTGGCATCTGTGCTGCTGCAGGCAGCTCAGCTCACCAGTGACCCCAGTGCGAGAGCAGGAGCTGTTCCCCAGTTCAGCCTCTTGCCCCGGGGTGGCCAGAGCAGAGAGAATTCCTGGTAGTAAGGAATGTTTCTTCATTTTTCTGTTCAACCCCAAATATGAGGGATGAGATCTTTGGGATGGATGTTTGTAGAGCTCTTGGCATTATGACTTTTTAACCTGTACTCCTGGCATTCTTGCCAGGAATCCCTTGCAGGACCAGTTTGCTGCTGGAGAGGCAAACCACGGTGAGTGACCCCCCAGGACCTGCTGGGCTCACTGCCAGGTACAGAGCAGCTTGGCAAGAGGAACTTCTTGGTGCCATCACCCTTGGTTTTCCAGAGGCACAAGAACCCTTTCCTGAGACGGAGCCTGACGCCGCAGGCGAGCAGGCGGGGCAGGGGACTCGAGGCGGGTTTGCTCGTTCATCTCTCAGTGTAGCGAACTGGTGCTTCTAAAACACCCCAGAAATGATGGTAAATGTGTTTTAAAATTTTGTGACAGTGCATGCACAAATCACCAATTAAAGGCTCCCTAAGTGCCCATTAACATGATAAGTCGTAACAGCTCCAAAAGAGACATTATTGTTTATCACGTCAGCGACCCATGGATTAAGGACTCCCCAAGTACACATTGACAGGGGGAGCGGAACATCTCTGGAGCTGTTCCTGCACTGCTGCACTCGGCTGTGGAGAATGGCAGCATTTCGGAGCCAGGACAGCACCCGGCCCTGCTCAGCACCCAGCCCTGCTCTGCCAGAATGTTCTGGCTCCCACAGCTCCGCCATCCCTCCACCCTGCTTTAAAACAGCCTTAAAAAATTAAATTCTCATTAATCTCCTCATCCCACACACCCCCATCCTTCCTCGTCAACCTGCAGCAATTTGAGCAGGAATATGATCTGTTTTGGAGCCGCTGACAATCATTGCACCCACTGTTTTCCAACAGAGGTTTTTTTACTCTTTTATTTGCAAATAGCAGCAGTTTGTGCCTTAAATTCTTCACTTTGAATCAAAAAGCACTTTTTTTTTTTTTTTTTCCCAAAGCCAAAATATTCCAGCCAAAAATGGAAGCATTTTGCAGAGGCTGTGCTGCCAGGGAGCCTTGTGGGAGCTGTAGTCCCTCAGCTCCATTCCCAGCACAGCCCTGCGTGGCTGAGCTCGGGGACACAACACCACCAAGTCACCCATGCTCCCATGGGAACTCCCGTTTTTCCCAAGGACATAGCCCTGGCTCCTGAGTTTCACCCAGGACCAAAGGTCTCCATTTCCAGCTGTTTCTCCTGTTTGCTCCCATTCTGCCTCCAGCTCCTTGGCCATGGCCACGAGGGAGGACGAGGAACAGGACCTATTTCCTGCCCTTCACCAGCTCCGTCTTTCAGGGACCCTGGCATGTCCAGGGGGTCACAGGGTGATGGCAAAGGGTGATGGCACAGGCTCTCCTGTGAGACTGGGGGCTCCCTGAGGAGCACTGGAACTGCTCCCAGGAGGGTCCCTACCCCCAGACAGGTACACATGGGACATTGTGGAGCCCCCACAGGTGGTGCCTTCCCATGAGGACTCCCCCAGCTCTGCTTTTGCCCAGTAACAGGGCAGGAGCTGAGCCTATGGTGTGCTGAGCACAGCAATCCCTGCTCAGTGTGATCATGTCTCTTAATTTCCAGCCACCCTCATTCCAAGGCAGGCCAGATAATTATACACAATACACAATTTGTGCAGGGAGCTCCAATTCCCAGGCCTATAAACATCCCATTTCCCATTCCAGCTGCACTGACAGAGTTGTATGGTTCAATTTCTACTGAAGCCCTCATACGCTGTCTGGTCCCATGAAGAGCTCTCGGCTTTAGTCTGCTCATCCCAATTATTATCTCAGGACCTCAAGTCAGGCAGGATTCAGGCTGAATTCCCCAAATCTCTCCATTAAACAGATCTCTTCTTGTTAGAACCTATTTATTCAAGATGCAAATGACAGGCTCCCTCCCCAGTTGGAATCATTTTCATCCAGAGCCAAATAACACACTTTAGTCTTCCTTGCATGAAGCGGTGAGCTATTAAAAATGGGAAGGAAATACAGTCAGGTGACTCCATTCCTTGCTCCAGGCCTTCTTCATCAATATTTCACTTAGGGAGCCACAGCTCCATTTTAATGGGAGCCCCATACCAGCCAGATGGCAGCTTTGTGAGCAGCCAGCAATGCCGTGGCACCTGTTGCAGCCAGGGCTGGCTCCATGGATGGGCAGAGTAGATCCCCTCTGCCTCAGTATCCCCAGCACCAACCCCAGCCAGCCCAGTGGGACTGGTGTCCTACAGCTCCTGGCTCCTGAGGACTGCTGCCTGGTGTTTCCCAGGAAAAGGGAATTGGGGCTCACTGGAAGGATGCTCATGGTGAGGCAGGTGCATCTAGCTCTGTTCCTGGCTCTGCCAATCACCCAGTCATGGCTCATCTTTGGAAAAAGCACCAAAGACCCGACTGAGCCTCCAGGGGTTGCACCCATCCCTAGTTGTGCCTGGATCCATCCCTAGTTGTGCCTGGATCCCTCCCAAGGGAGGGCTCGGACCCACCTGTGGCTGCTTTTCCGAAGGAGAGGAGAGCCGACAAGTCGAGTAGGAGGGAGGAGACAGGACAGGCAGGGCCGCTCAGCCCGGGGATGGCATCTCCCTTCTCCTGGCTCTGGTTTGCTGCTCCCACCATTCCCGCAGCCCCGGTGAGGCTCCGGGGAGAGGGAAGGCTCCAGGAGATAGCAGGCTCCGTTACAATGGAAGAGGATCCTGTTATTTGATCCAAGAGCTCCAGGAGCGGAGATGAATAATGAGTCTACAGCACATCCACTTGTTTTCCTCAACAGTCAGACTTGGCTTCTTTCCCTCCGATCCGATACCAACAAACCTGTATTTGAGACTCCCCCAAGTGTTCCGTAACCATGCCAATGTGTTCGCCACTTCCTCCCGGCGCGCAGCCGGCACCGTGCAATTACACCTGACACCGTGTATTTAGTGGGCTTCACGCACATCAAACCCCGCGCCGGGCGGTGGCTGAGGCTGGGGCTGCCTCCAGCCTCCCAGCCGTGCCAAAAAAATCACACTTGAGCACAAAAACGTCGCCTGTGCAGGTGTCCGGAGCCCAGCCCCGCGGAGGCTGTGTCGGGGCATCCCCGGGATGCGCCCTTTGCCGCGGCGCTCCTGCCCCGCATCCAGCACAGGTGACCAGGGGCAGGTGCCATCCCGGGGCTGCAGGACAGGCGGGATGGGACGCATTCCTTGTGGGATGAGAGTCCGGCATGGCACCGGCTTGTCCAGGCAGCCAATGTCCCCTGGCGGAGGGGGTCCGGTGGCGAGAAGCCCCCGGCTCAGGGCGGTGGGAGCAGAGCTGTGCCGGCTGCTGCCTGCACGGAGCAGAGGAGTAATCAAAACTCATTGCCGGCTCCGGTGCCAAGATGGGAACGGGAACGGGAAGCGCATAACGAAGCCATTCACATGCTAATGACTGGGGAGAGCAGGAGGCTGTGCCGAACCGCTCAACCTGTCCTGACTGCAGCCTTGGGATCCTTCCCTGTCCCCTCCGGGGGCTGATTTGGTTTGCGCAGATTCTGGGCATCCCTCTCCTCTGGCCGAGCCACAAGAAGCCCCATGGCTGGGCCCCAAAAGCATCCCCATCCCTGGGAGATGCCATATTCGGGAGACTGGGGCTCCCAAAGAGGTTCGGGATCGGGGTGTGGGGAGAACGGTTTGCTGTGCCGGCATCAGGGCATGAGGAGGAGGATTTCCTGCACTGGATCCCTCCGTTCCCACCCTCAGGGACTGCAGAGTGGTGCCACTGTGCTCCCAAAAGTTGCCAAGAGCCGAGGCTTTCGCGGGCAGCAGCCGCTCAGTCCCTCTTATCCCTGATGAGTGTCCCTGACGCTCCAGCTGCTGGCCGGGAGCTCCTCGGGATTATTTATAGAAAGTTAACAAGGATCTGCAGGGCAATTGAGAAGTAATGGGAGCTCTTACAGGTTTATTTTATTGAAGCATTTTAACATTAAATCAGCAATTTCTCTGTCAATACTTGAAGCGGTTTCTGTACTTGTCAGTGAATTTTACTGGGGACAGAGCAGGGCTGAGTGCTGGGTCCTGCACCTCACAAAAAGGGACTATTAATTAGCAACTAATGCCATTATCAGCACCCTCAGGGTCTCCCACTGTCCCACAGGCACCGTGTGTTCCCTCCAACCGCAGCCACTGGGATGCTGCACCCCCCGGGGCTCCAGACACCGGGATGGGACCTTGGGGATGAGGGGGTGGTTGCAGAGGGGACCCTGACCCAGGACTGGGCTGGATCATCGAGTTCTGCATCTCCACGGGGCTTCTCCTGCCTTCCCTTGGCGTGCTGGCTGCTCTCAATTGTGGCAGAGATATTGGATTGCTCCCCTGAACGAATATGGAATGTTAGAGACAATAAATACATTTTAACATCCGGGATGCAGAGTGTCAGCTGAGCCATTTCCATTTCCCCTCAGCAAAAGGAGCCGGCAGCGGGAGCAGCGGAGTCACCGCGATCCTATTTCAGACTTCACACGGCATCTGCAATAACATCAGCGCCATCCAAAAAGCAACAATACACAGTTTATGAGCACCTGAAATGCCTGTTGTACCTGTATTTACTCCATTAGGTTGTGTCACATCGCATTTGAGCTGGAGGCTTCGAGGCTCAGGCTGCTCTCACGCTGCAGGGGGCAGGAGGGATCCTCCCAGGTGAGGGAAGGATCCCACAGAGATTCCTCACTGGCTGGATAGATAAATAGATGTATAGAGTGTGTGTGAATGCACATTATAGAGGCACATGAGAAGATTTCCAGTCTATTTTTTACCTTCCACCCACTTGCGCCCCCCTCAGAATTCCCATTTCTCTTACAATTCCTGATTTGCACTGGTTTTGGAACCAGTGCCAGCACTGTCACACCAGGATCCATCATGGGTCGGTGTCCCTGCATGGCACAGGTAAGAGGGGACACACTCGTCAGCACCGCCAGGGTTAGGGGTGACAGTGACAATTGTTACACACAATAATTTCTAAATTTTAACCATAGGTGGAGGGGAAAAAAAAAAAAAAAAGCACTTTCTAATTAGCACAGTCACGGCTCCACAGAAACTTTGGGGCAATTCTGTCTTTATTCTGCTTTGGTGACTTCTGGAGAACATGAACCATCCAATTATCCAATCATTTCTACACCACCTGAGTAGTAGCAAAGAAAGGGGAAAGGTCAGCACATTCCAGAGAGCGGGACTAAAATGCCTTAATTTTCTCTAATATCTGTCTGTTTAATTACTGGAACAATTGTTTGAACATTTTAATATATTAATTTAGCAGGAGGATAATTGTATGATTACAAATTCACTTCCTAATTGTGTGATTACAAATTCACATGGGCTGTGAGCAACTGGAAAGTTGGAGCTTGTGCTGAAGTGAAATCTGGAATTTGTATAGGGGAAAGAGAAGAAGAGGGGTGTGTTTGTTTTCCTGCTCCTTCCTCAGAGTGGGAAAATGCTTCAGGAATTGTGTGTTGTGTGTGCCACGCCAGGAGGGTGCTGGTCCCACTGGGATGGGGCAGGGGCTGCCCTGGCTGTGGGGTTTGGGGCCCTGGAAGGGTTGTGAAACACCAGGACTGACCTGGGGGAGAAAGAGCCATGAAAGCAAAAAGATTTGGAAATTTCTCACTGAGTTTCTCTGAGGGTGTTTGATCCCCATGCTCCTGGGAAGGGGTTGGCGCCGAGTTTTAAATTTTTCCTAAAAAAGACCCAGTGGAACATCAACCTGGGACTGGGGATTTAACGCAACATCTCAGATTTTGCTTGGAAAGGGCCATATTGATAATTAATTAATTTATAGTCGCTGAACCCATGGGTCCCTGTGCTGCTGCTGCACCCCCCAAGCCCCCAGAGTGCCCCAAGCCCCCCTTGGCCAGAGGGATTCTGAGGGTCCCAGGGAACTCCTGGTCCCACAGAGGCTGGCAGGGTGTGTCTCTGTGCACAGCTCAGGTGGCATTTCTGCAACCACGAGCGAGAGAGAAAATTGGTCTTTGACAGCTCTTCATAGAAATGTCACCAAATGTAAACACGGGGTGACCTTTGCTGCTCCCCCGGCTCCTCGGGGAGCCGCCGGCAAATTCAATAACACAGCCAGCGCGTCCTAAACGATGTCACCTCCCCTTTTAAGTAAATTACTATCAAATCCACCTGGCCTGGTGCCTTTGCTGGCTGTCACACGAGGCACCTCTGCCCTCCAGGCTGTTTGCAGGCACCTCCACAGCCCCTCCCGGTCCCTGTGTGTCCCCACAGTGCCACCGCTGCCCCCTGCCCACACCCCACGTGGGAAATGGGGGTCAGGGCTCCGGCAGGGCAGGGGTCCCACTGCTGAAGGACACAGGGACCCAGGGGAAGTGAGATCCCTGCCCCCACATCCCCTGGGACATGCTCTTCCCCGCCCGCTGCTGGCAGCATTCCTCATGCTGATGCGATTTTCAATTACCAGAGAAGTTCCCAGATTTCTGCCTTTGTCCAGTATCTTCCAAAGTATCTCATTCCAGACAACAATTCTATAATCCAACCGTGACAGGACAATCAGTCACACTCTAAATTAAGCATCTCAAATAAGGATTTATTAGAATTAATCAGACAATTAATGTATGGCCATTAAATAGAGTTTATTAAAATACATCTAAGTGTATTAACTATTTAATGGGAGAGATACTGGTTACGGAGTTGGCAAAAAGCTTTCCAGTTGTCCTCTCTCCCCCAAATTCTGGCAGGCAGCACCATGGGGGCAGGATCCAGGGAAGGAGAAGGAGAGGAGGGGGAAGGGGAAGGGGAA
>VZTX01004479.1:0-88678 GCA_013400915.1 Pardalotus punctatus | reverse complement strand
TAAGCCGCTTGAAATTTTCTCCTGAGCCGTTGCGGTTCCTTCGAAGGCAGTCAGCTGCGGCACATTTTGCTCGGGGGGGAAAAAAAAAAGAGAAAGAAAGACAACCAACAACAAAACGATCCAAACCGATCAACCAAAACATTGCCATGTGCTCCGTGGCAGTAGGGGAGGGGCCGAGAGCATCAGCCAGCGGCAGTCGCAGGTGGGGAAAACAGCATCTCGGAGCAGACTAGGAAGGCGCAGGCTCTCTCCTCCTTCGGGCCAGCCCCGGCGGGGGTAAACACGACTCTGCCCGCAATCTGAGAGGTACGGCCAGAAGCAGTTAGTGTCCTGAGGGTTCTCCTTGCCTGACCTGGCCGGTCCCCGGGGCGGCTCTGCAATCCTCCGCCCGCAAAGGGTCCCCCCCCCCTCTGCCACTAGCCCAACTGCTTGGCCCCGGGAAACCTGCTGTACTTCCCCTTCCCCGCCTGGGTCGGGGCTGGGGCAGGACTGCGTTGCCCGCCGCACAATCCCTCTACCCATCCTGCCCCACTGCCCCTCCAGTGCCGTGCCCTTGCCTCCCCCGCCGGCTGCGGCCGGGACCTGGGGCTGGTTTCGGCCCGGGGAGGAGGGGAAGGCGCCGGGCCGGATACAGGCACTGGGCCAGCTGCAGCTTACCCCTGCGACGGGTTGCCTGGAATGAATGCTTGACCAAATATATATACATATATATATATTTTTCCTGTTTATTTTTGTGTAATCTGTGTTGCTCGTAAGTAAAAGGGAATGTGAAATATGTGTGTCACGTGAATGTAAGTGTCCAGTAATTTCTGAACTTCAACCGCTTACATTAAACGAAAATAGTGCTTTTGACAACCTCACATATGTAGCTGGTTTTCTGAAAATCTTATTTGGCCTCATTTTCGCAATTAAAGTGATCTTTGATCTCATCTCTTCTTTGATCACTCCCAACCATACGTGTCCTAGATGTTCCTTAAGTGTCGGAGTGTCAGAGGAGTTAGCCTGGAGCGATTAGGGAGCCGAAACTTCTCCTGAGCGCTCAGGTACCCGGTGACTTTGGGACCACCCCGCCCCGCGGGCGGGGCTGTGCGAAGCTGCCCGGCACCCCGGTACAGGGACGCGAGCGGAGACGGGAGGGTCCGCACGGGCCCGCGGTGCGGGGGCGTTTGCTCCTCTGAGTGCCTCCTTCCTTGAATCCCGCCGACTCCACGTCGGCTTCTGCACGTTTTGCCTTTTCCAAATATATTTTTTCTTTGTAAACCTTCCTGTAAACTCCTCGGCAACGATCCCAGCTGGGAAAGCGTGGCCGCCTCCGGTCCCGCACGATAGACCGCGCGGGGTCCGCCCTGCTGCCCGGGGGCTGGCTCCTGACTTCGGGGTGGGACGGGACAGGGACACCCGACTTCGTCGAGAGCCCCTGCAAGCAGGGCACACCCCGGGCCGCATCAGACAGGGCGGCCAGGGGGGTGCCCCTTCTGTGCTGGCTGTATCCACCCGGCCCGCCCGCGCGGCAGGGCTGCGGATGGCGGGGGTACGAGGGCACTCCGAACGCGTACCGCGGGCCGTCTTGCCCCAGCTGCGCTGGCTCCTCCTTGGGAGCCCCGGAGCCCGGAAGCGCAACTCCCTTCGGCTGGCACCAGCGGGCGAGACGCGCCGTTTCGAGTCCATCTCTGCACCCTGTTTCCCCGCGCGGTCTCCGTCCGCTTTTTCCGAGGGCAGGACGCGGGGGAGCGGCCCCGCAGCCCTGCCACCCTCCCCGGGCAGGGTATACGGCCAGGGCGGTGCGGGGCATCGGTGCTTCGGAGCCCACCACCACCAGCCTCTCACCTTGGCCGCTCTCCGGACTGTGGCATGGTCACACGGGCCGGACCCCGGAGTAGCCAACGCCGGACTGGCAGCCACGGTGCCATCCGCGGCTCCCACCGCAGCCCCCTCCTTGCCGACCTGCCGGCGATGCACCAACCACGACGGAAGTACCAGCCCGGAAGTCCGTGGGACTGTTTCTCTGAACAGTTTTACGTTTCTCACTCCTTCTGTTGCTTTTAAAATTTTTTTTTTATTTTATTTAAGTTTTCTTCTTTGCAATAAATTCTGTAATGTAGAGGAAACGACCTGCTTTTAAAAATAGGACTTTCTGTTTCTGTACTGTGATTTTCAATTTCTTAATTTGATTTCCACTACAATTAAAAAAACCAAACCCAAACCAAATCCCTAAAAACCAACCAACCAACCTAGTGTTTTTTAAGTGAGAAATCAATTTTGCATTAAATCAATATTTGTGGTTAGTTGCAGTATTTTATTTGCTCCACTAACAAGCATCCTCCTCACAGTTTAGAGAGCTGAATTTCAGTTTTTAAGGTGCTATGGAAGTTTAAGCAATGAATAAATAAAAATATAAATAGAAAGGAAAAGGTTTTATGTTTTAAACAGAGCCACAAAAAACTGAGTTTTAATAACTTAGGTCAGTTGTGAATATCGAAGACAAGTACAGATATAAAACCTTTAACCTTATCTTCATTTAAAAATGCCTCTTTAGACCTCTGTAAAACAAGAGAGTTTCATAACTTTAAAATTTCTCTGCTCCTTGGTTCTGATTGAGGCTGAATTTGGGACGGAATCACACATCTGACAAGAAGTGCTGGCAGAGCAATCAAAGTATACTTACATTGGCCAACTGTATTTATGGTTGTGTCTAGGAGGGTGAAGGGGTAGGAAAAAGGGAAAGACATGTAGGCTTAAAGTATTTTGGTCCGAACTACAAAATAAATTTCGAGAGCATAAAATTTTGTCTATTTAAATAGAAATTTTCAACAGAAAATACTCGATCCTCCTTTCTTTCCCCTCTCAGTTCCATCCTGATAGCAACATGCTGCGTGTCTTGTGGAAACAACAAAACCCCTCACACCAGTGTTCCCAGATCTCCTCATAGTTAAAAATTCTAATCTCTAGAATCTGCAGTTTCAAACATTTCTCAGGACAACATTGTGAATCTTGCACTAAAATGCATGGACAAGTGATTCATCCCTCAGAGAGAAGAAACAAAGTGATGATGCAAGCAAATTTCTGTTTCATAGCTGCTCAGTTTTAATAGAGTTTCAGTTTTAACAGTGGAGATGACTATGACCCCTTTGGATGTGGCTGGAGAAAACCCAAAATGGCTATCATGTAGCATGCAAACAGTCCTAGTAGGGCTCTGCAAAATCTAGAAATGATCACACATCTCAGGCTTTTGGAAAATACAGTATCCTCTGTATTTCTGGATATCAATCCAGGTCTCCCTGTTTTGTAAACCTCGTCTTACCTTGCTGCCCACAGCTGAGCTCATGTTCTTTCTGAGTAACCAGTGTGACTTCAGGGGCAATTCTTCAGTGTGAAAGACCTTCTGTTGGACTGGAAGCAAAAAACATCTGGTGAATAAACCTTACCACAGCAAGAATGTAGTCTAACTTATATGGATTTAGTTTCTTGACTTGGGCAGTGAGTGGCAGAAGATTCACTGGTGTTTTGCAACCACTCTCAACTAAAAAATGCTCAAGCACACAGAGAACTGTACTTACATGTGGCTACAAATTCCAACCTTGCAAATATCTGTGCCAAGTTAGCTTGGCAGACTGTCAGCATTGTCCAGAAGAATGAAGATGAGGGATAGTAAACAGATGGATTAAAAAATATTTTAAAAATTACTAAACTGGAAAAAAAATCGATAGGGCTACAAAAAACTCCAACCAAACCAAACCCAGAACCCCACAAATACATCCCCCCCCCCAGAAAAAACCCAAACAAACAGAGGCACATGACCATCCAGATAGTTTCTGCAGTCTTCACAGCACTGTTGGATATAGTGAGGGTCTTAAAAAGGAAAAATGCCCATTTCTTGCAAAAAACCAAACTGACAGAAATTGAAAAATGTTCAAGAGTCATGTATTGAAAATTCTAGCCAGCACAAGCAGAGGTCAGTATTTGCTCCTATTGTAGTAATGTAATTTTTATTGTTTGTACCAAAAGGCACTTAAAGCATCTTTTGCTATTAAGCAGAGTCAATATAATCCTTTCAAATCGACTTTCACATTTCAGAGCTATTTACACCAACTGCTGAACCATAGCTTATGTACACAGGAGCAATGAGAATGATGTAAGTTAGAGGTGTTATCTGTGGCCTATTTTAACTTGTACCTTGTTCCTACCTCCTGGCATCCCCGCTGTGGTTGGGGTTTGGTGGGCAGACGTAGGCCTAATGGATTCGGTGCAGAGCGGACTGAACATACAGCCAGCATATGCTATACCATTTCAGGCGTATCCTCACTAGTGAATGCCATGTCTAATCCAATCTTTAAAGTGAAATCTGCTTGGTAAAACGGAGTTAGCTTATACTGTAGTCTTTTTGCTCAAGTGGCTCAGAGAGAAAATGTCTTTTTTCGGTTTGATAGCAAAATGACTGGCTATGATTTTTAACCATTCAGTGCCAAAAGAAAGTACATACAATGATCCTCCACTTGAACTGTTATGGTCCAAGCATAAATCTTTTGAACCAAAGTGAGCTGTGAAATATATGGAAAACTATTTAATTTTACATGTAAACATTATGTCTTTGAGCTCAAGATCGCAATAGATGTCGGTTTCTGATTGACCTCTGGAAGAATGCTTCCAAGTGAAGTGAAGTTGGTTTGGATTTGAAGACACTCAAATCAATAAAAACAGCACCTGGACCATGCTCAGAGGTGCTGCCTGTGCTCAAGGTTGGCTGGTTGCCTCTCATTCAGACCGGTCGCAGGCAGAGATTGTGGAAAAGTCACGTCTCACACAGACAAAATACTTGGCTGGATGTTACCTTCAAATTGATGGCATTCAGTTTCCATCATCTTCCAGCTTCTTTGCCTATCCAGTGATAGTCTTTAGGGCTTGCTCTGGAGGATTTTTTTTTTTAAAATTTCAATGTCTACAAGACAAGACAAGATCAGTCAGAAAGTGAAAGCATTCAGGACAGAGAATCAGCTCAGCTTGCTTTCATGGAGGAGGCTTGGCACTGAAACAGTTTCAGAAACTTACGCTTCTGAAATGAATACAGCTCATCTCTCACATTGAGCAGATGATTGTAAACCTCGGGCCAGGCCAGCACTGAGCTAAAGAGGGTCTGATCTGGTCCAACTGCCCACTGAAAATTGCTCCCAGCACATTTTCTCTTTGTCTTCACTGTACCCAGTGCTAGGAGCTACTGCCAGCTTTGTGCAAGCCAGTAACTCTTTTCCACCTGCCTTTGAATGCTTATCCATTGTCTATCTCCCAGCCCCGAGAAACGAAAAAGAAAAAAAAGTCGGGATATTTACTGGATCAAGTCTTTCCCTAGAAGAATACTGTTGTCTTCAGAAGAATTGCAGAAGACAGGAATTCAGATTATTATTTCTTGAACCAGCTGACGTGCTACCTTGCTGTGTCATAGATGCACATGCATTTAATCAAAGTACCGTATAGGTCCAAGGGGCAATTTCTCCCACTGTACTTCAATTACAGACAATTTTGTGAAAATCCTTGGACTAGTTGCCTGAAAATGTAATTTTCAGTAGGCCTCAGAATTTATTTCCCCGATTTTCCATTCATAAGTCAGTCAATTGCTCAAAATTGCTGGGTAAAATTTTCAAGGTTTCCAAATGACTACCGTTAAATTGGTGTAAGACCTGCCTTTGAAGCCCCATATTCATCTGCAATTCCATAGAATTTTTTTTTAAATTAGATTTTCACAGATTTCTAGCCTGGCTTCAGTAAGAGAGAGAGGAGGGACCAGTCATTCTCTCTCTCTTTCTCTCAATCAGCCCCCTCACTATTAATAAAAGCAGTGGCTTTAGCAGAGAAAGGCCTTTAATAGGGACAGGCAAAACAATGCTTCTTGATGGAATTCAAGTAAATGTATGTGGAATGTTTTTGAGCACGTTACAAGTTTTCACAGCATCACAACAGAATGTGATTTGTTGTAAAAGGTTTCCGTAACTACATAAAAAGAATATTTGAGTTACTGATATGAAAGAAACACGGCATCTAGTCTTACCTAGATTTAATGTTCTCCTTTATGAGCCATTCAATGAAGAAAAATATTTCAAGCCATACAAAGTAACAGCTATGTTTAGTGATTTATGACATAGACACAGTTTATGTCCTATAACACATTGTTAATATTGACATTATGGAATTATGTGAAAATAGCCACAGAAAACTGCATCATTCCCATGGAAAGATATTTGCCTATATTAATATTTAATTTGTCAGTATTTATGAAAAAAATAGATAAATTACATGTGGAATTGAAGTATTTTGTAAATAAAAAATGTTTTGTATTTACTTGCATCAATGAAGATGCTAGGAACCTTACTGAGCTGCTGAAAACAAAAGTGATAACTTGCTAAGAGAGAAAACTAGCAGTGGGTTATGAGGTAATCATAGATGCACCTGCATGGCAACAAGCTGAGCACTTCAATAGCCTTTTGATATGTCACATAGGCTGCATTTATTTCTCTCTAATACCTAAAGTTCAAGTCATGATTACCTCTTCCATTTGGAAACCTTTTCATTTTCAGTATCTGTATTCTACTAAAAAAAGAAAAAGCAAAGGATAGTGACATATACCTTGGAAGAAGACATAATTGCATTTCACTCTAAAAACTTTCTCCAGGTTTTCACACACACAAAAAAAAAAAAGAAGAAAAAAGAGATTTTTTCATTCATAATTCAATTAGCTTTTACTGCTGTGTTTCCACAAGTAAGGATGGTTATGATAAACATCCTCCTTGTGTGAAAATCTTCTTTTTTATGGAGCAATTGGATTTTTTCTTTCATTTTTTGTGTGGATTTTAAGACTTATGATACGCATAAGATTAGTAGCAGTAATAATAAAGTGAAATAATATAAAAGAGTAGAGAGCAAAATAAGGCACACATGTATACTCCAGCAGTCTTTACAGACAGTATAAAGATCTGCATGTTTTTTCCTTTTGTTGTCCTTGTGTAATGTACTTGTATAATTTTACCATTTTGGTCTTGTAACATAAAGTAGCCCAGTAAATCTACAGTTTTAAAGCCAAATGCTATGATTATTAATCTGAAAGGCTACTAGGTTTTGGCATTACTACTTATGAATAAGGACAGTAGCTGCTGTAATGAAAATTTGTCAGTAAGATTGTAGAGGATCCATACCATAGGGTACACATGTTCTTCTGGAAGTCATTCAAAAGGGAAGTGAACACGAACTGCCAGCCTCCCCAAATGATGTAACCTTGTTTTTTGTGCATACAAGCCCCAAAGAACTGAAGAGTTTGTATGTGAAACCAATCTCCTTGGATTCCTCCCATAGTGTCATGCAGGGAATGCAGCTCATCATTATGCTCTTGGTTGATACATCCTGATCCAGGCAGTCCTACTCTTAAGGTCAAGGCACTGGTAGCTTCACAGCTGGCTGCCATTTTCCTTCAAGGTAAAATCTAAATAAAACCAGAATGTAAGAGATATTCAGGTTAAGATCTAGGTATCACAGCTGAAGTACACCTGGCACCAATACTGCAAAGATCAATATTAGGGTTCACTCACTCTTTGCGTTTAAGTAGAAGGGAGAAGACCAAATCTTTCTCCTTTCTTGCTACTTCATCCTGCTTTTCCTGAGCAAGTAGGTAAAAAAGCAAAAAGGGTTGATGTCCATGGAAGCCTAAATTCACTATCTAAAAGCAGCTACTTCTATTGTGTATGGAAATTGTAATTTGAAATTTTAAAAAATGCATTTATTTCAGATTTTTAAAAAAAATTACTCAAAAATAGTCAGATCTACTTAGACAAGAGCTAATCTAGACAAGGTGGTGATTTGCCAAAGGTTGGACTTGATGGTCTTGGGGGTTTTTAACCTTAATGATTTTGTGATTCTGTAATTGCGATACTACTTCATGCTAGCACTTTAGACCCCTGTTGGTGAAGGTGACTTGACTGTGCTGTGGGACTGCTTAGAAGCTCATCAGAAGACAGTCAGAAGGGCAAGAAACAGGCAGCAGATCCAGTA
Source organism: Pardalotus punctatus (assembly GCA_013400915.1). NCBI lineage: Eukaryota > Metazoa > Chordata > Aves > Passeriformes > Pardalotidae > Pardalotus > Pardalotus punctatus. The sequence continues at coordinate 80,647 of VZTX01004479.1, read as the reverse complement.
GGAAATGAGTTTTGGCTTGAACTTGCCTGAAAACCTAAAAGACTGATAAAAAGAATGCTGTTCCCGAAGCTTGAAAGAATTCTTGTGGTTGGAATCACAAGGCACAGAAAACAAGACATATTTAATCCTTTGATGTCAGTAATGGTCAGGACAGTCCATGCAGCCTTCTCCTCTCTTTCTAGTTCACCATGAAATAAAAAAATTGACAGGAATCTAAATGCTTTTTTTCCCCCCACCGTGTACAAGAGAAAAATGCAGAAGATTAGCAATTAATCCCTGTCCTCAACCAGACATAAGTTTAATAAAAAAAATGTATTGAAGCAGGATGAAATTCAAATGTTAAACAACCCAGGGATATAGTCAATCTCTGGAAGAAGGAATGAATTGCATGCAGCACTAGTGTCAGATGAAGTAAGCATCAGTTATCAGACACATCATTCATGCTGGCATTTAAAAAAATCAGATAGAATTGGATTTTTTGAAACATTTTGACAGTGCTCTTATACTATTGGGTTTATATGTTAAGGATATAATTTAATAAAAATTGTGAAGTTAGTAATAGTGTGTATGAAACAGGTCTCAATAGTGATGCCTGAGGTAAAGACCAGGAGCTGGGCTATCTGCCCACACTGAACCAGGAGTCTGTGGCTATTTAGGTTTCTCTCTTTCTGCTCATCAGCCTCATCCTTTGTAACCTCAGTTTTACACAGCTGTTTCTACCAACAGACATGGGCTATACCTCAATCACCATGTTGCTGAAGAGGAACCATTGTTAAAAAAAAATTAAGATAAAAATTAAAAAATCTATATGTATGCATTTCACCTTACTGTGTATGGCAATTTTTAGAGTTGTTCATGTTTCAGTTTTTCATGACTGTGATATCATACAAGTTGAAATACATCCCTTAAGAGATGAAAGATTTTTATCTGAAGCTGGATCCAGTTAAGTATTTTCACAGAATAAGAGAATCTCAGAATAATTTGGGTTGGAAGGTGCCTTTAAAGGTCATCTAGTCCTACACCCCTGCCATGGGCAGGGACAATTTCAGCTAGATCACTTTGTTCAGAGCTACTTTGAACCTGACCTTGGATGAACTCCAGGGATGGGGCATCTATCCCCTCTCTGGGCAACCTGCTCCAGTGTTTCACCAGTCTCATTGGAAAAATATTTTCCTTATGTCTAATCTGAATCTGACATTTTTGGTTTAAAATCATAATTGCTTGTCCTATTGCAAGAGAACTTATTAAACAGTTTGTCCCCATCTTTCTTATAAAGCCTATCAGGTACTGAAAACTCCACACAGTGTCCCCAAAGCCTTCTCTTCACCAGAACATCCCCAGCTTTCTCTGTCCTCATAGGCAAGGTGTTCCATTCCTCTGATCATCTTTGTGGTTCTCTTCCAGACCCACTCCAACAGGTCTGTGTCCTTCCTGTGCTGGGACCCCAGAGCTGGTGCAGCACTGCAGGTGGGGTCTCACCAGAGCAGAGCAGAGGGGCAGAATCCCCTCCCTGGCCCTGCTGTCCACACTGCTCTGGATGCTGCCCAGGACACGTTTGGCTCTCTGGCTTTTGAGTGACTGTTACCAGGTCATGTGCAGTTTTACAAAAACCAGTTTCCCAAATCCTTCTCAGAAGGGCTGGCCTCAATCCTTCCCAGTCTGTATGGATGCTGGGGGTTGCTCCAACCACACTCCAGGACCTTGCACTTGGCCTTGTTCAACCTCCTGAGGTTCACATATTCTTACTTCTTGATGGCTCTGGATGGCTCCATCACTCTGGATGCCATCCTATTCCTCAGGCTTGTCAACAGCATCACTCAGCTTGGTGTCATTTAAAAACTTGCAGAATGAATGCTTATGACTGCAAGACTTGGCAGACAAGCAGTCAGACCACATTAACTCAAACGGGGTCAATATAAGGTTGGCCAAACTGCATAGCTAACTGTAAGCGAGCAGATGCAGACTCTGATGAGCCCGCTATGCTGTCCAGCTTTGTAGTGTTATATTTAATACAAAGTTGCTGTATCTGTAAGTTGTACGACTCAAAAGGTGGTTCTAAGGGAGGTGTCTGAAAAAGAAAGAACCAGGGAGAATATTTTTCCACCTAGAGTGGGGGCTGAATACAGACCTCTTTAGGTTGTGTTTTACAATTTGTTTACCTGGGATTCCAAGGCACCCCATGCAAACTAGTTAATTCACATTGTTGTATCCAGATGTACTCTGATGTCTGTCAGCTGCATGATTTAAAGGTTTACCATTAATTTAAGCCTCCACGTCACTCTTTCAGTTTTTGGTAAGGCTGTTTGCAGTTTATTAAAATTGCATTGCATGGGATTTGCAGTGCCACGTAACAAGGAGGTGTTTGTAAACATTGAACTAGGCTGCTTGTATATGGCCCAAAAGTTCCTCCAGGAATGCTTTGTCAAATCTGGGCTAGGGAGTGGTGTATCAAAAGCGCCCTCCTCCATAAACCTAAGAGAGGTCAGTTAAAATGAGCTACTTCAGTGAAAGCTGGTTAGAGCCCAGATCTCTTCACCTATATTTTAGTACTAGCAGCTTTGGGGTGGAGGGGTTGTCGAGTAGGAAGATATGGAAAATTAACTTTTGCAGTATTTGTTTTCCTTATGCACATTCATACAGCAGTTGAAGTGGAGATACGTGTATTATTGAGAAGCAAAGCTGAAATGCTTAGTGCGAGCAAATTACTGAGAATTATTCAGTTCTTTTTGTTCTGTTCACAAGCTATTAATGAGTATTTATTCTGATTTCACACCCACTTCTCCCTGGTGCTGGAGCATTGCCACTGGCTTTGGAAAAGTCACACTGGGTAGTTTCTCCTAAATGTTTGGTATGTGGGTGTTCACAAACAGTGACATTGCCCATCTCCCTTTCTTCACCTGTGGGTGCAGTTGATGGCCAGTGTCAGCAAAGACTGCTTCAGGATTAGAAGAGATTCTGTTTAACAATAGCAGAGGGGTGGCAGCAGTAGTTTGGCCATTGCGGATGGTACAGATTTTCTCCAAACATTCTTATTAACAAGATCTTACTAGCAATATAAAAATGAAAGAAAGTAAGAAAAGGCAGTAAAACTTTCTCTTATTCTTAGTTTTTTTTCCCCACAATACAGTTCAAGTACACTCTATGTGCGCCCAACCACTCCATCCCTTTCTGTGGGTGTTACTGGAGGCTTTTAACAGCAATTTCAGCCAGCCACATTAAACTGTGCCATAATGAGGGCAGACCAGTCCAGAGAACAAGTAAATTCAGCAGCTCTGTACTTACCAGTCTGTCCTTTAATGCATGTCTTTTACCCCAACATTGAGCCTCTGTGGCAGGCTGGCAAGTGCAGCAAGGAGTGAAAGGAGCAAGCACCTGAGCTTACCTGGCCAGAGTTACTCTTTGTCAGTCTGTTTGTGCTGCTCACCTTGAGTCTGTGATATCTACTGGAACTCCACAGCTTTTGTCAGCCAAAGGACAACCTAAGACTTTTCAAAAAACACCTGAGATGCTCTTATTACATTGAAAGAAATGCACATACTCTTTTTCCACTGGTCATAAAATGACCAGTTAATTTTCAACCAAATATAAGCTGGCTCACTTTCAATGTTTATTAATTTTCATCTTCCCCAATTTAATACCTTACCTATTCATGGCTAGGTTTGTGTGTTTTCATAATGTTCTGCAGTTGTAGCATTTCATAATTTATGGCCCAGTAGTGATTTACTGTGCACAGATTGATAAATTGTGAGTGGGTTGTTTTTTCTTTGTTTGTTTTCTTGTTTTTTTTTTTTTTGGTTTGTTTTTTTTGTTCTGGGTTTTTTGGATTTTTTTTGTTTTTGTTTTTGTTTTTGTTTTTTGTGTTTTGTTGTGTTTTTTCTTTTTTTGGTACTTGTATGAATGTATTACTTTGACTTTCAGAGACTTTCAGAAATGCATGGCCATCAATTATTAAAAAGTAGTAGGATCTACCCTCTCTGTAGATTTGTGAATACAGAATACAGAGGTATTTTTACTTTTTTCTCCTGAACAAATTCAACTGCTTTCTGCCATAAGCATTAACTGATAAAATGAAGCAATTCCTCTTGTGTGAAAGGAAATGTGGAAAAAATAGGAAAATCAGCGGTGTTTAGTATAACAGAATAAACTCATCTAGCAGCATAGTTACAGTCTCTGATGTCAAAATACATCACTGTTGACTTGAAGACAACGAGGCTTCTTTAATGATGCCAGATTATGTACAGTGCGGCAGCTTACTCACTTTGCACGATACAAACAGAACAGGCTATCATCAGGAAAAAATCTGGCAAAAATTAACCAGTGCAAAGCATGTAATTCTCACAGTTCAGGTACATGGTGACAGGAACAAACACATTAGCTTCATACACTGGCTGCAGCTGCTGTAAAATTGGTGGCCAACGTGATTCATGATTGTTAAAAGAACTGCTGAAGAAAAGTGACATTTTGTTCACCTTCTTTTTTACCTACTTCCCTTTCAGAAGAACTTTGTGCAAAGACAGCAGTGCATGGGCTTGTTGTGTGTGACCCCAGGTGCCTGCTGGCTGCCCCCAGTAACTGGTGACCCCTTCAGCAGCTGCTTGGGTCAGAGGATGGACTTTTTTCAGAAAGGCAGGGGGCCTCGGGAAGACCAGGGATTTTACCTCGCTTTCAAATGTTACATTGATATGCATTGCTGTAAGTCAACAAACCTGAGAAGACAATATTAGAAACATTGCAAACAGATTTAGATATAGGCATTTTTCTTATCTTGGATTGGGATGGGTTTTTCTTATATAATTTTACTTCTAAATAGAAAAAAAAGGTGAGCAGATGTTGTCCAGCTGAATCAGACTTTCCTGTAGCTGATTAGAAATGCTCAGGTCATTGCTGTAAGCCACATTAACCTTCTTGAACCAAAAAAGCACTATAAATGGCCACTTACATCCACGTCTGTTGTTTAGTCCTGCTAGCATTTGTACGTTGAGGTACCTCATACAATATAAAAAAATCAGCAAATCTTGCACGAGCTCAATGGGAGAACTAGGAACTTTTTCCCAGGCTTTGTGGCCCAGAAATTAAACAAATTTTACCTTTGATCCTTTGTGCCATAATTTCTCTGAGTTTACTGAAAACATGGCTTATGGAAGTAAAGCAAAGATCTGCAATCTACATATCTGATATTTAGAAAATATAAATAATTAATTTTAAAATTTCCTGTCTCAAATGTTTTTATTTACATCTACTACCACTTGTCTCTGTCAATATTTTCTGCGGAAGAATTAGCCTCAATCTCTTATCCCCTTGCTCCTCCTTTTTCTCTTGCCCAAATCCATAAGAAGTCTGTTGCTTGGATGCAGGCCAACAGTCGAAGCTAAAGAGAAGTTTCACAAAGCTTTAACAGGAGCAGTCTGACATTCCCCCTGGGAAGTTCAGGCCCATGTTTGCTGTCCAGCTGGGCATTCTTTGCATGGCCCAGTATGAATATATTTTACTATATACTGCATTCACAGAATCACTGCATCAGGTTGGGAAGGACCATGGGGGTCATCTGGCCCAACCTCCCAACTCCAGCAGGGTCATCCCAGAGCACATGGCACAGGATTGTGTCCAGAGAGTTCTTGAATATCGCCAGTGAGGGAGACTCCACACCCTCTCTGGGCAATCTGTTCCAGTGCCTGGTCACCTGCACAGTAAAGATGTTCTTCCTCACTCTCAGGTGGAGCTTTGTGTTCTCCTGTTTCTGCCTGTTGCCTCTCAAGATGGTCTCATACTCTTGCCTTCTCACTTTAAACAACAACCTGGACTTCATCAATTACAAATTTTAATAGAAAGAGAGACTTCTGAACCATGCAGTAAATTTTAGCTGTATTTTGAATGTAGGTATCTAGCAGACTCCTAATTATTTTTCTTTCAGAAAACTGAGGTTAGCTTCCACCCACCCTCCCAGTGAATCTATAAAAATTATAGATTATATAAAAATTAACTGAAAATTCTCTCTGGGTAAACAGTTATAATGTTATGGCAGCATGTTCTATGCTAGGTTTTGACAAGTCAGCTATAAAGCATAATTGCACCTGCTGGGAGTGAGACTAGGTAGAAGTAAATCTTAATTTAGGCTAGTGGCTTTCATTTCTTTGTCTATAAAAAGGAGAACATGAATATTATTAAATGGCCATAACTGACACCTCCAGTTACATCTGTCTTAAATATCTATGGGTGCTTCAGTTATTTAGAAAAGACCTTTGCAATAGATGGATAATGAATCACATAATAGATGTGAATACTTAGGTCATTTTGGTTTTGTTTTGAAAGGCTGAATTCAAGGAGGGAGAGCTTGTGCCAAAAGGGAAAAAAAAAAAAAGAGGCCCTTTATGTTTAGTGCAAAGCTTATAAACATAAGGACAATTTATGGTTAACAACCAATGATTCTTAGAGGATTAAGAACATAGTACAGTACCTTTTGAGATAAGATGAAAAAATCAAGCAGAATAATTATACCTGACCTAATTTTTCCTTTTTCAAATCAGGTTCTTAGCAATCTATTCTGTGCAGAAATAGCATACCCAAAAGTTTATTCTCTGACAAAAATGAAGAATCACTTAGAAAATTCAGAGTTGAGGTGGAGCTTTGATGTCTCTTGAATATTAGGTAGTTATCCATGAAATAAAGGATTTAAAATTAAATGGAAGAGGAATAAGAACAATTTTTTTTTTAGGTAGAAAACATGTTCAAAAGGAAACAAATATCAACAGATCTTCTCAGAAATTATTCCACAAAGTGAGATCTTTCTGGAAGAAAAAGAGTTGAAGAGGAAGGGTCATTTGGAAAGTCCTGTCTGTCATAACTGGTTCACTTTTGATGGGTGTATACATTTCCAAAGTCTAGGCTCATTTACGAGCTAGTTGAGAGCAAATGGGTGGGACATTCAAGGTGATTCAACCCAATTCATTTAAGTTGTGACTGAAAAATAAACAAACATAAATGCTAAAAATTACTATAATAATGTTTAACCTTTCCAATATATATTTAAATATTTTTATTGAATTAATGTATAAAATTTTTGTAAAATAATCCCCCTAAACATTATTACCTCTTATAATTTATATTCAGTTTGATATTTATGAAGTAATCAAAACATTTTGCTTTTAAAATTAATCGACTTATTCTACAAGGAAAAGCATATATGTCAATTAAGCAATCCCAGTCAACCCATCTTTTAACATTTTAGATTGGAAAATATACTTGACTATCATCTCAGTAACACAGCACAGGAAGTAAGTGTGTTTTTTTTTCTTCCCTCAGCTCCTACTAAGTTCTCAATTTTAAATGACCCAGCTCTTGAAATTGAATTTAAAACAAATAAAATCAAGAAAACATCTGCTTTGAACTTGTAGAACTAGACATTAATGTCCTCAAAAGCATAGAATTTAGAACTTTAACAACCTGTGGCTGTAGGTTGTTTGTGAATTTCCATCAGTCTAGTAAGATTGAATTCTTCAAGATTTCTTTGATTATGTTTTAATTGGATTTAGTAAAATGTAGGTGGTTTACATCTCTTAATAGGTGGTCAATATTTTTAATTTAAGCTATGAATACAGTGCAGGAAGTGACATTTTCAAAGCCAACAGGACATTGTTACTGGAATGTCTTACCAAAATACTCAGTGGTTTGTCTGGAACATAACATTAAAACAGCAAAAAAAAAAAATCCTTTCTATATTCAAGGCAAAACAAGGTAATAATGAAAATCCTACTATTTTGGTTGCAAATGTCATATCCATCATTATAGCTTGTGGGATATCCAAAACAAACGACCTCGAGAGACCCAGAACAGACCTTTGGAGACTATGCACCTGAATGGGGGCAGGGAGTAAATAGGAAATAGAGAGGTAATACAGTCAGGGGAATGAAGCACTGGCTTCACAGGGGCTTCAAAGAAGATGTAGACATAAACACAAGAAATTAAAGCTGTACGATATGACTGTCCACATGTGACTGAGAAAAGGATGAGAAGGCAAAAAGAAGAAGAAGCAGGAGCTCTGTGCACCGTGGCTTTCACTCCCCAGCAGACTGAAAAGGGTTCATTGCAGGGTGGCATTTTTCTCTAGCAGCCAAACGGTTTCCTTCCCAAGGTCTGTGTATTTCTGCTTGTGCCTTATTGTGTCTTGGCAATGTCTGACTCTTGTTTAGGTTTTGCACAAGAGGAAGACCATATTTTTCTACAAAAATATGATTTTTTGGCCACAGAGCTGGGCACCTCTCACTGATGGCACCACCCATCTCTGTCCTGCCTGTGATTGCCAGAGCCCTTTTGAGTTTGTGCTCAGCCTTGTTCTGACAGACAGAGCCATTGCATGTTAGAGAAGAGTAACTCACTTACTGTGCCTTGGAAAGTGGTTAGGGGGAAGGATCCTTGAACACCCTAGTCTTGCCTGATGCATCCCATTGAGCCCAAAGGGCCGTGGTCTGCTCCATGTGTCTGCCCAGAAGTGACCCTGCTCCTTCTGCACCACACCGATCATCACAGTCTGCACTTCCTAAAGGCAACTTTATTTTATGAGCAGCCTGTATCTGCTGTTTTTATGTTTGTTCTATGAACAATTAGCAGGAAACAATTATGGTTTTATCTTGCTCAAAAGCAGAATATTCCCAGCTGTTCAGGCATCTGAGCTGTTCTGGGCCTCTTTCAGTCCTGTCTGAACTTGCTGAGAAACATTGGTAACCTTAACTGTGAGGTCCATTTTCTAAATCAACACTTACCCAGCAGAAGCCAAACATGCATTCTTAATTTATTTGCAGTTCTTATATTTTAAACCTGTTCTTGCTCATATGGCAGTCCATCAGCTTGGATAACTAATGAATCCCTACTGCTTTCCAGGCTGACATTTGCCTGCCTCTTCCCTCACTTTCTTCAGATATGTTTTTCTCCAGTGTGTGTAGGAAGAGGAAGGGTTTGAAGACTGGTGGATGGGAAGCATAGGGAAGGAAAGGCATAGCTCAAGTGTACAGCAACAAGTAGCATAGTCACTGATGTTGACACTGTCCAAGGTGTCTGACCCCAGTCTGCCACACTGTCCTGCAGCCTGTCCATGACCTGAGCAGTCAGGTACCAGGACAAATGCATCTGAGCCTGGCACAATTTGGGACCTTTCTAGGACCTTCTCTAAGTAAAATTCTCATGGACTGCAAAGGGTCAGAAAGGATGAAAAGTGCAATCTTCCCTTCCAGAAGTCAAGAGTACACTTGCCATGAGGATCTGTGATGTGTATGACTTCCCATGTGTAAGTGTGCTGTGAAATGGGGCACAAAAAGATAATAACATCAGGGAGCTGCTTTACCAAGTTGCCAAGCAGCAAGCACTGGAAGCTCCTCACCAGCACCATTGCTGAGGAAAGTTTTAAAGCCTCTTCTATATATTGGTGCATGATTTTTCCTCAGTCAGAAGTGAAAAGCATCCAGCTCAAAATTAGTCACATTTTTGCTTTCTCTCTTTGAGAAGCGATCAATGAAGTATTGCTGCTGCATTGTTATGGCAGCTTTCATTTAACTGCAGCTGCAATCATTATGTTAGCAAATCAGCTCTCTGCTCTCATTGAATTTGCTCTCTACAGCCCTATAGTTCAGGGAGAGCTGTACCAAAATACATGTAATACTCAGAAGCAAGAAGCCATTTAGAACAGAAACAGCAATAGAAAAAAATTCACCAGAGCCAGCAAAGCTCTGTATTAAATTACCAGTGATAGATCAAAGGACAACTGCACAGCTTTGAGTAATGGAGCTTTGCATCTTTCTCTGACATTCAGACCAAGATTTGATTTAAAAACTGAGGTGTCCAATCCCTGCTAATGGCACCTTTGAAAAACTCCAGCTGCATTAACTCTACAGTCCAGGGGAATAAAACACTCTTCTTTTTCTAATGGAGGTCAGCTGTTACCAAGAGCATTTACACTGAAAATTCAAACCACTCAGTCTTAGTATTGCTGAGTATTTCAGGGAGAATGAACCAACATTAGTTCTTTGCTATAATAGTGAAAAAGAGGAAAAAAAACCCAGAGAAAATGACAATCATCAGATGTCTCATCTCTCTACCATTCATTGTGGGGCCTTCTGTCCCCTTTCAGATGCAACAGCACAAACCCTCATGCCAAAGGGAGTGGTGTCAAAATTGCAGTGGTTTATCTTAAAAAGAAATTCAGGGCACTCCCTGACTTCTGCCTTCTAAACTTCACCTGAACCCCATCATGGTCCTACATGAACTTCTAAGTGCTAGAAGGAGCCTGTTCCACCCTTTGTGTCCAGATGAAGAGTTAGGAAATCCCTGTGTCAAGGACAGTACAGCAGTTGTTTCCCTCTAAGCCTGAGGGAGGAGCAAGATATATGGAACAGGAGAAGTTCTAATTAATGGTGTGAACATATTCCAGACCAAAAAAATAAATGAAGTATTTATAAGAAAGTGTCCATTTGTCCAACCATGCCTACAGCTCTTACAGAAAAACTGTACAAATACATACTGGCACGACCCTTTAACTGAAACTTGCTAGTTTTAGCTCCCCATTTTCCCTACACCAAAACCCAGAATAGATCCCTGAGCTGGTGGAACTTGGCACAATTTTATTCATTTCAGTGGAGTTGTGACAGTTCATGGAGGAAGACCTGTGCTCAGTACTGATAAATGCTGTGATCATTGCTGCAGGATCTGAATTTTGAAGCTTCCTCCTGGCCCGTTAGATGTTGAATGCTGCAGAACTTAGAGATGTACCAGCATCCTTCCTGAGACCCTGCCTTCTGCCTGAGAACTGATCGACAGCCCTTGGCATCAAGTACCTTGATTGCTGTGCTCACAAGTCTGCCTCTCAGTGAATGTGTCAGCTAGGACTTTTTATTTATATTATAGACATTCTCCATTTCTAGAAAAATTGCAGTCATTACGGTCACAAAATCAAAGAATGGCTGAGGTTGGGAAGGCTGGCATTTTTAGTCATTAGGGGCAGTTTTTTTCTTGCCCACAGACAAGACCAGATGCTGAAGTAAACTTTAAATCACTAGACTAATTCCTTTCTTGAAAGACTTTTTTCCCCTTGGATGCTTGCAAGATGTATGGAAAGGAAAGCTTAAAATAATACTGTATTTTAGATAATATAGGTTTCCATAATAATGTACAGTAAATTATATCCTGCAAGTATGCATTTCAATGTATTATTTACAAGAGGCTATGCAATAGATTTATACAAAACAACCCCCACTTTCCTTTTTTTGCATATTTAAGTAAAGACCACATGCATGTGTATACCCATATGAAGCATGACTGAAACATAAGTTAACTGAGTAATTGGACCTTTTTCTGGCCTCAACTTCATCACTTTTTAGGTAGTCCATAACTGGGATTGAGAGAGAAACCCTCTGTTACTGAAATCTCTTAATCAAATTCTGTAGTCTTTCTTGTAAAATTTGATACTTTTTTGGGGGTATGTTCCTATCAGTTATGTGAACCTCCACATCACCGTAGCATACAGCAAGGAGTAAAACTTTTTAGTTTTGGGAATTTTCCATCAGCAGCTGAAATACTAGATTTTGTGATTATTAAGGTAGGCTTTGACTAATATGTGTGATTAACAGAAAAAAAAAAGCTTTCCTGCACCTGAGTACTAGAGATTTGCTACTTCATTCAGTTTTATTACAAAAGAAATAAGGACATTTATTCCAAAACATAACCTGTTCTTACCTTGTAGGCTTTAAAACAGTTTCAGGAAGGAGGAAAAGGAATTTAGCTTATTTAGGACAGCAAAACATTTTTAGAGATATATTCAACAAAGTAGACTGGCGTACCAAAATATCTAAGTTCACATTGTTTTCAGGAGAAAAGTCTTGCTGTGTCAGGCTTCATAGTTTTAGCCATGTCTGGAAAGATTTAACTTTCAAAATATGATATAGATCCATCACAGGTTAAACTGTCCTGTCAATGGAAAAAAATTAAGTAATTTTTTGAATAAATGAAAAGAAAAAGCTTCAGCTTTTGCTTGAAGCTTTGAATAAACAACAAACAAAATATTTTTCAATGGGTGGATATTTTGGTATTTTGTTCTCATTTAAAGCAACCTTGCATCATAAGAAGAAGCAGACAGATCAGATAGATCAGATAGATAAACTGTTCCAGAGGAGCTAAATACCAAGGGATATTTATTAGATGTGGAGCACCAAGGCTCATATGGCTGAATGTAGAGAGTTCCAATTGTAACAAAACTCATTTTTGATCTGCTCTCTTGCTGATAAACTGTAATTGGGGACTGATTGAATATGAGGAGACTGTCATTCTTTTCTACACAGTCTGACCTAACAGCCCTGGTCATTTCCTGCCAGAGACTGGAATAGGCTTTCTCAATCACCAGCAAAATGCATTTAGCTTGCTGAGAAAAAGCTCTTGAGCAGTATCTTGAAACACTTGTCATTTATTAAGCAAAATGGAATGCAGCACACAAGGGAAGCATTTGAAAGGTGGACCAGCATTTTAAACAGGGATTCAGCAGCAGATCATCAACTAATCAGTGCCATTTATTTGATTATTTTTCCAATCTCTTGTGCAAATGCTATCCCAAAGTCCTCTGACACTACTGATAGCAAGACCCTTCACAACCATGTCTCCCACTGTCAAGACATACCAGGTAGCTCTGTACAGGTTTCTTTTATCATGCAAGTACAGATAAAGAAAATAAGTGGCAGAAATGCAAGTTTTTCTTTAGGTTTCTTCCTGATCCTTGGTCCCATCCTGATTTAAGGGCTGATGGGGAATTTCAGCTTGGAGTCACCCCTGGAGTCCCGCTGGGGTTTCAGGAAGCCCTCAGCAGATCATCGCAGATTGACTGAGGATGCTGCCCGCGCTGATGCTGAGCTCCAAACACTGCGGTCCTGCTCTGGTTACACAGTCCTGCTCTCCACTGGCTTTTGAATTCAAGGCATGACTGCAACAGCCTAACTTCCCTTTTCTGTTTCATGATCATGTTTCTGCTCCTCTGCCATAACATAAGATTAACACTTGTGTCCTTCAGAAGAGAAATGTAACTGAATATATTTTACAATGTTTTAGACCCTCCTCTGACATCCAGGTCTGGAATTTTGTAAATCCTATTCTGAGGTAATGAGCTCTTTCTTCAACACAAAACCAGCAGGTTGAAGACAGGAGAGACAAATGGCATTAACACCTCAGGACAGAGAGCGCTAGCACTATCTAGAGAGGTAATTTTGGAGACCTTTGTCTGCATCTTTGGAGAATGCAGCTGACATCAAGCTGTCCCATGCTGGTTTTCAATTCCTAAGGTTTAATACAGTGTCCTGGTTACGGGAGTTGGGTGCCAGCATAGCACTATGTGGGTGTATTCTACTCCACTCTGTGTTGTTTTTGATAAACCGTTAATTATGGGTCATTTGCAGGAGCTGGCCCGTGCTCACCAGACACCTCAGGCTACAGGCTGGGTGTTAAATGAAATAAGGAAAAAGAGGCAACCCTTCAAGGGCAGTGCTTCTTTCTCTTCACACCAATGACTCAGCTGGGGTAACTCCCTCAGGGGAAGCACCAGCACAGCCCCACCCATCCTGAGTGGTCTTCTGTGCTCATGAACCAGGTTGGACTCAATGGCACCAGCAGAAAAGGCAGCTGCAACCACCCAGACCATCAAGGACTTCTAATCCCATGATTTAGAGGATTACAAAATTCCATTGTATAACTCCCCTGGGTGAGGTACTGAGCATTCCCACCTGAACCTAAGCATATATAATCTTTGGGACAACACAGCTTGACAGATCCAGTAGAGGACCAGAGCTTCCACAGGACCAGCACTTTTGACAAGACTGTAACCATCATTTCAACAGGACTGCAACCACCACTTGATGGTGCCGACGGTGAGGGAAGCAAGACACACAAATCAATATGATTTATAAGCAAGCTTCATCTTTATTCGTGGAACTCAGTGCTTTTATACTATTACAGTTAATTATGCCTACTAGTCGTAACATCATTGGTTAACTATAAAAAGTTACATCTACATGTCTTTCCCACAGGTGGCTCTTGTTTAGGGATTCTTCTCATTCCTCTAACTACAACTCCCTTCCTTGGTACTTTCCCAGCCGCTCAAGGACGGCCTTGGCTATTCTCACTATCAGTACCACTTTGCAGTTCTCATGTCCTGCAGTTCTCACAGCCCACAGGCCTTCTGCTCTAAACCTTACCTTGCTCACACAAGGCTTCTAATGTCCCATGGCCCCGATCCCTGAGCCATTCTGCAACATGATGGGACTGTGACCATCACTCTCACCAACAGCATGCCAGGTTGTACTCTGTGGGTTTAAGCCAGTTTTCTGTGTATCATTTCATTTATTGTAATCTTTTTTAAATTGTAACTGTGACCTGAAATCTCTCTTAAGGTAATTGAGTGGGGGTCATTTTTCCTGCCACTTTACTTTCAAACCAGTACATACAGCAGTTTAACTTTTGCTGTCCTGTTTTTTCATATTACTTTATGAAGAGTATTCTTCTTGTTGTCTGACCTGATCTGCAGAAAGTCTTTGATACCAGTTTTGTGAAATGACCCCACTGCAGAGGGTGCATATTGAAATAAAGTTTTAATTGTAACAATTCTTTTGTGTCATTATTCCACTGAGGATAATCAAAGGATCTGTCTCTCCATGTAGACATGGTTGCATGACACAAAGTCTCCCTCCTGCTTCCTCTTCACTCCCCTCTACTTGCTTTTTTTGAACACATTGTAATAAATGCTAAACCATGACATTACTTCTTTTTACTTCACATAGCTTTGCATTAAACCTTTTATGAGCCTTTAACTGCTTCACTCCTGACTTTCTTGTAGTTGGGGTTTCTGCCATGTTAAAAAACCTGCTGTTCCATCAAAAACACTTGTGAAAATCCATCTGTTTTGTAAAGAAACCCATTATCATTAAACACTGTACTTTCTTGTTCTGCCCTTTTATTAGGGAGTCTGTATTATACAAGATTAATCCTTAAATCGAAGGGAAAGTCTTATTGTATTTCACTTCCATTTTCCATTTACAGCCAAGCATCAGGTGTACTTATTATGCCCATAAATAATATGTAATACAGTTTTCTTTAGAAGTGCCTTATAGTGACTTATTGGGAAGGCAATTACCCAAACCTAGCGAGAAGAGATTGAGCTGTGGCAATTTATTCACATTTTTATGCATAGCGGATAATACTTGAGCTTCCATTAGCTGCAGGAGCACAAAGAATTTCAGAAACTCAGTGTTGTGTGTGTTGTTCACTTAGACTTGAAGCTGAGTCATAAAAAGATGCATTTTGAAGAGGAGGTATCTGATTAGAGCTGGAGGGTTGATCTATATGTTTAATTGTCTCACTCAATTCTAAAAAATATAATGTTGTAGTGTACAATAATGTGTAGATTTTATTAAAGGATGGAAGCAAGCTGGAAGAGATGAGCCTAGATTTCCTTATTATTTATAGGTGTGGAATTTAAGATTAAGTATTCATTTAGATATATCAGAAGAAAACAGGATAAATATTTACTGACACTGAATTATGTATGGTCTGTTTAAAGCTTAAGATCTGTAGTATGTATGGAGGGAAGGAGTGGGCGGGTACAAAAAAAAAAAAACACTGAGTGATTTTTCTCCTAATTTGTATTTTAGAAATCAGACAGATCAAATGATTCCCTTGAGATATCTGAGAGGAAGAACACTTACATTTCAACAACATTCCCTTGCAATGAAGATTTGATACGAAAATTTTGTTTTCTTAAAATTGTAAGCTTGTTTCATTATATTTGCTTGTTAAAGACATACCATGGTTCAAACATGACCATTAAGCCAAGAATAGAAATACATATCTCTCATTCAAAGTTATTTATGTATGCATATGACTGTTTGGCCTTTCAAGACTGTCTGTTTGTCCCTGCACTACTCTTCCAATAATTAACACCTGATAATGCTATCTTCTGCGTGTGAATTAATTTGATAGAGAAACATGCAGGGGCAGGAAAATCAGAAGTAATTAAAATGTTCATTTTTACTATCAGTAGCTCCATGGGAGATCAAGCTGCAGGTTGACCTCATCACCTCAGAGGTTTTCACTAACTTCAACAGAAAACATGTACACTTACCCACTTTGAAATATCCTTATATTAAAACACCCAAAGCTTTATCACACACACACAGACAAAATTCCATACACAGAAGAAAAAAGAAAAAGTAATAGTCCTCATCAATACTTTGTTTGGACAAAAGATGGAGTTAAAAAATGGGATAAAAGGTGTAGCTGTCACATAACTACTCCAGTATATGATGAAAGAAAACTGTGAAGAGACCAATAAACAAAAATATGTACTTGGTAACTTCAGAAGGTGGTGATGCTAAGAATTATGTGCATAAAACTAAGACTACCTCCCAAAGCAGCACAGCTATCGAAGAGAAAACACAACCCCAATTAAATAAAACTGCCTGCACAGGCAATAAAGCAAGATTAAAAGCACAGCTCCTTTTGAGATAGGAAAGTGAATAAATATATATCTCAGAAGACCAGGTGTTTGGACAAAGCCTAGTCTTTCCTGAAGACAAGCTTCAGATCCACTCAGCTCCAACCTTAAGCCTTTTTCTGAGCAGCTCCTCCCTTGTCCTGATGCCCTTTCATTCCAAGAGCATCCTTTGGCCCCCTGAATATATGCTCTAATCCAAAAAGTTGGTCTTATTCATTGTTCTTACAGTGAATTGTGAGCATTGTGTTTTCATACAAAGGATGTGAGGTACCTTGCTGTTTAAGACTTTTATCTGGTTTGGCATTAAGGAATTAATTCCTGTTCTAAACCAGTTGCTTCTTGGTGGCTGACTGCCCTTTGCTGTGGTGGAACAATAGATCAAGACAGTTGCACACCCACAGTTGAATTCTTTTCATCCAAACAGTCTCAGCTTACGAGAAAATGTTATTGTTATTTAATGCCTCATACCCCTTCATATAAAACATACTGTGAAGCTGCTAGAATTGCATTCTAAAACAGATTAACAACAGCACTTTTCTTGTTATAGAAACCCAACTCTGAGGTGAAGCTTTTTGGTATGAGGAAAATGTCAAAAAAACAGGCCATTTTTAGGTAGTGAATTTCCATTTGGTAAAACTGGAGTGTATCATTTGATCTATTCTTCTTCTTCTTTTTTTAGCTTTTAACTTCCAGATAAAGGAGGCTTTTAGGTACACATTACCATAGAGAAAGTCACCATTAAAACTTAGATCAACCTAAATACCAGTTATGTTACTACTATACTGCTTAGCTGAAACCAGTATTTGGCTTGTGTATTTCCTGCTGTTGACCCTTGCTGTCAAAGAAGCCTCTGGCCCATCATTCCTGCATGGGTCATGCTCACGTTTCTGCATAACCAGAATGTAGTGCAACAAACTGCAGCAGTTTCTGAAATATATGTTGGATTTTCCTTGCTATAGGCAGCATAAGCTAGATCCACAAGCCTGGAACCCTAATATATGTGTGATGTTTTCCCAGACTGGTGGGTGATTCTTTTCTATATCACTCACAGAGGAAGGGAATGACAGGAAATGTTGTAGCATCAAAATTTATATATGTATTATTAAAGTTTAATAATTTCTATCTACCTATGTATCTTCACGTTGAACATGTTTCATAATACTGTTTTTTTTTTTTTGCATGTACAGCATATCTTACTGTAAATAAGAAATTTTTATGGGTTGAAACGCAGTATGAAGGCAAGCTCTCTGCACATTAACTGTCATTTCAGAATGACTCTAGAAAGAGATCACTTAAATCTCCAATGATATCTTTCTGACAGGCTTATAATCTCTGCAAATTGACGGTAAGAGCAGTGTACAAACGTGTCAGGAATTCTGGCTTTCATAGCTCTAATTTGAAGGAGCGTGTAGTGTGCTGAAGGTAACTAGGAAATTGCAAATAACTTGTTAAGCACCACCAATAAAATACAGAATGTAGTGATGCACAGACATCAGCCAGAGCTTAACACTGCCTGTGACTGAGATGATTAGACAATTTTGCTGCTGGGATTGCCTTGCTATCTTACCAAAATTGAAAATCACTGCAAAAGGAATGGAGGACCTGTGTAAAAAACAGTAATTCATGCTGCTGACCTACAAGCCCTGAGAAATTCTCTTGGTCTTACAGTTTGCAGGGGCAGTGACAGTGTGTTGCCATGAGTGGGGGCTTTAATGCCTACAAGAACTTCTCTGCACCCAAAGCTCTGCTGTGTGCTGCACTCCTTGTCTCCCCAGGGGAAGCACTGCACATTAGACCCTGTCCTGCTCTGGCCATGGCCATAGTCCCTGGTAGGCAGTGAAGCAACAGAATGGGAGATGTCTTGAGAAATCATAGGTGGAGGCTATTTCACTGCCCTGCATTGAAAGTCCAGGAGATACAGATGTCCTGGCATGAGACCAAGTAATTAAGACAAAATCAAACAGAGAAGATCTGACAGGTCCACAGTCATCTGCCTAAATGGCATAAGAAATTTGTCCATTTAATACCTCTTTATAAGGTTCGAAATTTAGAGGAGCGCTGGACACATTTTTAGCCCAATATCCAGGTTCACAAGGCATTTGTTTCCAAAAGAAGTCACCAGGAAAAACCTAAAGACTTTTTGCAGATATAAGCATAAAGAAGGGGCAGGTTCAATTTCAGTATGTGCTAAAAACCATGAGGAGAGCCTTGTCTGAACCTCCACCACAGAACTTGCTCCGAACCCTTGGGCGTCTCAGTTGGGCTCAGGCCTGGGGATGCAGTCTGTGCCTGAGCTGAGTTAGGGATGCTACTTTTTCCAACTCTGTGTCCTGCACGGGTCTTAAACATATTTCTGGGTGTTTCCTGAACTGATCTCAGGCACATATTGTAGCTTGTGTCTAGTCCTGCCTTTGGCCATGGTGGCAGGATGGACTTTGGACCCATGCCAGAGGCTTGACTTCAGCCATATCTGTGGCATTATCTCTTTTCTGCCTGACTGAGCTCCCTTCTGTGTCTGGGGCTGTTGATGGACCCTGTCCCTAATACCTGGCTCTGCACAATGGGCAGAGCCTCTGTGGGACTGTACCCCACGGGTGAAGGTCTGTGCTGTGCTGGGGCTGCCCTTGGCTCCTTGCTTGCCTGCCGCAGCCCTTGCTGTCCCTTGTTCTGCAGCTTCAAAGCTTTGTGTGCAGTTTAAGTGCTGCATGTATCCTGGGTTTGCGCACACATCTTGTCTGATAGCATAAGAAAATTGCATTTTGGCTGCCCAAACAGGCAGGTAGAAATGTAAGCTGGTCATTTGAGTGCCTTTGGCTACTTGTTGTACCAAATATTCAACACTTTGCAGGAGATTTGCCAACGTCTTTGAAACTTGAACAGTGGGGGCTGAGACTCTTGTCTCTGCTGAACGTGGAAGATGGAGTACTTCTTTCAGCAGTGATTTTTTTTCTCCTTGCAGTGTTTTGTCCTGTCGTTTCTGTGTTGGAACAGTGCAAAGCCCAGTGTACCAGCTGTGGCTCCCACAACACCCAGACTCTACCCCTTCCTCATGGCAGTACTCTGATATTTGCAATTAGCAGGCACTATAACAACTTGTTGAGCCCTTTGAACTAAAAAGCATCCCATAAACAGTTTGTCTGCTGCTTAAGTCAGTCACAGGCTCCAGACTGTGTCAGGATTTACTCATGCAAATAAAGAGATCACACTACAGTGGGTAGTAGACAGCATGGGAATAGTCTCTTTAAATTTTGAAAACCAAAACCGAGGAATGAGGGCTGCAGATGGAAACTATAATAAAACCTATAGGAATAAAACTGTTTTATTTAACTTTGTAGGTGTTTTGCCTAATTTCAGGCCAAAGTGACATTCTCTGCTTCTTCTTGGCACCCTCACATGACAGTGCTTAAATGTTTGCTATTTAAAGAACTGAAGGAGGCCTTCAAGAAATAAATTCAATATCTGGAACTTTCTGTGTTCATATGCTTTTGTAACAGAAAATTAAGTTTCTAACCATATATTTTTCCTTCTGTGAGCACTGGAATATTTCAGTGCTGTCAACAGTTTCAACTTTTTGTTTTAAAAATGTTTCTGTTATAAGAATGTTGGAACAAAGCTCAGTTTTGAGAATATTTTGGCTCAAGTCTGAATAGTTTGCTGCAGATGACCCCTCTTTGGGCTTAGTCTGTAAACCCCACTCCCACTGCAGACTCCATCTGGGTGCAGCAGGGCTCTGGGCTACCAAAATTATACAGTCTCTTGTCAGTTGTTGTCTTCCTCTGTCACCTTGTGAGTAGAGTTCTCCAGATTCCCATTGTGATGAGGTTATCTGCTTATCCATGGAACCTCATGGACCACCTCCTGGTCTGGCTTTGGAGGACCACCCCACCTTGACAGGGCAAAGGAAAATAGTTTGGCTGCCTTTCCCTGCCCAGGGGTGATCCTTTGTGGGTGCATGAGGTCATGGCAACTCTTCCTGCACATCCTTATGAACCTTTCATCCTGGCAAAAAAGTTAATAAATTAATGAAATCTACTTGCTCTGAGTTTGCTTATAATTCACTAATTTCCAGAGACTGAATCCAGCAAGCCTGGCTGTCTCCAATATCCCTAAGTGTAACACCACTGAAGAGCACTTTTGGTTAGGTATGTAGTGACAGATTGCTATTTTAAGCAATCAAGGTTGGAAAATTTGGAGCAGGAGTTAGCTCTCTTAATCTTTTTATCCAGGCTCAACTCATCACTGACAGTTGCATTTCAGGCATGAGGAATGAAATGGGAAAATCCATTTTATGAACCCTTAGAGTTGATTTCAAAGGACTCATGAAACAAGAATAATCACTACTGATGAGATGTTATAGCTTACACATACTCCTTAGTTTTCTTTCCCCAACCATTTTTTTCACCAGATAGACTCCAATATATAAGATAACTCAGAAGAGTGCTGAAGCAAGTCAACAGGAAGAGGCAAGTATTCTGCAGTAATATGTTTCCTTTGTGGGGAGAAAATTGCCTTGCCATGGTACATTATTGTTTTTATCCACTCCCCTCTCTTCTTTCCCCCTCCCCCCTCTTCCTTTCCACTTTCCTTTTGATATTTGGAAGATTTACAAAGTTTATTTTATAAAACTTCTCTTTTTGAAGAGGGAACCGAGGCACCAAGTCAAACTAAAGATGATATCAAATTGTCCCTGTTGACTCTTGGAAAGGTGCTGCCTGTGTCTAGGCCACAGATTGCAAACCAGGGATGCAGAAAGCCAGTCTTATAGGAACATCAGGTCTTCAGTCCTGTAAAACTCTGAGACTAACATTGGTGTCTGCAGAGTAATACAGCTGACAAACTGTGACACGATATGGAAAAAAAAGATAATCACTAGAAATTTGTTTCTCATGCAGGCTGTACTTTGGTACTGAAGAACTATTACACTACTGCAAATGAAGTTTTGAGAGGCAAAATTAATAATTAATTTCCTTAGACCCAAGATTTTTCTCATTTTCCTGACAAAAGCAGCAATCCTTCAGCAAGGGATTTGTTTAGTTAGCAGTGACTGGCCTAATCTGGTGTTTGTAGTAATCCTTGACTAGCTTAATGGCCTTGGTGACCTTCAGAGATCCTTCCTCAATGTTTCAATGGTATTCTGCCATCCTATGCTTTTAAAAAGGATTTGCTATATCTCTTCAATGGACGTCAGTCCTTCCCCATCCCACATCTGTCTCCCTCTCACAGTTCGTGTTATATATTTTCATAGGATCATGGAATGGTTTTGGTTGGAAGGGACCTTGCAAAAAATATTTAGTCAAGTCACCCTGCAATGAGCAGGGAATTTTCAAAGTCACAGAATAGAAAAAGTTGGAAGGTACCACAATGGGTTGTCTGTTCCACCCTTCCTGCTCAAGCAGGGTCATGCTAGAGCACACAGCACAGCATTGCATCCAGATGGTTCTTGAATATCTCCAGAGAAGTAGGCTTTAAAACCTCTCTGTTCCAGCACTTGCTCACCTGCACAGTAAAGAAGTTCTTCCTCACATTCAGGTGGAACTTTCTGTGCTCCAGTTTCTGCCCATTGCCTCTTGTTCTAGTGCTTGGCACCCGCGAGAAGAGCCTGGTCCATCCCCTCGACACCCTCCCTTCAGGTACCCATAGGCATTGATGGGGTCTCCTCCCAGTCATCTCTCCTCAAGGCTGAAGAGGCTCAGCTCCCTCAGCCTTTCCCCATAACAGAGATGTTCCCTCATCACCTTTGTAGCCCTTTGCTGGACCCACTCTGAGATCTCTTTTTCTTTCTTGTCCTGAGGAGCCCAGAACTAAGAGCCATATCCAGTTTTTTCTTAAATGCCTCCAGGGATGGTGATTCCATCCTCCCTGGGCATTCCCTTTCAATGCTTAACAACTCTGTCTGTTAAAAGATTTATTCTCATGTCCAGCATGAAACTCACCTGCTGAAGCTTGAGGCCATGTCCTCTAGTGCTGTCACTGGTTGCCTGGGAGAATAAGCTGACCCCCCACCTGGCCACAGCCTCCTTTCAGGCAAGTGTAGAGAAGGATAAGGTCCCACCTGAGCCTCCTGTCCTCCAGGCTGAACACCCCCAGCTCCCTCAGCTGCTCCTCACAGCACTTGTGCTCCACACCCTTCCCCAGCTCCGTTCCCTTCTCTGGACTCGCTCCAGCCCCTCAAAGTCTTTCTTGCAGTGACGGGCCCAGAACTGGACACAGCACTCGAGGTGTGGCCTCACCAGTGCCCAGTACAGGGGGACAATCCCTGCCCTGCTCCTGCTGGCCACACCATTGCTGATCCAGGCCAGGATGCCATTGGCCTTCTTGGCCACCTGGGCACACCCTGGCTCATGTTCAGCTGCTGTCACCAGCACCCCCAGCTCCTTTTCCCCTGGGCACTTTCCAGCCACTCTGCCCCAGCCTGTGATGCTGCCTGTGATGCAAGGGCAGGACCTGGCACTTGGTCTTGTTGAATTGCATGGCCTTGACCCACCAATCCAGCTTTTCCAGATCCCTCTTCAGAGCCTTCCAGCAGATCAATAACCCACCCAACTTGGTGTTGTCTGCAAACTTTCTGAGGGTGCACCTGACCCCCTCATTCATATCATCAATCGAGACAGTAAACAGGACTGACCCCAATGCTGAACCCTCAGGAACACCACTAGTGGCCACAACGGCACACTGCTGCTTCATGGGCAGCTTGTTGTCCACCAGGATCCCCAGGTCACTGTCTACAGAGCTGTCAGGTTGTTCAGAGCCTGGTCCAGCCTGACCTTGAATGTTTCCAGGGATGAGGTATCTATTACCTCCCTGAAAAACCCCTTTCAAGGTTTTACCACCCTCATCATTAAAATGGTTTTCTTTTATCTAGTCTGAATCTGCCCTCTTTCAGTTAAAAAATATTATCCCTTGTCGTATCACAACAGGTCCTGCTAAAATGTTTGTCTCGCCTTATCTGCCTTATAAACTCCCTTTAACTACTGGAGCAATAACGTCTCCCTGAAGCTTTCTCTTCTCCAGACTGAACAATGCCAGCTGCCTCAGTCTTTCTTCATAGGAGAGGAGTTTCATCCCTCTAATCATTTTCATGGCTGTCCCCTGGACCCACTCCAGCAGGTCCATGAGTTTCCTGTGCTGGGACCCCAGAGCTGGTGCAGCACTGCAGGTGGGGTCTCACCAGACCAGAGCAGAGGGGCAGAATCCCCTCCCTGCCCTGCTGCCCACGCTGCTTTGGATGCAGCCCTGGATAGAATTGGCTGTACAGGCTGCAAGTGAACATTGCTGGGTCATGTCCAGTTTCTCATCCACCAGTACCTCAAGTCCTTCTCAGCAGGGCTTTTCTCAATCCCTTCAACCCCTATCCTATATTGTTACCAAGGACTGCCCTGACCCAGGTGCAATACCTCACAGTTGGCCTTGTTGGGCTTCCTGAGGTTCACACGGGTCCACTTCTCATACCTGTCTTGACCCCTCTGAAGATGGTCATCCTGTTCATCAGCTGTTAGCCATAATGCTCAGCTTCATGTTGTCTTCAAACTTGCTGAGGTTGCACTTGATCCCATGGCCTATTAAACAGTCCTGGTCTCAGTATGGATCCCTGAGGGACACCACTTGTCACTGATCTCCATGTGGACATTGAGCCATTGATGACTATTCTCTGGGTGTTCTGTCCAACGAATTCCTCATTCACCAAATGTGTCTTGACACCCATGTGTCTTGGGGTGATGCTATGATACTCTTGTATTCCCTATTATTTGTGTGTATGCCCAGAAATGTGGTTCTGTAGCTTTAACTGCATCCAGCAGCCGGGAGGAACTCTGCCAGGCCTGTGGATGTTTTGAAGCTCTCCCCCAGACTTCTTGGCTGAGGAGCGAGGGGGAGGAAGGGACATTCCTTGCTCTGGCTGCCGCTGCTGCTGTGGCTGCTCCTAGGTTTTCCCTGGGATTTCTTCTTCCCTGCCTCCGTTCTGGACTTTTGTTTTCCTTGACTTGGTTTCACACCTGAGAACCCGAGAAGCCCTGGAGGACAGCAGACAAGGATCCCCCAGGGAGCCACTGGAGCAACTCCACCCGGCTCCCCGGGGGCCCCCGGAGAGGAGAGGCTACGCCTGAGGAAAAGGACACTAAAGTTCATCAGCTCTTTCTCAGGTTTAATAATTCCTTTTCCCCTTTCCCCTTCCCTTGTGCCTTACAGGGCACCCTCTGCGTGTTTTATTAAATAAACATTTTTTTTTCTTTTCCCCACTTTCATCCGAGAAATTCTATTGTGGTGGGGCATGGGGTGTTGGAAACCTTTGCTTTGGGGGAGGCGTTTATTCAGAGCGCTTTCTACCGAGAAAATTTGTCTCTAACCCGAGACACCATGAAATCCAACTCTCTCCAATTTGGAGAGAAGGATTTGGGGGGGGAGGGGGGGGCTATGTTAAAGGCTTTATAGAAGTCCAGATAAATGACAGCTGTAATCCTGTCCTTGTTCATTGACGTGCTCACTCCACCATAGAAGGCCACTGGCTTGGCCAGGGAGGATTTCCCCTTCGTGAACCTGTGCTGGCTGTCTCAAATCATCTCCCTGCCCTCCATGTGCCTTAGCACAGCCTCTATGATCTCTGTCTGTTCCATGATCCTCCCAGGCACAGAGATGAGTGAGGCTGACATGCTGGTAATTTCCAGGATCCTAATTTCTACCTTTTTTGAATATGGGTACAATATTTCCCTTTTTCCAGTCACTAGGGACTTCATCTGGTTGTCATCACTCCTTCTGCTGGTTATCAAGATGCTTGCTTACACATTGAACTAGGTGCAGTTTTGCAGCCTCCCTGCTGTGGTGAAATTGCACTTATCCATAGCAATTTTATCCATGTCCTAATGACAGCTTCATCTTCCCTCCCAGATCACTCTTGTCTTTCACTTTGGTTTATCAACCCATTGACAGACATCAGTTGCCTTTTTTTCTCATCCTTCAGTATAGCAGATCAAGTGGTCCAGACTCATTTAGTCTTATCTGCATGCCAGCAGCATTTCACAGTACCTTTCACACTGAGTTAATCTTCACATTCGCGACAACACTATAGGTAGAATTCAAGAAGTGCAGCAGCTAATATCTGCTACAATGGCACTAATAATTCTGTCACAAAATATTTTCTGTTGTATTCTAGGAAAGCACTTCCTTTGTTTAGTGGCTGTGTTTCACTGATGGTGTTATAGAGTCGGGCTCTAGCTATCATGCCTTTTTAATTTCAAAATGATCATCTGAGAGGTTATAAAAGAAGTTCTAGGAATTTCTTACATTTACATTATTTTGCACCTTGTATGAATTCATTTAATCAGACTGAATAATCCCTTGAGGTCATGTAGCAATTTCTGCATGATATTTCAATAGTCCTGTATAAATAATGACTTCTAATATTATACCATCTGTACTTTTCATTAGCAGATCTACGCTCTCAGATGAGTTCTATAATGACCTTATATTTTCTAGTTGTTTTCACTCTTTTTCTACTGAGTTTTTCCTGCAAACACTTGGCTGGACACTTTTTTCACTTCACTCCCAACATGTTTCTTTCTTCCTTCTATTGGCAAATAAATTATCTTTATGTCCCTCTGCTGGTTCGCTACCAGGTATTCAAATGTGCCCTCTAGGCAAATTCCAATAAAGTAAATTGTGCTTATAGAGGAGAAAAGTTGAGAAAGCAAGCAGCAGTGCTCCCTTCCCATTCCTCTGCTCAAACAACAGCTAAGCAAGGAGTAACTAAAATGCCAGAGTCAGATTTATGGTCACACACTCATGTATGCTCTGAGTCCCGTTTAGGAGGCAAAAAGAAAGAATGGTAGAAAATAAAAAATTATACTGGTGAGCTGCTGCTCTGTTTTCCTACTTATCAGCTGTATCACTGCCCTCCAACACTCAGTCTAAGTTACACAGTTCACAGGCTTCTTGAGATGTGGACATCTTTTACTGTTAGTGTCTGTTTTTATCTGTTTGTTTAGATGTCTTGAGAGCTCTCTTCCAGAGATCCCCACCCCTCAATTCTTAGAAAACAAATTGCTTAGAGCAGGTTGCAGTGTTTGCAGTAGCTGCAGAGTGCTTGGAGCTGGAAACCTCACTTGGTTCTGGTATCTAGCCTGAAGGCAGTCCTCCAGAGTGACCATGCCTAGAATATCGCATCAGGAGGTCCTCTCTTCTCTCAAGGCTTAACTATGGTTAAGTGAAGAAGACATGAATTTAATTTAAATGTGCGGATACTCTAGAGTCCATGTTAATTAAACTATAACAGAGTGAATTGTTAATTTTATTTCATTCAGTGAGATCAAGGAGACAAGTAAAAGAGTAATTAAAAAGAGCACCCTCTGCACTCTTATCGAGTTTCTTTGGATTTTTGCTTGTTTGTCATAGAAACACTCAGGTTGCAAGGGAAAGACTGAATGCAAAGGTTGCATATGAATTGCAAAGTCATATGCACATTGTATATAACTGAACATGCTAGCATCAAAATGTATCAATTGCCTTTCACAAATGGAAATTAACTGCTTGACAGAAGCTAGAAACAATGATTTTTTCCCATTATTAGTGTCAGTATCGCTGACAAACAGTAGGCTAAATCAGAATCCTGGAACATGTTATGGGGCAATTTATGTACTTACAGGAAACATTTAATCCTGAAACTCTTGTAATATTCTATCTGGGAAAAGTCACATTATAAATTTTAAAAGGCTCAGTCTATTTTCCTTAAGGATGAAATATATCCTCTTCTTTATTACGATGGAATGTTTTGCTGCAGGGATACTTGAGGAAACTAATGCTAACTTTCATGATTTTGGTTCTGTAGAAAGGGAGCATCACTGATTTCATTGGAACTGTCACTGAGCTGTACAAAGGCAGTGACATGAAAGTCAGTCCTTCTGTAAGTTTTAAGCAGGAGCTATCATGTTAAGAAGTTCAATGAAAGAATTTGGGTGCTCTTAGACATCTGCAGGGAGTGCCTCTGTGAAACATGCCTGGTGCTATTTGAAGTATTGTGGGAGTCACCTCTGCTTGCTGCCCTGGTGGGAGGGGAGAACACTGACTGCAGTCCAGGGCCAGATGGACAAGACTGTCCAGGAACTTCACTCCTTACAAACCTTGACCAGTCTCCCTGCACCCTTGCTGAACTTCTGTCACCTTGGAAGTACCGCTCAATGCTTGCCCAGCAGCAGGCTGGCACAGAAGCATGGCTACCATGCAGCTATACCAGTAGCTTCCTCCTTCAGGGGAGAAAGGGTGTTTGCTCCCCTGGCAGTGCCCGTGGAAGAAACACACTGTTTTTCCTAAATAGACACATTGGTTCTATGCTAGCTCTAATATCTGAAGATGTATCAACATCCTTGATTGTTGATACAGTCCTGGATCTCTAATTACATAGCTGATTTTTCCTTTTTTCCACCCCATAGTTTGTTATATAGACTGAAAGCTGCAGACCTCTACTGTGCTTAGCAGTATTTGTTATTTATCAACAGGAATGAACATTCAGACCAGAAAGCTTTGCAGTTATACAAATCTTGCAGGATCCAGCTCTAAAAATTTGTATAAGTATGAATCTGGTGTGAAGCAGATGGACCAGCCAGAGGACTTGCAGGCAGATGTGGAGTAGTACTACAGGGAATCATAAAAGGGTGTAACATACGGGGCAGTTCTCATGAGGAGTCTAACCTTAGGTGTTCCTTGATTTATAAAAGAGATGGTGTGACTACTCCTACCCAAGTTTTTCTGCTGATTAAGTTTTTCCTCAAGAACTAAAGTCTGATGCTTATTGGTAAACATTTAGGAGCCTGGACCCTATGGAGATATCTAACTGGTGGGCTGCAGCTATGCCATAGCCACTGTTGCTGGAGAATTCTCAAGCATACTCTTCCATTTCATTAACTCAAGACACAGAAGAGGGATGTAACTGTTGTGATTTTCTTTAAAGGGTAGGATTATTTGAAGATGAGAGTAATTACAAGTTTTCCCTCTAGCTACACATGTGAAGGCAATTTGGGTAAAGCTTTGAAAAATGAGAAAGCAGTATAGCACAAAAGGAACAGAGAGAGGTTATGCACATAATCACTAAACAGTTCAAATTAAAATTTCAAAGAGGTTAATGCATCTAGTCAAAGTCAATCTTCAACCCTCCATGTTTTCTTCTACTGCAGATGATTATGGTGAGTTCAGAATTCGGGTGAGATGAAACGTATTACACTAACTTTGTAACTAAAGATGGTTTAATTGATAAAACTGCTTTGAGGAACCAATGCATATTTGGATGGATAATTCATACACTATAAAACTATTCATCTGACTAACAGAATTTACAATTGAAAAGATTCAGGACTTCATTCTACTTGTATTAAATCAATTATGAAGCTGTTCTGAACTTCACTGGGAGTAGAATCAGGGCATAAGTCATGAATACTGCAGTATAAAATGAGAGATTTTTAAAACTAGTAACAAGGAAGCTCAAGGCAGGCACGTGGCAGCTCATAGCCTGTGGCCTGGGCCATTGCACAAGTTGCTCTACATTCCCATCCAAAGGTGACAGCCTTTGTGCTGTGAAACAGGGTTTGCACCATACACCACGAGCAGCCTTTCTGATGGGTGAGATTTCTTCTCTGAACTGTTGAAGAATCAGTTTATATCCTCACCTCTCATGGTCACTCAGCTCTTAGGAGAAAGGTGGAAGTGCTGAAAAGAATGTCTTGCTGACTTTAGATGCAGAAGTATATACTTTGTAAAGTATTTAAAAAAATTACATGTCTCAGACACAACACTATCTTTTCTTCAGGGCAGAAATTGGCAACCTATTCCAGTTACAGGAGCTGACAAACACTTGCTGCAGAAACACCCCAGCATTTCCATCAGGGATGCAAAGAGGTACACAAGAATGTGTGTTTGTTAGAAATCAGAAGCCTGGGTTATGGTTCTCTATGCTTGCTTCAAAATGCCTGCAGACTTGTCTATCTGCATGAGGTTGAAAAACAAGCCTACAAACTGGCTCTTTTTTGATTCTCATATTGGAACTGTGAGCCATTCCTTAGGAAGAAGGAGGAAGAAAGTGACTTTTATAAACCTGGAATAAAAACTCCTGTGTTTAGCAATACTTCATCTCCCTTTCTCTAATTGCTTTATTTAAAGCCCTCCCTGGACCAAACATGTTTTCCAAAAATGTTGAATTCCCTATCAAGATAATATTTCTCTGATGTTCAGGGCACTGTCTGAGCAGGACAATGTAAAAAGTGCCAGTAGAAATGAAAGTACAATCTTGAATTTCAGGCAGCTGAAGGCAAAAAACTCCCAGAGGATTTTGCTTAAAAATATTTTCAAAAAATAATGAGAAATAGAAAAAGTGCACTGAAAGAAACACAATGCCAATTAATTTAATAGTTTTCAATAAATAGCACTTGCATGTTAAAATCTGCTCAGAGTGATTGGTTACTTCATTGTTAATATATGGGATAAATTGTTTCTAAACCCTCTGTGTTTTAGAAGAGCAAATGGTCCAAGAGTTCACATCACTCACCAAGGTGGACAGAGAAGGAAAAGCAATGTGGTTTTGTTTGTAAATAATCTGGAACTAGAGAGGCAATTAAAAGAATAAATAGGAGCCATTGAAAATGTAATCTAAAAGTTAAACAGCCCTTCTGTGACAAGGGTTTTAAAAAACATTTTTGCTAGATTAGAGTTAAAGGGAAAAGTCAATTACAGCAACAGTATAGAAGAGTAGACAGTCAAAGAATTAAGTTTCTAGAAAAGAAGTGACTGGAATTTGTACATTTCTCAGGCAGGTTCCATGGACACATCGTAACAGCTTAAAGCAAATGAAGCATCTCTCTTCTGCAGCATTGGGTGGTATTTGAAAACTCTCTCTCTGAAATCCAAGAAAAAATGCCACAACAGAATAAACTCTTACAGCATACCTCTTCCAGCAAAATCCCCACAAGATAAGCCCTGAAGTTCAATGCAATATATTAGGAAAAGAAGACAACTTCATGGCCATTTTTGGAGGATTTTCTGGGAGAAAGAAAAAGCTCTGAGAAAACTCAATGCTACACTGTGCAAAAGACTCAGCTTACTTTGTTCTGTGAGAATCTCTGAAGATGGAAACATTTCAGATCTTCCCATCTGTGTTTTGTTTTGGACAGGGATGCTAGGAGGACAAGATTTGACTGAACAGTGCTGGGCCCAAGTCCCCTCTCCTCCATGGCCTGGGACCAAGGGAGGAGCTCAGGACAAAACATAGGTGCAATAGCACTGTGGATCCTGGCTCCTCACATGCAGCTCCTGTCCCTCCCTAAAGGCCTAGTTCTTTTGTTAATGCTGTACAATTAAAACAAAATTTGAACTTAAATTCTTACTAAAATCAAAACAGGATACCATTCAGGAATACAGATGAACAATGCCAACATACATGATTTTGAGTTGGCCTCCTCAATTGATCTTAATATCTGACTGCCTGCCAGTCAGATATCAAGAGAATAGTGACCAATACCTACTTTAAAAATGCTTTTTGTATTAAGTAACTATTCAATTTTTTTCAATGTGTATAAGTCTCTTAAATCTCTTCTGTAAATTATGTGTTGTGGTGCAGTTGCAGGTCAAGAAGAATAAATCCCCTACATACACATCAGAAGTCTCAATCCAGCTCTATAATAGAAATGTTTACAGGTATAAAGTATGGCATGATCCCTTTAGCAGCCAGAGAAATTTAAATCCATATGCTACATATTTTTATGTCTCTCCAAATGGTTTAACCTATATGTTAGTTGTATGTAATTTACTTAGTCAGCCTCTGCAATTCTTGCTATTTTCCTGGTAGGATAGAAGATTATTAAAATTTCTGCTTACAGGCATTTGAAATGTTTTCCTTATTGCAGAAGTAGCTTTAGCATTTGTTATTTCACTTAGAAGGGACTTGTAAGTCCACCAGGGATTTTACAAGTAACTTCCAAAAGGATCAACTGTAGCTATGTTGGCAAGGGTTACAATGTGGTTTTCTGTTGGCTTTGCCTCATTTTATTACCTAATTTAGAAAAAAATGTCATCCATATGTGACATAATCTACAGAGATCAGCCAAGTAGAACAGAGCATAAAGGCACCAATCACAGTGCATATTGACCAAGAAAGAAATCTACAAAATATAAAGACAACAAGTCCTTTATGAAAATTGTCCTAGAAAGAAAGCTGGAAAACCTGATTATGGTCTTGCTTCTTCCAGTAGAGTGGTAGTATCCCTGAGTCTGAAAAAGACATGAAACTAATGTAAGACCACAATCATATCAAAAGGCCAGTTCAATATGCACTGGAAACAGAACCAAAAACAAGTCAGGGGAAGTAATATAAGGTGATTATCACATCCAGTAGATTTCATTTTTGTTCATTACCTAATTTTTTTTTATGTACAGAAAACATCAACACAAACACTAATTAAAAAAAATAGAGACTCTGTAATTCTACAGAACACTTCCAATGAAACAGGACATTATTTTGTGTGTATGTGTACTGAAACTATTATGTTCCCCAGTAAATAAATATTTTACGTCGAGTATTTTCTTTTTCAGGCTGTTATCCTGGAGACCAAAAGAAGACAAACAAACAACTAAAATTATATGAGTGGGCTAGAAAGTGCTGCTGTTAAACTTCTTGTAAAGCCTCACCCATTGCTATGTCCCATATCACCCTCCTGCTGAGAAATGAGATGGCGGATGAGAACTTGGAGGTGTTTTCTTATAAGTCACATTTGCTATGCTCAATGTGAGTGGTCACTGTGTGTCCAGTTCCATTCTTTTGGCTGAGCAAAACAACTCCAAAATGGTGCAATAGAGCCTCAAATTCTCAAAGGTGTGCTCCAAAAGCTCAGGAGAGCAAAAGGTGTGTGAAAACATTTTGGAATGGAGGGAAAACTGGAGAGGAGGAAGAGACATTTTCTTGATACACTGTAAATTAGCTCTGAAAGATTTTGGGACATAATTTTTGGGTCTCAAAGACAATTAAAAATATTTCTACTTATATTTGCTAAGGCAAAGTTGTGGTCCTTTATATTAAGACATAATTTTTGGGGGTATGTTCCTAATTACTGTGATATTTGGCCCATTGTTGTTTTTGTGACTGCATGACTATTTGCACTGTAATAGTCTTACAAAGAATTTTGAAATGAACAGCTGTCAATTGGTTTATTTTCTATTTCTGGGCAACTAATCTAGGACCAAGACAGTAAATTTACATACGGTGTAAAATGCAAGGGAATGTATCGAAGTTTGTGCAATGAGAATGCCAATCAACTGAACAGTCATCAGCTTTCCACCTATCAATGCTGCTTAGATGTAACAGAGAAAAGAGTGTCCTCCTATGGAATGAGCAAACCTGATTATTTGTGGGAGGAAGACTCAGTGCACTGATATCACCACCTTCATTTCCAGGCTTGTGTAATCTGTACAGAAATCCTTACTCCACCCCTTTCCTGATTCCCTGTTAAAATATTGTATTGTGGGATGTGTTAATTATATGTTTCTATAGGCTAGTTAAAATTTAGTTATTTATATCAAATGCTAAGGTCGAATTGTAAATATTTTCAAGAGTTTAGGCAGGCCAGGCTGGCAGGATGCTCTCTGTGGTGCTTGACTATGCTCTCTGTAGGCCAACAACCAAGTGAGATAACAAGCTGCATAACACTGCAAACATTCTTGAAGGAGCAAGCCTATAAACATGTTCCTTGAAAAGGCCAGACAAGCACCTGTTGAATAACATTTGCAAATGAGAAAATTTTTCAGAGAAGAGAGGACCCTTTCTATAATGGAAAACTTCCTTTTGACTCCTCATAAAAAAAAAGAAAATATCCTTCTGAGAATTACTTTTTTGAAGAAAGCATCTATTCCTGCAATGAAAAGCTTTGTTACAAGCTGTAATGCCTCTCTCTTATTCTTTTATTGCATTTTAGATTACTTACATTTTTGTTTTTAAGTCACTGTGACTTATTTTCTGTAGAAATCAATTTTATTATGGAAAAACAAACCAATAATTTGACAGGGCTTTATACAGTATTAAAGTAAAACCAAAAGGTTTTTGTGTAAAAAAGAAGTTGACTGAAATGAACTGCATCCTGGAAAACAGAACAAGAAAATCACCCACAAAATAAAGAAAAGATGCCTTTACCAGCTGCCTATCGCAGATTAGCTGTGCCATTTTCTGTGGCAATCAAAGGTGTTTTCCTCAGTTATCTTCCCTGACCATCTTTTTGAGTCAGAAGCAAATGGGTGCTTGCATCTTACCTCCTCCCTGAACCACAGTCTGATGTTCCAGCTCTGACCCATTTTTATCATCAGTTTAAGCAAAGAAAGCAGGCTAGGATACAGATATACCGCTCTTCAACTATCCCTGCTGTGTTGAAGTAACCTCTGGTAAAGGTACAGGCCAAACAGTGGGGGGTGGTAATATCTTAAACCTCAAGTACAAGCTAAGATTTGTCTTTCAGTGTCCCACCAGCAGCAACACTGCTGGAGAAAGACTAGCACAACGTGCAAAGTGAAATATTCAAAGATTTGTTAAACCCTTTTCAATAACAGGCTGCTTAAAGGATTTCCTTTCAGTCTTTCTGGTTTCTGCAGAGAACATAGCACTGCCAGAGCAAGGCTCTTACAAAAGAACCGGAGAGAAGCAATGAAATCTGGGAAAGGAAAAAGTGAGAAATAATTTTTCCACATTTGAAATATTATTCATGTTGATCCTAGAGGTGGTAGCAATGTTATGGAGAGCCTGCTTTCTGGCTTGGTTTGGTCAAGATCATGAGGGTGGAGACCCTGGGCTCTTGAAGAGGAAGACTTCAAGCATCCTAGAAGATGGCGAAAGAGATTGAAAAAGATTGCTCCATCCTGCTCTCCCTTCTTCCTTGTACTGAAGTTGAGCTCTGGATCATGGTAACAATAAGTAATACTCATTATTTTTCTTCCCACTTGGGTTCATTTCCAGACAGACTACTGGAATTTTTGCTTTACAAAACCACAGTTCTCCATGCAAAATGAACAGGATGTCATCACCATCCAAGGACTACAGAAATTCAAGTTATTGTCAGTGCTAAGCCAGCTTTTCTGTCTAATTTGCTGACCAGTCCAAGACAGTTTATCTTACAGAGCACATTGCATTTTTGCTGTTTGAGAAATTCATATACCACGGTAAATAAGCCAATGCTAAGCAACTTTGGAAGACAAATTCTTTAAATATTTGCCTATATCACACATAAGTGGAAATAGAAAGTTATGAAAAATTAACAAAGGAGCAAAATGTAGGATTGCTTGTTAGAAATGAGGTCACAGAATCACAGAATCATAGAATGTTAAGGGCTGGAAGAGACCTTAAAGACCATCTAGTCCCAATCCCTGCTGCCATGGCCAGGGGCACCTCTCACTCAACCAGTTGTCTCAAGGCCTTATCCAACATGGTCTTGAATACTGCCAGGATTGGGGTGTCCACAACCTCCCCAGGCAACCTGTTCCAGCACCTCACCACCCTCACAGCAAAGAATTTC
Source organism: Pardalotus punctatus (assembly GCA_013400915.1). Taxonomy (NCBI): domain Eukaryota; kingdom Metazoa; phylum Chordata; class Aves; order Passeriformes; family Pardalotidae; genus Pardalotus; species Pardalotus punctatus. The sequence goes on along the minus strand of VZTX01004479.1, from coordinate 45,616 downwards.
TTCCTAATACCTCACCTAAATTTTCCCTCTTTCAGTATGTACCCATTCCCCCTTGTCCTATCACTGCAGTTCCTGATGAACAATCCCTCTTGGGCTTCCCTGTAGGCCCCTTCAGATATTGAACAGTTTCTATGTGGTCTCCATGCAACCTTCCCTTCTCCAGGCTCAACAGCCACAACTTTCAGCCTGTCTTCATAGGGGAGGTGCTCCAGTCCTCTTATCAGCTTCATGGCCTCCTCTGGACTTGCCCAGCAGTTCCTCATCCTTCTTATGTTGGGAGCACCAGAGCTGGATGCAGCGCTCTGGGTGGGCTCTCACCAGAGCAAAGGGACAGAATCCCCTCCCTTGCCTGGCTGGCCACACTCCTTTGGATGCAGCCCAGGATTTCCTTGGCTTTCTGGGCTGGTTAATGTTGATTTTTCCATCTACCATCACCCCACAGTCTTTCACCACAGGGCTGCTCTCAATCACTTCTCTGCCCAAGCTGTTGGTGTGTCTGCAGTTGCCATGATCCAGGTGCAGGACCTTGCACCTCACTTTGTTGACCTCCATGAGGTTTGCACCAACCCATCTCTCAAGCCTGTCCAGGTCCCTTGGGATGCCATCCCTTCCCTCCAGCGTGTCGACTGCCCCACACAGCCTGGTGGTGTCAGCGAACCTGCTGAGGGTGCCCTTGATCCCACTGTCCATGTCCCTGACAAAGATGTTGAGCCGTATCAGCCCCAGCACTGACCCTGAGGGACACCACTCGCCACTGGTCTCCCCATGGACCATGAGCCCTTGACCACAACTCTTTCTGAGTGGCCATCCAGCCGGTTCTTTATCCACCCAGTGTCCATCCCTCAAATCCATGTCTCTCCAGTTTGGAGACAAGGATGTGTGGGACAGAGTCAAATACTTTGTTTAAGTCCAGGCAGGGGATGTCAGTAGCTCTGCCCCGTCCACCAAAGCTGTAGCCCCATGACAGAAGGTCACCAGATTTGTCAGGCATGATTGACCCTTAGTAAAGCCATTTTGGTTGTTGCCAATCACTGCTTTCTTTTCCACATGCCTGAGCATTGCTTCTAGGACAATATGTTACATGATCTTGCCCAGCACATCACAGAGACTGACTGGTTTGTAGTTCCCCAAATCTTAGGACATTACTAAAATCTAGAAAAACAACATCAGGACACTGCAGCTTTTAACAGTAAATTAATTCAAATAATTTTAGCTGTTATCTGCAAGTGATAGCTCTGGTTAGGAATACCATGTATAGCCTCAGGACATTAGAATGTGGACTTAATTTTTTTTGGGTAAGGATTTCCCAGTGGGAATTTCCCCATGTACTACCAGAAGTGTGTAAGATATTTCAAATTGCGCAGGAAGCAATAGAGAGAGAAAACAGATATGATCAATAATGATAACAAACACCACCTTCAGTGCTGCTGGTAGCACCATGGCTACAATAAAAAGAGGGTAAAAAAATACAAGTCTCAGCTCTAGTGATAATACGGTAAATACCATTTGGGCAAACATCCCAATCTTACAACATGACCCTCAAGTAAAAAATACAGCCTTTCATATGGAGTTCCACCTCATTAAGTACAAAAGTGGTTTCCAAATATGTTGAAAAAATTTCATTTAGAAGAAAACTTCTTTTAGCATCTCACCCTACAAAACATGCATCATGACTCTGCTTTTTTGCTTGTTTGTTTTTTGTCATTGGGGCTTTCTGTTTGTTTGGGTTTTTTTTTATGATAGGGAGAATAATATGATGTTCTTACTTTCAAATCAACTGCCCTTTGTCTTCAGACCATTAATTCTTTTCAGTACTAGAAATCAGATTTATGAACAATTGGTTGCCAATTATATGTTGTTGCTTTCAAAAGAATCAGGAAATAAATAATGGTATTAGTACTGTCACCTTCTGTATAATTCGTGCTGAAAATAATTAATAGCTTTACAGTTCCATTATTTCTAATGTCTCTGGAACAACTAGAACTTCTCTAGTTTAGATTTTTGTATTAAAAGATTTATTTTAAGTATTCATCTAGTAAACAGAGCTGCTTTAGTTCTACTATCATGTAGTATTCAGGCTTTTCTCCCACGTTTCAAGCAGATGTTTTGAAGATATTATAAAACCCAGCTTCACCAAATTTCTGTAGAATGATAGGAAACTTGAGGCTCCAAAAGTCCTCACATCTAGGTTTTCTTTATCTGTTTTGTGTAACCTTCTGTCTGTAATTTGTCCAGATCTTTGGCTGGAGGACTTTCTTCAGCTATTATCTGTCTTTCTTACTGCCAGTTCCAGTTCTAAAGTAACAAAATCTCACCAGTTTGTAGCCTCTCTCTGCTTCATGTACAAAGATAACTTAACAGATATATAGTTGACCTAGGATCTATGTCTTTTAGAAAATAAATTATGTAACACTGTGGAATATTTATTGTTCTGTTACAATGTATTTACTCAAAGTTAATTGTGCCTGTCTAATTTAGAGTCTGTGTGCCCCTTCATGCAGTATCCTTGTCTTTGTACTGTTTTTTATCTATTACAGTGGGTTTCCTGATCAGTCAGTCAGGTTTTTTAAATTTTTTTTTCTCCCAGAACTACTTGTCAGACTATGGCCTTACAGCAAGGATTTCCAAAGTGAGTGACTTCATTCTTCTCTGGCAGGATGTGACCCAAAGCATGAACAAGCGCTGTTGCTACTGCTAGAAGAGCCTGCATTATTTCTATTCATGACAGCGAGTACTGAGTGAACGTGGTCCTCCGAAATTCTGGATTCCTTGAATTGCCTTACACTTTAAAGGTCTCCCATTTTCTCCTGCAGCATAGCAGGTGTTGAGCCAGCTCACAGAGGTGCTCTTCATGTTATGTACAAGAAGGAGAAGGGATCTAGTTGGGGAGTACCAGGCAGATAAACCAGAAGGCAGAGCCAACTCCCACTGAGTGGTCTTCTAAGCAAGGATAGCTTTAAGCTGTCCCAGCACTGGCCCTTAGGCATGGTAAGCCTTCTCTGCTGGCTGAGAGCCTCCTCAAACTCGACTTCTTGACACAGGAGAGGTCAATCATTTGCTGTTCTTAGGCACAAACACATAAGAGCAAGGTCATTATTCTTCAGGGGTATTGTCAAGGGTTAGATTCTCCTACTCATCCACGACAGGTGAGCTGTTGGAAATCCTCTATTCTCCAATCCATAGCTGCTTCTCTGCTGTTACCCGTGAGAAGGGATTTCTATTTATTAGGAGGCTCAGGGGAAGAGACGGGCTCTCCCTGTTACTAGCTTGCATTTTTTTTTTGATGGTGGATACAGATAAAGGGTTTCTGTTATGCTCCACAGTTCTCACTAATGCAGGCAGTAAGACGGCTTTCTACATTCTTTTCCCAAAGCAAGTTATTAATGTTTTTTGCTCCTATTAATCTCTAATCCCATAGTACTGAGCAAGATTTTAGGAAGCTTGTTTCACAGTGTGCTTGTTTTCTGTTAATTACTAGGTCCTTTTCAGGCAAATATCAGAAGTCCCTCACACAATACAAAATTTCATCTAAGTTATAAACAAAGAAAAGGACAGAAGGTGAGAGGCTAGGGAAGTACTCTCTTAATCAAGTCCATTTTTTTTGTCAGTCTTTAACAAAGTTTTTATTTCTGTAAATAGTTGTCATTTTTTTGTTATGAATGCAGATGTTCTATCTTATGGAGAAGGAAATGGTCATCTATAAGGAAACTGCTGAACCTTTACAGGGTCTTGCATGTAAAATATAATTCATCTGGTTTGTTTTCTTTTCTCTCTCTGTGAATCAGTATACTTGCATTGATTAATAAAGTTCTTATATGTCTCAAATAACACTCTCTGTAAAGAGTAGTTCCACTGAGTTATGTCTCAGAGTGTTTATTAATTTGTTTTTCTCTATACATTATCTTATAGCTAACTCCTTTGTAACTAGTATTAAAAATGTTAAATGGAAGATTTTTCAAGCATTTACTTTCACCCCCTCTTTCCCCAGTTCCATGTTCTTATTTACAATGTAATAAAAGTGATGGCATAAATATTGAGGAATTATTTTTACTGAGGATTTTTTCTCTTTACTTGATATTTTTAAATGGCTTGCCCACCTGCTTTCAGTTTATACATAGTCATTTTGGCTGATTATTTAGTATACTGTACTACATTTAGAAAAAACTCTTCTGTAACCATAGTAACTATTTTTGATTAGGCACAGTTGAGCACATGGGTTCATTTTAATATAGGTGGAAAAAATAGAAAAATGATCTTGAAAACTCCTGAAATCATTTGGGTTATTATTGGCTTTCATTTCAGGTACAACAGAGAAAGAACTGCTCATAGCCTCTTTTTCTTGCTTCTAATGTTGTGTTTTTGTTTTTGCTTTTTTTTCTTTTTTTAAACTTAGTAGGTGTGGGCTGCAAAGGATTTATGTAAAAATTTTTGGAGGTTTTCCAAGGGCAGCTTGTCTTCCTGAAGACAAAAAATCTATGTTTGACAAGATTTACCTACCCAGGAGTAACACTGCAACATTCTTGTCCTCTCTGTTATACCAGAGGGAATGTGTCCCCCTGTAATCCAATTTCCCTTATGCACTGTGATGGCTTGGCCCAAAATCTTTACAAGCCAGTAGGGATTGGGCTGTAATAATTCAAAGAAGGGCAAAGATGGCCAGAGGAACAAGAAGTACTAGTCTCACTTACCTGTCCTTGTAGTTTTGTGGAGACTTTGAAGAATATTTCCTGATGTCCAGGTACGCAAAGTGTTTGCTACGGCAGACAGATCCAGAAAGAAGTCCTGAGAGATTTCCTTGGCAGATGTCTTTTTGTTGTTGATACTGCAGTACCTCAGTCATCCTGGTGGTCAGGGAGAGAATTGAAAATACCTCCTTCTTTCTGAAACCATTGATTCAGCATGCAACCATGAACTGACATAATCTCTTTCTGATCTGACGCACATAAAAAAACCTCTGTGGAAGAGAGAGAACTGAATCTCACAGATCATCCGTGTTGCAGAAGAATAAGAGCTGTCTCCTGGTAACATCCTCAGGACTCCTCTATGTATGTCCAGCACTTCAGCACTCATGCAGGACAGAGCCCAGGACTTTACAGTACAGCTCACAATCACAATTTATTTTTTTTCTGTGAATCTGAAGTCACAGTGCAAGCTAATCCACATCCTACTAACCAGAGCCTGAAACCATGATTGTAATTTCAACAAAGTGCTCTGACAAACTGCTGGTGAACCTAGTAATGAGACTGGATAGTCTTCCTCATCAGAGAAATCAGACTTGAGTTCCCATGGGTTTCTCCTTATTAATCATGTGATACAATGATGGAGAATGTATTGGTATCATTACCCTAATTAGTTGGAAAACATTTTTGAAATTTGTCAATATTTCTCACTCACCAACTGACAAAGCATGTGAAATGATGTGATTGCCTCTGCAGACAGTTGTATAGCACATTTTACAGATGTTCTGGGTTTTTTCTGATTTTTTGGTCTGTCAGAGCATTATTTATTCAGTCTTTTTCAGTGTTCAAATAAATCTCGTTATTATTCCAAGAGTTAATAACAATATCTGTTCCTTCCTGTCTGCTGCAAGGGACAGTGCAACCTCTGGGATGCCTTACATTGAGCTTTTTATGTCAATAGAAGTTTTACTGTCTAGAAAAATGCACTTCCCTGTAGAAAGATGGTGTGTCGAGACAATCCAAGGCTAGTCTGCCTCATGTTCTGATTAGCAATGACCAGTTGTAGCCTCTAATCAGTAATCCCTAATTTCACTGTCCTATGGCCTGGGCTGCTTGTAAAGCCCCAGCTACCTAAGAGGAACCTTCCCTCTGCCTCTTGTCTTTGTAATACTTCAAATAATTGCTGCCTTGCAAAGGTTGAGAATAAATCAACAACCCTTCACTCAGTTGTGACTACTTTTCTTCTGCTGAGTGAAAAGTGATTGATTTGCTTCATCTCCCACTCAAAAGCAGACACAACTTTTCTATTCATATTTTACGGAAGTAAAGGCAGAGTGGAAAATGTTATGAGAGATAAATCTGAGGGTAGATCTTAATCTGCATAGTTTATTGCTGGAATTGGTTGCTGCTTTAATGAGATGTGGGGTCCTCCATGGACTGCAAGGGCACAGCTGACACATCACGGTCTTCATCATTGGCTGCAGGGGAATGTCAGCTCCAGTGCCCCTCCTTCTGCACTGACCGTGGTGTGTACAGAGTTGCTGGTCTTGTATTTCTCACTACTTTCTTCTTTGTGTGCAATTGCTTCTGCACAATAACTTTTCCCCCATCTTGAGTACATTATCCCAGAGGTGCTACCACCATCATTGATGGGCTCAACCTTGGCCAGCAGCAGATCTGTCTTAGAGCCAGCTGGCACTGGCTCTGTTTGTGTGGTGGTGTTCCTCTCCCTCCCATGCCACACTGTGATCTGAGAAATGGTCATTAGACCTCAGCCTTGATGAACAGCACCTGGGCTAAGCCCACTTGGGCTTATCAGAAACACTGTCTGCTACCAGGAACTTGTGCTGTCTAACGAGCTCCTGTTTTTTAATGAACAGCCATGGAAGCTTGTTTTTCTTGCCTGAATAACAACCCAAGTGGAATAATATTTTTGTTATCAAATTTTCAAAGGAAGTTATCAACCTGAATTGTGGCCAGGATAGAAAATTACTGGCTAAAGCCCACTCTCTTGTGACCTTATACATAGCAGTCCAAAGTGAGACCCTGTGAGCAGTGGCTGTGACCTGCAAATCGCCTCTGAGCGGGGCCTTTCAGAGTCAGTGAACTCTCAAGTTTGCTGTACTCAGAGGATCACTGAATGACAATGATGGATCCTGGGCTGATGCTCCCAACTTCTTGACACCCAACCCTCTGCCCATTGAGAAGATACAGAGGCATCCAAAGTGAATATTTCATTGAATTTGAGGGGAATTTTGCACAGGTATATACCTTGTACAGATTCTGTCTGTGGGTGTATGACTGTGAATACACTGTAGCAAATGTACTAGGAATATTCTCCTAGATTCTTAAGTATTTTAAATTTGTAGTAAGTCAGACCTGTGAGTTACTGTTCTGACACAGTAAATTCTATATGAACCTTTTGCTAAGTTGTTTAACTTATTGATTAAGTGCACTTAAGTGTAGTTAAATGCTTTTGGACATTTAGGCATAAACTGTTGGCCAAGTCTGGGCTCAGCTAAGCACAGGGGTCTATTCTGAACCTTGGAACTCAGCTGGAGGGTATTTCATATTACTTTTTATCTTTATTTTTTCCAATTGCTTTCTCTACCTTTTCCCCACCATTCAGTTAGTTTGGGGTTTATTTTGATTGGGTTGATTTGGGATTTTTTTTTTTTTTTCTCTACATGCTTTAACCATCTAGTAGTTAGTAGAGTGAACCTTGCCAATGAACTTTGTCATGCTTTCACTGTCATATTAAACGTGTTTTGGCCTTGTTGGTGATTCTTTAATCAAACTTCAATCACTTATTCACAGAAGTTGGACATAGGGGAAGCTTCTCAGAAGCCATCCCTGTATCCCCCCTGCTACCAAAACCTGGCCATGCAAACCCCTTGCCTCTGTGATTCATGTATTCAATAATTATCACTAAAATCCACATTCATCACACAATCTTCAAAAGATTCTTTCACATTAACATAAAAAAAAATCCTCACATCAAAATAACATTATCAATATTGAAAGAAGACAACTGGCACAGAATCCATCCCTCATCCCTTCCCCACAAATATAAAATGAGAAATTTCCTGTGACCATTCCACTCCCTAACGTTGTTCAGCCCATGTCTGTTACATCTCCCAGTTTCTATCCTTATTTCAAATTCCTTGGGTGTCATATTGGGTGTCAAAAAAGACAGTTGGTTGTTGACTCCGATTGGATGCTAGGTGTCCACCAAGCTGCTCTGTTGTACCCATCCTCAGCAGGATGGGGGGCAAAAAATAACTCACTATGTTTTTTTCCATCTGAAGGTAAAGGTGGTTTACTAAAGCAAAAAGTTGTGTGTGTGTGGAGGTAAAAGAAAAACCCAGAGGGTATTATTATCTACTTCCCATTAGCAAGTACTGTACAGACACTTTCTGGGAAAGAGGGCTTTCTCTTTGAGTAGCAGTTGCTGCAGAAAATGTTGCAGAATGTTGTAAATAACGAGTGCAAACTCCCTCCATTCCTCCTTTCTTTTAGCTTTTATATCTAGCAGTGATCACACAAAATGGGTCAGTTTGGGTTGGCTGTCCTGGCCATGTCCCCTCCCATGATCTAGTCCAGTGCTGATGCTGTGCTAACGCTAGCCAGCAGTACCAAAACACAGGTGTGTTATCGACACCTTTCCAAAACACAGCACTGTGAGAGCTGCTATGGGGAAATTTAACTCCATCTCAGCCAGATCCAGTACAATGTCTGAGGAGCTACTAGAGAATGTAACCCATACTGTTAGTTACTGAGCTTTTTCACCAAATGTTTATTTTAACAGGGCTGAAATGTGTAATCATGCTCTTTTATCAAAGACTATAACTCTGTTGAAAGGATTCACAGGTTGTTTTATGTTAGTCATTGGGTTCGTTCCACTCATTAGCTCTAAAGGACAAGGTAATTATCAGCACACTTGAGAGAAAGGAAGATCCTCCTGAAAATGGAAAGGCATCATTGCAACTAAATTTTTAAAAATGTACAGCATGAAGATGAAAACTTTATTCTGTATATTATATGTGCTACCTAGTGTGCTTTCAGGAAGTTGTGTTTTGTGTATTTTAATGATGCATGGTGGGTTTTTTATTACCCTTTAACGGAACAATTGAGTTAAGTGTTGTTATTAGGAATACAGTGAAGAGCAACTGGAAAGAACTATTTGCCTGGATCTAAAAAGGCAGTAAGAAGGCTTTACAGGTTGGAGTACTCCTTAATCAGTTTGCTATTACAGGTTTTCAGAGACTGACATTGCCCATAAAAAAACCAGCAACTTTTGGTACTTATTTTTCAGATTCTAGCACTGTCTTACTCTATAATGATATTAGGTACTAGGACAGAAACTAAATAAAAAAATAAAGCCTAGCAGCAGAGTAGAGAGTATAGAGCAGTATAGAGCAGAAAGTATATTTTTATATTCTAAAAAGAATCAAAACAGACTATAAAAAATGAGATGCAAGTACTCTGAGATTATATTATTTTCGAGAGGACTGAAAAATCAGTATACAATTTTGTGGAAAGTAAAACTTTCCAAAATAAAACAGTGTAATTTTGTTAGGGATGATTGGACCATTCGTAATTATGGACAGTGAATCAGCTGGAATACTTTTAGAGTTACCTTAAATTGTTTGTAAACAGAGTGTAACTGGAGAAAGTTTCAAGTGTACTACTATTAGGCTAAGATTTCTCTTGTGTGGTGTTCCTATAACTTTCAGCACTCTGTCTGTGTGACCATAGCTGTTGATGGTTTAAGCAGGTTTAAGCAGCATTCTTAACAGCACAGGCTGTGCTCATGCTGCAGGACAACAGGCCTTGTTCCAGGGATCTCAGAGCATAAGAATGCAGTGAGACAAGAGGTGCAAACTTCATCATTTTCATGATGTTTGTTTCCCCTCACTGCTGACACATTGTTGACTGAAGCAGAGAAATAGTTTTCAACATAGATTTTAATGCAACAAAGCAGGGACACTAAATGCACTGTACTCCTCCATCATTCTCTTGTACTTTCTATTCCATAAGCAGGGATAAAAGTGTTGCTTCTGTCCCTTCTTGCCTTCAGCTCTTCTCATCTGCCTGTGTCCCATGACCAGGTTGCCCATGCCCTCCTGAACAGAGTCTGAGCATGCTGCTAGCAATGACCCAGAGGCATGTCAGAGGCCATCCACAGCTCAGGAACAAATTATCAGCATGACCTTTCTGATTTCAGCCCCCTCTTGGGTCTGGCTGGCTTAAGACCCTACTACATATTATAAATAGGGCCATTGACATTCAGATCTGCTCCCAGATTTGCCATGGGGTGAGGGATTGGCCATGATAACAATCCTTGTATCTGCCTGATTGCTCTGTGGGGCCCTATGTAGCTCTGTGTGGTGAAGAACTTTCTTTAATTGCTGCAGAAAACACTGCTTTTACCTCCTTGCTTTTAGCAGCCTGGCATTTTCTGTGGGTTGGGCTGAGACAAGGACATGTTAACAAACAGTTCTAAATACGCTCAAAAGAAGCTGTTCCAGCCCCAACCCCAGCAAAGAGCAGCAGAGAAATGAAAGCATACCTTTTATGTGAAGGTCTTAGTGAATAGCTTCTTGTGTTATTCAGTCATCTCTGCAGGTTGCAAAATACAAGCAGTACAGACTGAGGATGAGAAGGATGGCGTTACAAGCCTAGCATTTGCAAGGCAGTTTTGTTTCCTTGTTTGGCTGTGGACTTCATTGCTCCATTATCCTTCAGAGAAACCTTCAGTTTTTCATAGTTTCTAGTAATTGGAAGGATATTGTGAGAATAAATACTCTGCAGTATTTTCAATGCCTAAATTGGAAAGTAAAATTCACACCATAAATATTAATGCCTGAAGTACATTACTATTTACTTCTGATGTAATTTTTTTTTCTTTATAATCACCATATTGATATGAGTGGTGCTGTGATTTCTAAGAGGGTGGAAAAAAATCCCACAGGAATTCAACAATAATTTATTAGTCATTGGCACTGCATTTCAAATGTTACAGTTTAGGTGTTTAGGTAGAGTTTTTGGGGGGATTTTTCTTGTTTAATTGCAGTGGAAACCACACTTTCAATACTCAGTTGAATATTTTCTTAATTCAATAGTACTCATTCCTTTTCTTACAGTGGTCACTGGCAGGCCTTTGGGAAGAGAATGTCAGTATTAACAGGTGTTAATATTGAAAACTTGTATTTACCAGGCATGAATTGCATGAATGTATAATGGTGATAAATAACATCAATATGGATAGCTGGTTGTCTCAGTCTGAAAATAAACTTTCAGATTGTCTCAGGCTGAAATGCTGCCTCCTTCTCCTGCTCATGTCAGGTGGGCTGACAGCAGCTCAGAGGACAGTACATCATGGATAACAAATACCTGCTGGCATTGCTGTGACTCCTCCACCTGCAGGATCATCTGATGAACCACACTGAACACGACAAATGAAATTAAACTTGGCTGGAATCAGCCGCTAAAAACTACTGCTTTTGGCTCTTCTCCTGTTTCTCTTGAAAATTCAGTGGTTTTTAATTCTGTGGCCCATAGAGCCCATTAGGGGAAGCATCCCTGGAGCTAATGAGTCAGGGAAAAGCAATTAAAGAAAGAGTCTATTGGCATTGACTGTGTGAGTTCCTGCCACTTGCTAAGTGTTGGCCTCCAGTTGACAGGAAAACTCTAAGGTGTCTACACATCAATTGATTTTGGAAACACTTTGTAAATCACTGACAAAGCCCTCTCAGGTCAGAGCGTGCTGTGTCAGATCCTCCTTCTGATGAACCAGGACATTATTATTTTGTATTCTCCAAAATTTCTTCTGCCACAAGATAAAGCTCTTGACAGTGCTCAGTCACAATGGGGAGCCAGCTACCACCTTGCTGTGAAGTTCAAGAGTGTTCCCAGTCTTGGAACTGGTTTTGTCCCTTTGATTCTCCTCTGCATGGGCATCTCTTTTTGGTTGAGGTAACACAGATAAAAAGCTGTATATTTGGGCACTCTGCACTAGTGGATTGAATGTCATTTAACTCAGCGAGCTAGTCTTTATTCTACATTATGCTGTAACATCTGGGAACATAAAACTACTAGTGCTGCATGCATTTTATGAATATTTGATAATGAAAGTAATCCCATTCTTATTAGCAAGAATAAATGAAATAGTGTGTGAACACATAAAATGTGGTCTTCCTTTTGAGAAGTAGTTTTTGTGAGGGCCTATTCAAATTTCATCTGCTTCGTAAAGTATTGCTCAAAGGCAGCAGGTTCAACAATTTAACATTATTTGTATAAAAAAGTGGATAGTACCTTCATGTAAATTTGGGAGAGCTATCCATCTAATAATTTTTTTAAAATCATGGTTTGATCTAACTTCAGAGTGGATCAGAAAGAATACAGCAAATTGAAGAAGTTATGATCATGAAACCATGAGTATTTGAATCATGACTGTGCATATTTGTTTCAAAATATGGAGAAGCAGTTGTTGGCAATTCCCACCAGTGTCAGGTCTGAGGTTGCCTCCATAATAAAATTCTGCTGTCTGAATCTTTGTGTTGGACCTTTTTCTGAGTGACAAGTTATGGAACATCTTTTGAAAATGTTTCTTGTTGCTGTAACACACGTATCTCCAGAAGACAACTGGCCAGGATTTTGTGTTTCATCATCTGAAAAGATATTGTTCTGCCTCAGAAATTCCTACTTCGTTGAAATGTAGTTGGGATATGCTGTAAGCTTAGCAGGAACTGACTAGAGCAGGGCCTATAAGACAGCAATGCAGCTGAGTTGGGGCAGAGAAAAATGTTGACATCTTCCCAGAGAAATATGAGAATGTGAAAAGATTGGGTTTTTTGTCTCACAGAATTTTTTTAATGTTCAAAAGCTAGAATAGACACTTCCAGGTGAAATAACATCTCCTTTTCAACATCTCACGCTGACTTTTAAGGAGGAAAACCCCCTCACCTTTACCGTACATTTAAAAGGCAGTATTTATAATGATGAGGCTAGGAAAAGGTTATTTTCATCTAATTGAAACATGTACATTAGCAGCATGTGTGTCATACATTGGTACCTTATATACACTGTAATTAAGTATGCTAAACAACCAGTGATGAACACTTGATTTTAATGTAAAAAGTTTTTAGAGAGTGGCATGAATTCTGATACACAGACTTTGGCCAAGCTCTCCACGTGCTTTAGCAGATGTGCTTTATTATGGTAGATGTTTCAGCGAATTAAATTCAGATAAATGGGTGCTGTGGTTTAGGGGTATTATTCCCCAATTTAGTGCTCCCACTAAAACCCTTCTAACAATGTGCCACTTGCTTACCCTCCCTGCTCCCTGCAGTAGGATGAAGAGAATTGCAGGTTCAAAAGGTAAAGAACATGGGTTGTGATAAGAACAGTTTACTAGAGACAGCAGTGAAATAAGAAATGAACGGTAACAGCTGCAATATGAATAACAGCACACAACAGGGGCAGACAATTCCCATGGCTCACTGCGTGGAACCCGGCACTGCACCACTGACCTGGCCAGAAGGGACCCCTTCTCCCCCACCCTCTGTGTATGGCATGGGGTGGTACAGAATCAATGCCTGGGTCCTGGCCATGCTCCTCCTGCCTACTGCAAAAATTAACCCTCTCCCGGCCTGATCCAGCACAATGGGGTATCTCAAATATCTTGCTCATAAATAATCTATGGATCTGAGAACTGGTAAACATTGTATGATACTTTTTGAAGTACCTTCATTTCTGAAAGTAGACCTCCTCAATCTTTGCTAAGAATAATCCTGTCAAAAATCACTCTCAGTTTGATGCATTCTCACAAATATGTTTGCTTCTTCCTAAAATCTTAATATCTTATTCTTCCCTATAGGAATTCTGATCAGAGGAAAAAAATCTGACAGCCAGGATGAAAGAAATACTTCTAGGTTCTTAACTTTGGGGTTTTTTTCAGTTCTGTGACAGTTCTAAAATCTTAGTTATGGCAAGGAACCAAAGGAAGGGCAGGTAACTTTTTCCCTCTATGTATTTAAATATTTATTTATTTAATCTTGACCCTGGTTTTAGTTAAAGTACTACCTTGTACCGAGTTTACTGCAATTCTTGCACAGACACTATATCAGACAGAGAAGGTGTTATTCTTACACAAATATGCATATAACCAAAAGATTATTTATTTTCTTTAGATTAGCCTCAGCAAAAATAAGTTTAAAGGAACACGGTCCAAAACTTTTGCTTAATAAAAAATTCATTAGGAAAAAAAATTTATTTCAGGGAGTACACAAAAATCAGAATTTAAATGGCAGAACTTTTGGGCATTATGCAAGAATTTCAGATTAATATTCACAGGGAATTTAAAGCTGTTGGAGGTTTTTGTCAGGTGTGATCACATAACCATTGGCTTGTTGAGTCACTTTTTCTCCAGATTAACTGATAGATCAGGAATTTTAACTCTCCTCTGAATAGAACCTGCTTAGCAATGAGGAAGAGCAGTTTTATGCCATTGCATGTGTTGAAAAGAGGTGATGCTGGTTTGTCATCCCATGAAATAATAGGAAAAGCTGGAAACTGAAGAAAAGAAATCCTTCCCACCATATACTTAACTCAGTTTTGTCTCAGGTATCTTGAGTTCCTTGAAGTGGGACCTCACTTTTACTCCAAGCTTCAAGCAAAACTCTCTAAATTTGTTATGTGTTTTTGGACTGGGCCACAGCCAACTCCCAGACATTCAGAGTTCAGCCAAGATGTGTCTCAACCCAAAGGGTCTTGATGCATCTGAGGGGCCAAGACTACCCTGGCTGGCTGGATCTGGACCTCAGTGAGCTCTGTACAACTTTTGCAACAGCAGTTCTTGCACCTATGTCAGATTTGAAAACAGCAGGGCAACAGTGGGTCTTAAAACATCTGCAAATCTTTGCTATTCTCAGAAATTCTGCCTTGAGTCTCATGAGAGGGTGGAGAAAGAAGCATTACTTTTCTGAAATATGTTCCAGCAGACAAGTTGGGAAATAATGTTAGCTGTATAGCAGGCATTTTGGAGCTACAGGCACAGAGAACATAAAGCCTCATTGCTTTCCAACTACCTCTCTAAAAGCTCTTTTAGAAGAATTTTTTTTTCCCCAGGACTTATTGTGTGCATTATGCAGACTTCAGCCTGTATTTGATGCGTTCTGTCAGAAGAAAAATGATCAATGCCAAAAATGAACAATGCCAAGTTCTGTGGAGTTGACTCATAATAGTGTCACACTTATTTTCTGTGAGCCTGGCCCTTTTGAATGCAAATGTTGTTTTTTGGGTGGTTTCTTTTGTTCATGTGCATGCATATACACACACACAAAGAATAGTTTTAAAGTAACCTTCAAATACTAGCAACCACATTTCACGTTTCATTTCAGCACCCTTTGAGTGGGAGGCAGAAGTGGCTCAGGTGCTAAGGGAAACGAAATACTGTGAACTAGGACAGCTGTTTCCAGAAAGCTTGAAAGGGAAGACTGTGCTTCCTGCTGCTTCCCAGCCCAGTGTGGGATATTCCTACAAAATTACGCCTCAAGGTGGTCTGTATGCTTGGGGGGCAGAGGAGAACGTTGATTGACTTAGTGGTGAGCATGCTGTCCCTTTCTCCCCCATTTGGTATCTGGGGCTCTTTTCTTACACTCAGGGAAAGGCAAGGGGCAAAGTAAGAAGGAGCAGTAGCCTCCAGGTCAAATGAGCACATTACTAAAATTTTGGCAGCTTTGGTCTGGTAGCACAAAGAATGAAAGCATCTGTGCTGAAGAGGATCTCACAGAGGAAGAAACAGAGCAAAGTGCCTGGTGGCAATGATGTGGAAGGAAGAAAATAGGTTGGAATAGAGGGAGGAGAGAGCATGAGCAGCAAGCAGACTTCGTCTTGTAGGAGAATCAGTGGAGGGGAAAGGCAGGCAGGAGTGTGCATGTGTCAGCAGGAGAGAGAGGTGTGTCCTCCCATTTTAGCTTTTTTGCATCCTTCTCCAACGTCAGTCACTGATGATTTTCTGCACCTAAACACCAAAAGTTGACCATTTAGTCGTGGTTTTGGTATAATTATCTCTTTTATCTTGTTCACACTTGGAGTGATATGTTTGTATTTACTATAACATTTATTGCAGCCTCTGCTGTAGGATGTTCATACAGAGAAAGGCTTTAAATAATAATTCTAAGTCCTTAGTGAAATAACAGCACAATGCTCTGAGAACGTTAGTCACAGATGGTGCTGAAGAAATATTTCACAATGAATAATTTATCCATCAGACAAATGTAATGTTCCTGGCAGGTTCATGATCAGATCATGAAATTATTTTTAATTTAAAATTATTCTTTTTTTTTTTTTCCAGCAAGTGGTCTTCTGCATGTGGTACATTACCAGTTTCTCCCAATAATTCTGATACATGTTTTTTGCACCACTGGGAGTTTTGGAAAATACCTACTGCTCTTTCTGATCTGGGGTACTTGAGCGGTTTGGTTACTGCCTTGAAATATGTTGTATTGAGAACCTGCCTACATGATAGTGCCAGCTGAGAAGAAAATTAGATGAGTATGTCTGCAAAGAGGAAGTGAAATAGAAATCCACAATACAAATGATGAGAATGCTTCCTAACCTATTAGGTAAGCATGATTTTAAAACAGATTTTGTTTTCATAATGCACTATGTAAGAAAAATCTGTAGCCCCAGGTCTTTTTAAAATGGGGAACATTTTTGAACTAGATCATTATTTATTAAGACAGATTATCTCAGTTTCCAGAAAATGATTTGATAGGCTCAAAGCAATGTTATGCAGGGCTGGCTTCATAACGGAAATCTATTCAAAGTTAAAGACTTATTTCAAAATGAGTCTCCCAGGAGGATGGTTTGTATTCTAAGACCAATATTCTATTTCGCTGACTACAATAGTAATAATCTGTTAACCTCTGAGGCAGCACAGCAGTGGTTCCTCATAGATAAAGCTGCAAAAATTGATGAAAACATAAAAAAATAATAAAAGCCTCACAGACATTGCTGAAAAACTAGCTCAGGAAATGGAAAGCTCCTTTCAAGGTATGTGAAGAGGCAGATAATGGAGTTTGAGGTTTCTGTATAAATGCAGAATAAAACCATTCATTGAAAACGAATTGGTGAAAGCTATAAACCAAAATATCCTAAACGATGTCGGCGGCTATGCTTTAGTAATACATGGCAGCTTCAGTCTGCCTCAGTCACAGAATCTGCCAGACTACTCAGTGAGGTGAAACTGCACTTTCGCAGTGGCTTGTTGTAACTTTAAGGTTATCTCACTCTCTTATTTGGATGGTGCTGTAAGTAACAATATGTCCCATCATGCAAATCCAAGGGACTGCTATGCTACAATACAATTCTTTGAGCTTGTTTCAGATCTTAATAACAGCTGCTAAGCTTCAAGTGCTAGCTAGCCCCCTTTCTTGGCTAGGCTATCTAGAAACCACCCTTCTGCTGTAGTTCCCCTGGTTCCACTTGTGCCAAAGAATGGAATTTGACCAGGATTAGAGGCACTCTGCTTCACACAATTGTGGAGGCTGAGCCAAGGACTTGGAGGGTATTGGAGTCCTCTGGATACTTCTGCATACAGATAAGTTGTACAACAAAAGAATGTCCCTTGAAGTCAGTGTTTCTTACAGAGGATTTGTTCCACCTCACCAATAGAAACTGCACCCTCCTACCTGATGTCAGAATGAAAGTCTTGTGTTTGGTTGTGGTGGTGAGAATCTATCAGCTATTTTCCACTTCTTCAGCTGCTGTGTCCAGCTAGAAACAAGCCCTGTAAGGTGAGGAAAATCCCAGTCAAGTGGTGATAACATCTACAGATGCATTCATATTCAGAATGGGCAGGAAGATGTTTAAAAGGAGAGGCACGTAAGCCTCATGATGGATGATAGTTATGTCTGGCACATGGAGGACAAATTCTTTTCTCAACTAGTTCCTAACAAAGATTTTAATAAAGTAAATTTTGGAGGAGCTCTAAATTAGGAGGGGTCTCTAGCCAGTTACTGTCTTTTCTAGCCACATTGCAGGCACGAAAGGTCATAATTTGCAAACTCTTCTGTGGAGAACATGTTCAAAGCATACCAGTCAATTTTGGTAATATTTGGATTACATGAATTGAAATTTAATAGGTAAGTGCAATAAAGTTTGTTAGAAACATGTATTTTAAAAATTTATCTGTTTTCAAAATAGCTGGGTCTAGGAGGTTGCATCTCAGCATGTCTTTTGAAAAAAAGTTTTATTTCCACCCCTAACATTTTTGAAGAAAGCCCCAAATTCTCATGCAGAAAGCCTAGTCTACTTGATTCTTTTTGCTTCAGAACATGAGTTTGTGGACTAAATTTATTAAAAACTGCTTCAGGGCACGTTTCTGAGAAATGTGAAGAAACAATACATAGTAGACTGGGTCAGTAATTTACAGATCAAAACATCCAAATCTGTAATTGTGTTTCATTTTAGGCAGTGATATACTAAGAAAAGGAAAAAAGAAAAGGCAGCTCTCAAGTGGGTTGGAATTTGTTTTAAAGCAGAAAACAACAGTGCTGAGGACAAAATAGTCATAAATAGGGTAGAACAGAAATGATAGAGAAAAACAAAAGAAAATTACAGGTCTAATGTTGGGGGATGAACACATGTGTTTTCCATCAGGCAGTTCAATTAAGATATCTTCCAAAACATATTGAACTCAGGTCTGTTTGAAAGTTGGCATGGAACAACCAAAAGGACATTAGGAAGAATCTGGCATTTCATCACTGGGATGACATGGGACACAACTGTACACAAAATTTAATAACTCTGTAGTCTTTATCAGTTTAGACCTGATTCATCTCTCTGGATAAGAACACTATGTGTGTATACATCTGCTGATACATCTGCACTCCAGGATTGGCCTAGTTGTAGCCTTGTAGCCTGGTAAATATGAAATTATTATCACTAATAAAGAGGCAGCAGGTTAAACTAACCCAGTAAGGTCACAGACTTTTTCTGAGCATAGGTTGACTGCAGCCTTTCTTGAGCCTGGTTATTTATTGCTGCAATTTTTTTTTCTAGTGTTTGGGTGGCTAGCGGCTAATTTTTTACTTTTGCTTATAATCATGTGATATAACCATAGTTTTTAGATAGCTAGCAACAAGAAGTATTCTGTGTAGAATTAAAAATTTACTGGAGAATCATAGAATAGCTTGTTTTTGAAGAGACCTTTAAAAGTCATTCCATCCCCCTGAAACTGACGTGGACATCTTCAAATAGATAAGTTTGCTCAGAGTCCCAGCCAACCTGACCTTGAAAATTTCCAGGGATAGGATATTTGTCATCTCTCCGAACAACATGTTCCAGTGTTTCAGAAATCCTCATCATGAAACACTTCACCCTTGTATTAGACTAAATCTACCCTCTTTTAGTACCATTACCCCTTATCGTGTCACAACAGGCCCTGCTAAAACATTCATCCCCATCATTCCATGGCAGGGAAGAAGACTGGCCTGTCTGAACAGGGAACTTTTGTAGGAAAAAGAAGGAGGGCCTTTGGAAGAAGGGGCTGACAACTCCGGAAGAGTGCAAGTATGTTGTTAGGTCACATAGAGAGAAAATTAGAAAGGCAGTCTCTCAGCAAGAACTCAATCTGATCACTGCTGCGAAAGATAATAAAAATGGTTTTTATAAAAACATTAATAATAAAAGGAAGGCCAAGGAAAATCTCCATTCATTATTGGATGCATGGGGGAACACTCTCACCAAGGATGAGAAAAAGGCTGAGGTACTTAATGCCTTCTTTGCCTCAGTCTGTAACTGTAAGAGCAGCGATCCTCAGGGCAACCAGTCCCTTGAGCTGGTAGACAGGGACAGGGAGAAGAAAAGACCCCCTGAAACCCAGGAGGAAGGAGTTAGTGACCTGCTGAGACATTTAGACACTCCTAAGTGTATGGGAACAGATGGGATTCATCCAAGGGCACTGAGGGAGGGGACAGGAGAGCTCAGCAAGCTGCTCTCCATCATTTACCATCAGTCCTGAAAAACCAGGGAGGTTGGCCAATGATGACATCTGCAAGAAGGGTCAGAAGGGTGATCCAGGGAAGTACAGATGTGTCAGCCTGACCTTGGTGCTAGGGAAGGTCATGGAACAGATCATCCTGAGCGCCATCACACTCAAGGCATGGAGGACAAGCAAGAGATCAGGCCCAGCCAGCACGGCTTTGTGAAAGATGGGTCCTGCCTGACCAACCTGATCTCCATTTATGACCAGGTGACCTGCTTAGTGGAAAGTCTGTGGGGATGATTTCTACCTGGACTTTGGCAAAGCTTTGACATGTGTCCCATGGCATTCTCCTGGAGAAACTGGCTGGTCGTGGCTTGGAGAGATGCACTGTTCACTGTGTTAAAAACTGGCTGGGTCCAGAGAGTGGTCCAATCAGTGGCCGGTCACTTGTGGGATTTCACAGAGCTCAGCTTTGCAGGCGGTCTTGTTTTATATTTTTATTTATGAGCTCGATGAGATGATTGAGTGCACACCCAGTAAACTGACAGACAACACCAAGCTGGGCAGGAGTGAAGGAAGGCTCTACAGAGGGGTTTGGACATTCTGGATTGATGAGTTGAAGGCTGTGGTGTGAGCTTCAGCAATGCCCAGGGCCGGGTTCTGCACTTTGGTAACAATAACCCCAGGCTGGGGCAGAGTGGCTGGAAAGTGCCCAGTGGAAAAGGAGCTGGGGGGTGCTGGTGACAGCAGCTGAACATGAGCCAGGGCGTGCTCAGGTGGCCAAGAAGGCCAATGGCATCCTGGTTTATATCAAAACTAGTGTGGCCATTGTCCCCCTGTACTGGGCACTGGTGAGGCCACACCTTGAGTGCTAGGTCCAGTTCTGTGTCTGTCATGGCAAGGAAGACACTGAGGTGCTGGAGTGAGTCCAGAGAAAGGCAATGGAGCTGCGGAAGTTTCTAGAGAGTAAATCATATGAGGAGTGGTTGAAGGAGCCTGGAGAAAAGGAGTCTCAGGGAGGACCTCATCACTCTTGACAACTGCCTGAAATGATGGTGTAGCCAGGTGGGGATCAGCCTCTTCTCTCCAGTAAGAAGTGACAGGACAAGAGGATACAGTCTCCAGCTGTGCTGGGGAGGTTCAGGGAGTATTTCTTCATTAAACAGTTGTTAGGCATTAGAATGTGCTTCCAGGGAGGTGCTGGAGTCACCATCCCTGGAAATGTTCAAGGAAGGACTGGACGTGGCACTTAGTGCTACAGTTTAGTTGTCATGGTGGTGTTCAGTCAAAGGCTGGGCTTGATCTTGGAGTTGTTTGCCAATCTAAATGATTCAATGATTCTGTGAGTTTTATAGGACCCTGTTAAGTACTGTAAATACTCAGTAACATCTCCCCAGAGCCTTCTCGGGCTGAACAATGCCATGTCCACGGCATGTTGATAATATAGAGAGAAGAACATGTATGGTATGATATCAAATGCCTTGCAAGTGGGGACTCAGTTGAAAACAGCCTGGGTGTGTGGGATGAAGTGATGGAATGATAACCAAGGAAGCACAGCAGGGAAGTGGCAAGTCCAGGCTTCTCTTTTATTTTTCTGCAATAATTAATCTGTAATAACAATAATAATAATAGTTCTTTAAGTCAGTTATTCAGCTGGTAAGGTTTCAATTATATGAGAAATACATTTTATGTTTGTTGTTTTCTTTTTGTACATGACAATAATTTTAGTGTAATAAAGTAGCTGTGTCTAAACCTGAGCAAAGCTTAACCGGGCTACAGCATTTAAGCAATTTTTAATCGAGATCTTATGGCTCACTTAAATCTCAACCATAATACTTTCTCAGCAGGGCCAAGTGCAGGTTTATTAGCTCTGCTGTACCACACTTCTCCTTCCCTGGCAGGATTTCCAGGCTGCTGGGACTCGTGCACATTGCAGGGGGTATAGTGTGGGAAGCAGGAGTCAGGAAGGTGTGGTGAAATGGTGAGCTAATGCTGGACTCCTTGTAGACATGGATATTAAGGTTTGAACCTTTTCTACCCCAGAAATGTAAAGCTCCTTTTTTGGTCAGCACATGGCTGATTCTAAATTTGAGGTGGGTGGAGGAGGGGGCAGGTTCATTTGAGCTTGTACATCTGTCCATGTATTAGCACAATAGAGAAGATGTAATAAATGGGTCTGTCAGCCCTACACAGACCATGTCACCTGTTAGCAGGAACAACTTTAAGGGACTGAGTTCTTTGACTTGGATTAGGGAGTGGGTGTCTTTAGAGCAATGGTGAGAACACATCATTTAAACTGCAAGTGTTTAAAGAAGTCAGACCAAGAAGTTACTCCCAGAAAGACTTAGCAAAACTTCCTACAAACTTCTGTGGGTACATGGTTGAACTCAATTACCTAGCAGATGTTGATATACTAGTAACTCTTTCCAGACGCATGCGCACATCCTGATTGTATTTCTAACAGGAATTCTTCAGGAACTATTTTAGACATGAAAGTGATTCATACATTTACTGGGCGTTGTGAACTGGCTTAGCCACATAAGCACGAAACCCCCATCATCATTGTGAGAAAACTAGTTCCTGTAAATGGCTAAGGAGAAAACAGTGAAATTCAGCATTTTGCAGGCTGGTCAGCATAAAAATGAGGATGTTTGCCAAGGTTTGTCTTCTCAAACACTGTTGTATAATGTGGGAGAAAACAGCTTTATGGACCTGTGAAGTGTAATCAGAACATGGTAACAGAAATAGGGTATTGCTGTCCATAGAAACCCCTCCTCTATTTACTTGCTATATACAAGACAAGCGAGATTGGATGTATATTTAGATCATTGCTATTGATTACATGTCATGAAAAATTTCAAAATAGGCAAGAGATATGTGAGTTGAACCCCAAAATATTATTACCTGACCTTCAGATTTGTGTTCATAAAGCCCAATAGAATGAAATTCTGCTGTGGAAAATGCTGGAATAAGAACATGCCTCAGGTAAGTGAAATGGTGATTTCTCTGTCAAAGAGATCAGTGGATTTGTGACATGGAATAGTTTTATTCAGTGCTTTTACAGTGAATGTTCTCAGTTAATTTTCCACTTCTCTTATCTTAGAAAAAGAAAAATATAATAATCGACTATATTTCTTTGCATTTGTTTTTCCATGAAAACATTTAAGTTTTACAACCAGATATACTTTTGTCTCTATCAAATTGGGATATAAACCTTCAGAAATTTCAGATCCTTTATGGCCCATTTGATTGAAATGCATTCTTTGGCTTTTTGTTTTTTTTTCATTCCACAGCCACAATTTCAGATGTGCATGGATGTTCCCAGGTAACTTCCTAACTTTAACAGTTTTGTAATATGTCAGAACTTCAATACCAGCTTTATGGTTGGGATGACTGATGTTGGGCAGCTGCATGTTTGCTTTTCTGAAGAAAGAGTACCACATGTGACGTATCTAAGCAGCTGAGAGTCCTCATCCCACCTTGCCTTTCAACAGGCAAGAGACCTTAACTCTTCACCTCATCTGCAGCATGTGGGAGGGACAAGCATCTTTTGACCTCTGCAAAAAATACCTTTATGTACCTGGCTGTAAAAACAGATTTTATTTATTGCTATCTTTTGCTGTCTTTATGGGGTTCAGATAGATGGCAGGTTTATCTATCACACAAAAACCCACTAGCAACAGCAGCTATGAAGGTAAGAGATTTGAACAAACCTAAGCCTTTGAAATATCCTCACCTCGTAAATCAACCCACAGGTGAAACCTTGGCTTATCAAATGGAATGAGCTTTGCCATCACTTTAAACACCTGACAGCTCTACTTTTGGGAGAATCAGTGCCTTTCAGCGGCCTCCAGATAGCCATCTATCCCAGGAACACAGGGATATCCTGCTTGGCATGATCTTCCTCTCATCTTATTTGTGTGGCTCACCACACAATGAAGGTCCTAAAATGAAGGTCCTAACTGCTGCCATGTAGATTTGCTCAGATAGCACATGTTATGTCTGGGGATCCTGGGTATGTGTCTAATCTGCACTGCTTACATGGAAAAAAGCCTTTTTCTCTTTGCCTTCACCACCACTTTTACCTATGCCAGTGAGATTATTTTGGCACAGCAAAGTAGTACATGGGAATATGCAGCTTACTTTTTCTGGGTGCACATAACTTTGGGGATGAGGCTGTGAGTGCAGGGTTTACTTGGTTCTGCATCCTGAGGCCCCACCCCCAGAGGCAGAAAGAATTTTTCAGGAGAGCAAAGTGAGGAACATGCATGTTCTTTGTGGTGAGCCCAGGCCCCATCTGGCAAAGGTAAAAATCGTTAGCAGGGTCTGATTTTCAAAACTTAGTGCTCAGTGCATCCTGAAGGCAGCTGTTTCTCCCATACCTCAGAATGGGCAAGAAAAAAATAAGGACAAGTTTCTTCCATAATTTTACCCTGTCATGGTTCAGCACATCTGATCAGGGATTAGACTGTTTTACCCTCTCCATTGTTATGGTTTATAAGTTAGTAGTTTCATTTCTCTGGGCTCCATACAATTGCTTGTAAAGTAATGACAGAGGTGGATTTGTTTTAATGGCTTTCATTTCTACATCTGAACTGTGGACAGACTGACAGCACTAAAAACCCCAGTGGCTTTACAGCATTTACATGTGACCAGCAGACTGGGTTACAGGCAGAATCAGGTTTGGCCTCAGGATAGGTCTAGCTTCCTCAGAATGGGCACTGCTTCTTACCCAGACCACACATTCAGCTTTATAGTTTGATATTTATTCTCTTTTGGCAATGTTTTTGAGCAACCATTCTGGAACAAGAACTTGCTTTGTTGTTGCACAAACAAATAAGGCAATTCTGATTCTATTGCACCCCAAAAATTTGTAGTTGAAAAAGTAGTCGAGGTGATATATGGAGACCAGACAGTCGTGGGTGTACAAGAAAGTGAAGAAACAATGTAGGCATCATAGTAAACAACCTAATAATTAAAGGGGGTGTGTGTGGAAATAATGGAAAGGGGTGTATGTGTGTGAAGAAGATTAATGAGTTAATTTTAATATGTATTTATAGAATCTTCTTCTATGTGTGTGCAGCAGTGTTGGAGAAAACACAAAGGACTCTTGAAAGCATAGAACAGACACATAGAAGTGCCAGGTAGGGGCTGATATTTTTGGTCTTTGAGTAGAAATAAGGAGAGAGCTGACCTTGTCAAAAATGAGATAATTAGGGGATTTATTAGCCAAGAAAGGACTTGAACACAAAGCAGAAATGCAATTCATTTAAAAAAAAGAGCATAAGAGAGAGATGCAAAGACAGGAAAGACACAGTTGAGGCAACTGATCATCACAACAATGTTCACAGTTGACATGTGCAAAGCAAAGGTGCTTCTATCTAGGTCAGAGAAAAGTTCCTGAGGTACTGTAAAGGCAATTAGTATAGCTATGAGCTTGCATCAGTTATATATTTATGGGTGGGTAGGAAAGGCATATGCAGAAATAAAATATACAGCTTCCAGGTATCTGGGAAATGGGAGCAAAATAGAGGGAGGTCTGAGTCAAGGAAGACACAACTTATGGACCTGATGACAAGCAGGATTGCAGTGCTGTCCTGAAGCATCAGCATGGATTGAAAAGATAATAAAGGCTGTCCCTTGGCCACATGCTGTTTAAACTGGCAGCCAGGTATCCATGAAAAGGGTCGGAGAGATCAGGATTTCAACCTGCCCTGGAAGGAATAGCTAAGGAGAAGAGACGTAGCTCTGTGAGTTGTGTGTTCTTGAGATCTTGAGATAAGAGTGTTTCTCAGATGAGCACAGGGTAGAGAAAGATGGCAGGGACAGAACTCTCACAGGAAGCTGGAAAGAGATGAAGAGGATCCTCTTAATTACATGTCACAGGGGTGACTGTGGAGGTGAGAGGAAAACAAGAAGATGACAGAGTTTTGGGTGCTAAAGAAACACAGGAGCTTGGAAGAGCTTGGTTGGTATTGATGCAAGCAGATGACAACTCAAGATCAATGAAGACAGCATTTGTGGAGGAAGAATTTACTACAGCTCTTCTATAACCTGTTAAACCTGAGCACAGGGGAAAGATGTTCTTTGCAACAAGCCTGGAGTCATTCCATTTGCATGTCTCAATGTGTTAAAATTGACACTGAGACCAGGTGCTTTTTAGGTATACCACAAATTTTTGAGTAACTAAGAAGTAATAACCTACTATTCTTGAAGCAGAAAATAACTTACTGACTTCCTTACAAATAATAGTTTCTGGCTCTGCTTTTGTAGGATACATCCCAACTTTATGCAGCATTTTATATGGGATTGTAATTTTTGTTTGTGACTCCACAATGATCATAGATCACATTCTCTATTCATCATAGAACAGTAATTAAATTTAATGATCTCTCCTGAAAATGTGTATAACTATTTTTCAAATACTCAGAACTTGATTAAGAAATTTAGAGGATTAAAGGATTAAAATAAAGTTTTATGAAGTGGCTGAAGGGTAAAATTCTAGGAGTAAAATCATCTTAAGCTTTTATAATGTTAAGGCCAGGAGAAAAAAAAAAGAGTGGCAAAAATGAAGAAAAACAAACTAGAACTAAAATGGCAAGTAGCATAGAAATTACATCTGTTTATTTAACTCCTAATTTTTGTTATTTATTGGCAGATTATAACTGCCTACTTAGGCAGAGTTAAGTAGTAAGAGCAGTATTTTTAATGAGCTGCATACTCATGGTCTGTGCTAGAAATCAGAGAAGATAGTGCTTTCTGAACTACCCTAGTACTGAAAAAGTTTTTTGTAAACTTTTGCTGTTAGAAATCACGGTTATATTATGATTAGGTAGTGAGGCATTTTATTCAAGATGAATCTGTGGCTCTAATACATCAGTGGCAAACCTGACGATGATTCACTAGGGACAAGAACTCCTCCTCCAAAGATACTGTTTGAAATGTTAAGCTGCATGTGTATGTCAAATGCCCATAACTGCTTAACATATAGTTTTCTACCGCTGCTTTAAAAAAAGTAGTTTTTTTCAGCCCATAAGGTTTAGCTCAGGGCTTGGCACTCTGTAAGTCTTAAAATTCCTGAAAATATGTGTTGGAGAAGTAGATACTTGACTGAAGGGGGTCAGTCAAGGAAGCGTATGGAGCAACAGTTTTTTTATTGATATCTGCTAGAATACCAGAAAGTTTGATTCAACTAAGGAAGCTTATCCAGAAACCTGCCATTGTTATCAACTTGCTCCACTGCTAATCACAGGCTGACTTGCCCAGCTCTAGAAAGGCACAGTTTTGGTTATCACAACCTTTCACCACGAAAACAGTAATTCTTCAGTCCCTCAACACACCACCACACTCTATTTTACAATCTAATGAGCCAGCAGTTGGTTAACCTCTATTTTATTTTCTTTGTATCTTAAAAAAAAAATAAATTAATTTCAAAGCCTTACTTTCTTACATTGAAGAAAGGCATTATGAGGTATTTTTTTTACATAGAAATTTTCTTCAATATTATTTTTCACTGAAATCAGTGCCAAGGCTCTTAAAGAAACTGATACAATGCTTTTGAAGCCATGGTGCATGATTTTATGTACTATTGCTCCTCTACAACAATTACATCTATTCTGCCCAAGCTGCCTCTTGCCCTAGTGAAAATTCCACACATCAGGACTTAAGTGATATGATTGAAATTGCTCATGCTGTTAAATGACAGTGAAGTTTACAGATAAACAGGGTACAGTTGACAGCAGGTTCTGGCCTTTGTTTTTTTGCAATACAGCTCTATGTGAGTCAAAAGGCAATTTTTAGAGCTTAAAACCCATACTGTCAGATAAAGGCCAAGCAGTTTTCATATATTCACACCAGTGCTCCCAGAAGGATTTTGAGATTGGGAGCTCGTTGTGAGCTGCTTTATTAAAAGCCCCTAGAAAAATAGCAGCAAACAAAATAACAGCGGGGCTATTGGAGCAAGATGTTGCACAGACCCCTGAGCTGTACATCCATGGCTGCTTTCTCTTGCTCCTGCTGAACCTGAGAAAAGTTCTAATAGCTAAGGCAGTAATGTGCTTGGAATATATAATGTGCAATTTTGACGAAGCTCATATGAATTCTTTGACATAACAGAGGTTCCTTGAGGTAGGTAAATAATTTCAAGAAAACTTTGTGTGTTTTCACCATTTTGGTGAGTACCTATTTGGAATATCAGAAATTCATGCCTGTAATATTCTTCTAGTTGAAAAGATTTCTGTGGTTTGGGTTTTAAAAGTTAGATTAAAATCAGTTTCTTTAGATTGGATTTACAGTTCTTCAAAGTCAAATGCTTCCTGTAAACTTAGAAGAAATAAGAACATCTTTTAGCTAAGGCATACAGCACTTGAAGTAGGGGCTCTGTTTATTCTGTCATAATTGCAGGCATATGATTTCCACTAGTTTCAATTAGATTGATGTATTTCTATCAAAGGAAATAGTTTCTTTATAGTGTTGCCTTAAATAACTTGGAAACTAAGATTAGAAGAGATATCTGATGGCTCCTTAGAAATCCGTGTCTGGCCTCAATAAGTTTCTAAGAAAGCTTGCTGAGCATGAAGCAGAATGTGTCCTCACTGTAACATCTGGGAGAAACATCATGATTCTGGAAAATAACTCATTTTTTTTGAGTGAATTATTCATGTGAACCTCTGGTTCTTTGAGTCCTGACTGAAATTTTTTTTGTGACACGGTTTATGTGCTGTCTGGGATCAAAAATGTATTTTCTTGTTTGCACAAATGATGTAATCTATTTTTGTATCAATGAAGCAAACCACATTTCATGTAGCATGGGAAAATTTGAGTTAGATGCCGTGACTACCCTTTTCTTGTTCTGCTGGGGGACTTCAACCACCCCATCATCTGCTGGAAAAGAAGCACGGCAAGCTGTAGACAGTCCAGGAGACTGTTGGAATGCATGGAGGACAACTTCTTAGGTCAGGTGATAGACAGCCCTACTAGACAGAATGAATACTGGATTTGATGATCACCTGTGTAAGTGAGCTAACCAGGGATGTCAAGATTGGAGCCAAGCCTGGGCTGCTGTGACCATGTATTGATCAGTGGAGTCTGCAGTCTGGAGGAATATAGGTCAGGTAAGGAGTAACATCAGGCGTCCGAACCTTAGGAAGGCAGACTCTCAGCTTTTCAAGGAGACAGTAAGTGGGATGCTCTAGGAGACTGCCCATGGGGACAAGAAAGAAGAACAGAGCTGGCAGTTCTTTAAGGAAGTCTTCCACAGAGCACAAGAGCTAGTGACTCTCAGGAGAAAGAAATTGGGCAAGGAAGGCAAGAGATCAGTATGTCTGACTAGGAAACTGCTGGTCAAACTAAGGGAAAAGAAGCAAATGCACAGGCAGTGGAAACCAAGACAGGCAACGGGAAGAGTATAGAGAAGAAGTATGGTAGTGTAGGAAGGGAATGAGGAAGGCCAAGCCAAAACTGGAATTGAAATCTGGCAAGGGACACAAAGAAAAACCTGAAAGGCATCTACAGGTATGTTAATCAGAAAAGGAAGATCAAAAACTTTACCCTCTCCAATAAACAAGTCTGGTGATCAGGTAGCAACAGACAAGAGGAAGACTGGGGTGCTCAGTTTGATCTGAGGCTTTACAACCATATGGTTCAGGCAAATCAAAGGAGTAAAAAAGGGCAAGTGCAGAGCTCTCTACCTGGGGGAGAACAACCCCAGGCACCAGCACAGTCTGGGGCTGGCCTGCTGGGGAGCAGCTCTGCAGAGAAGGACTTGGGGGTCCTGGTGGACAACAAACTGTCCATGAGACAGTGGTGTGTCCTTGTGGCCAAGAAGGCCAATGATATCCTGGGGCATTAGGAAGAGCATTGTCAGCAGGTTGAGGGAGGTGATCCCGCCCCTTTACTAAGTTTGGCCATGGTCACAAACTGAAACACAGGGCGTTCCACCTGAACATGAAGAAGAGCTTTACTGTGGGAGTGACAGAGCACTGGAAGAGTTTGCCCAGAGATGTTGTGGAGCCTACTTCCCCAGAGATGTTAAACAGCCATCTGCACTTCCTGAGCCCTGTGCTGTAGGGAAGGACTGCTGAGCTGTGAGGTAGGACTGGATGACTTGTAGTGGTCCCTTCCAACCTCACCAACATGTGATTCTGCTTTTAAGCCATCCTGGTTGCAGAAGTGCTATATTGTCTGGTGGGGGGCTTACAGAGTGGCATCTGCTTCAGCCAACACCTCTTGGGAATAGACTTGTTTTTAAGCTAAATCATGATATGACACAACCTAACCTTTTTTTCCTTTAAAACATTTTCTCTGTTCTATTTTTTGTGCATAAATGCTGTTTAATTCTGCAATGTTGAAGTTATGCAAACTCTTAAATGGAGGGCTTGAGAACTCAAACCTAGAGCGTCTGTGGGTTTGACTGGGATTACATTATGGCATAATAGACTGAAGTCATAGCCATTGCCCCAGAATTTTTCTTAGCTCAAAGCAAAACTACTCCTGATTGCCATCTAGTGAACCAGACTAGTACACTCCTATTTTATTACCACTCTCATTACTTCCTGTCTATGAGAGCCTAAAGGGATAAAATACACCTTCCCCTCTCCATGCAACCAACAAAATCCAGGCAAATGAACCTCAGGCTTCTCATCAGGGGATGAAGAAAAAAGGGGAGAAGAATCAGGGCCATGACCCTCTGCACTACTTATGGAAAAAACCATAGACAAGGACAAACATCAGCAAGTACCTAATTATGTAGGTATATGTGGTGTGGAACATATTTCCCCTTGTCCAGAACTATATTTAAAGAGAACTGGCTGACATTTTTTCACTGTACGTGAACACTACTGGCTTTTAATGAATAACTGCCTTTTTATAGTTGAAAGCTCTGTGACCCCTAACAGTTCCTTATTGCAGACAATTACTTTCTTTTTCTTTTTGAACATGTCTCTAAGGAAAGCAGACCTTTTCACAAAAAAATTCAGATCCGTCTTATGCCCTCACGACTCCTTCGTTGATCTTGTATGCAGTCAATTATTTCCTTTCACTGCCAGTTTAAGACACTGCATAGTTTAGGAAAGATTATTCCCTCTTATGTATCCATCTCCAGGGTTCCTAATTCATTCATTGACTCATACTGTGAGCTCAGAATAATGAAGATTTAAATGCATTTAAAAATCTTGATTCTGTGTGATGTGCATTCCAACCTATCATTATTGGATAGACTGGGTCACATTAGTTGCAAAGAAAGAGTACAAACAGCTTTTCTAAAAGTCATGATTCTTAGTTTCTATAGCAGCTGAAGCCAATCCACATGTTCTGACTGGTATGCTCAGTTAACAGGTTGTCCTGAAGGACTGTGGTCCAAGGTAACTCACTAGGATTAACAGATGATATATTATATTCTGAATAATTTTATAGTATTTTCTTTTTTACTTCTCTAAAAAGATTAAGCAATATAATATGCAAAACTTAAGCAAAGTTACCTTTGTCTCCCAGAGTCTGGGCTGATTTTTGTGGTTATTTTCCAGGTTTCATTTGAAATTCCATAAGTATTTATCTACTCAAAATTCCCCCATGTATGATTGTTGTGGTGTTTCTGTCAGTACTTTTTGTTGACTTGAGACTGAAATAGTCATGGGGCTAATGGTTTCAAGGAGTGAAGCTATGATTTGTCTAGTACAGTAGTGACAGTTTATAAGATAAAAGAATTCATTAAGACAGGCAAACTTTATCAGTCTGTTATATTTAACCTTAAATGATGGACCAGAGATTAACATTTAAAGGAGAACACTGGTCTTTCTGGAGAAATAGGATTAGATTCTGTTTTTCTGCAAGTCCACAGTAATACTGGAAGTTACTGTGACTGATAAAGGCTAAAGTTCTGCTTGCAGTGCTGTAGAACTGTTTTCTCAATAACAGGAATAAATCTAAAATCTGCTTGACACCAAAACTAAGTCACCTAAACATCTTGAAGAGAGTGTAAAGGGTAAGACGGCAGAAACTGAGATGCAGAATGGTTAGGAACAGAAAAATAAAAACATTGTCAAACTTGAAAATATATGGGCTTGGCCACATATAACCACTGAAAAAAAAGAAGGTGGATGCCAGGTAATAACAGTATGACCTGGCCAGAGAACCTTATGGATGCCTGCTGCTCTTCTTGCCAGCAAAGGGATAGAAATGGAGTGAGGCTCTGTCTATGTGTGTGTTTGAGAAAGACAGCTTTGCCAGTAGCTCTGGGTAGACACAAGGTGATTCTATTCAGCTCTTTCTAAAGACAGCTGAATCCTTCGTAGAGCAAGGGCTTAATTTGAATGGGTGTGACCCATCTTGCTTAAGGATGAGCCTGAAATTCTTGGGTAGATTTCAGGACAGAAATAAGAAGAAACAGACATTTGATGAATCCAAAAAAATAAATTAGAAATACCTTCATCTCTGGTTAGAGACAGGCTTAGAGAGGTGAAGGGGAATTAGTTCTAACAGCTTGTGCTGGAGGCCAGCAAAAACTACATATAACTAGCAAATGCCTTTGGGATGAGGCTGTCACTGAAATTACTCATGAACACTTCCAGAGACTGATTTAGATTATCTTCTGGCCAAAGATTTCAGACCTGCCAGGGTTATTCAGACTTGTACAGTGTTTCAGCCTCATGTACATGCCTCTGGGTGTGAACTAAGCAATTTGTGGTCTGCCCTCTGATCAGAGGGAGGGAGGACTTTGAAAAAGGCACCTTGAGCAGAGGTCACTATTGATGTGTGCCAGCTTAAGCATGTCAAGTTTAAATCTCTTTATGGAAAAGGTCAGGATCAGATGGGCAAGGTAAAGCCTGTTGTAGCCACTTAGAGAGTCACAAACATAATGGCTGTTATTTGTGCCACCTGGATTTTCAACTACTAGCAGCCACTCTACAGAATCCATTTGTTGTAGAGAGGAAAAAAGTTGGTTGCTCTGTTCTTGAGTACAGCTTCACAGCCCAAGAACAAGAAAAAAAACAACTGTGCCTTACAGAAAAATAGCAGAAAAAGACTCTCAAAAATGCAAACCAGTGGGGAGCCAAATGTGCACAAGTGAAAGCAAAGAGAAAGGACCTGACTGTCATTCAGCTTCTTCTGCTTGAAGCCTGGTAAAGAAGCAGAGCTGCTCAGCAGGTGTAAGCAACATTATCCTGTTCTCTTCAGGGCAGGTAGAGCCATTTTTCACAATCTCAAAGTGAAAATATGTTTGTGCTTTTTCTCCCTTGCTGGTGTTTTACTTGCAGTCATGCCAACTTGGATGTAGTTAGCACTTGCTTTCCCTCACAGTACTAGGAAAATGCCTGCTCTGGCCTTGATTCATTCATCCCCAATACTGAAGGAGTACTGGTTTCTACTGTAAATTAGTAACCTGTATGTGTGTGCCATATTCTACTGGGATATAAGATAAAATTATTTTACTTGATAAAATAAGAACAATTTGTAAAGGCTTTGAACTTATTTGTGTCCGAGTGGTTTGGGTAATATTCCTGCTTCTCCATATTATTGTAAGTGTCTTTGGTTTATAATATAAATAGAAGAACAATTTTATGTTAAAAATTAAAGCATTTCATTTTCTGAAGGGAGTGCTGCAGCTTACGCAAATTAAACCTCAATGTTTCCATTGTCGATGTGATTTTGGGAGGTCTTAAGGCAATTATGAATCTTAGATTCATAATAAAGCCATGACCTGTAGCTTAAAGCACTTGCTTACTCTAAAGGCAATAGAGAATCACAGAAATTAATCTTGCAAATGAAATAAAGTCAGATTCTCTTTCTAAGATTTTCTCAGCTGATGGATGAAGCACTCAGGATGTTTCAGGATTAAATGCTTTATCAGGCCAGGCTGGATAATTTTCCTTTCTCTTTTCATGTAAATAAAACTACTGCAAATCATAGAAGATCGTGAAAATCAATTCAATGAATAAACTTTTGGCCAGAATGAATTTTTTTCCCCCAGGTTTTTGCTTTTTGCTCCCTGATTTCCCCCTTCCATGAATGGCAGCTCTTCTCATACCACCTCCAACTTTTATGTTGTAGCTCTCCTTAGCTCTGTCTGCATCCCCAACTTAATTTCTTGTTCAGTACCTTGAAAGGTCCTTTTCCTTCCCATGGATCACCAGTCTTCACAAATCTTGAGTGAACATAATGTCATAGATACTTCACCTCTCTCTCTCAAATTTGAATTAAATTGGCCAACAGATTAAAAAGCTGTCAGGGAGGACTGGCAAATAATTTTATAAGCCTCATTTTCTTAGGACATCAAGCTAGAAGGTAGCAATATATCAAAGACAGATAATTGATCTACATATAAGAACATAACAAATTATTATGAATATTGCAAATAAATCAGCACAGAGTTATACTTCTTATGAACTTGTGGCAGCAGATGGAAACAAAATTTTATATAGTCAAACGCATTTGAAGGCAAATCAAGGCATAATCAGATGGAATGTTGGTTAGTTAGTAGAAAGAAACTGCTATGTAATGTGTATCATTGAACGTCGTCTACAATATTGTGGTCAGTGTTTTCCTCTTAAAGGCAGTGTTATCAGATTAATATAAGGCTTTAACAATATCCTTTGTAAAAGAAGGGTAAACACAAAGAAGTTGGGCATGTAACTTTTCTAGAATGGAAAGTACACTCTGAGCAAACTAAGCATGAAAATAGAATTATAATAATAAAATAATGTATAAATATAATAGTAATGGCTGATTCAGCAGTTCTTCTCCATATGGGCCAAACCCCTATGTGATGGTATAGTCAGAAAAGGCAGACCTAAAATGCAAATTTTGAAAGGATGATGATCAATCTCTCCTGAATGCCTGCATAATGTTTTCATAAGTTATAAAATTTTACTCAGTAATTTCTGCAGAGAATGTCATTATTTTCCATGTTATGTATTTGAAAACTCTCAAATGTAACAATTTGTGGCTGAGTTATAGCATATCTTTGAGAAGGACATTCAATTTAAAGCTCATGACTAATGAACCACTTCCCTTGTGTTCCAAAAACTTTTTACAGTCATGATTAAAGAGTCGGATTATATGTGAAATTTATTTTTATTTCAAACTTCATTTTTAGTCATAGGTTCTTATTTGTCTGCCAGCTAAAAAGTTCTCTAAAGTTGGGCACCTGTGCAGTTAGTTGGAAACCGTGTTCAAATTGTCTTCTGATCCTTAGGTACTGGTTTCATCAAGAAGATGGTTTGATAGCCCAGGTGCTTTCAGCTGGGCTTAACTGAATATAGAAAAGATTAAACCAATAAAGACACTTTCCTTCTTAGAGTTCTGCAGAGTCAAATTCTGCAGTTGTCCTTGCACTTTATGCTGTATGTGGAAAAAAAAAGTTCAGCTTAAAATTCAAATCAGACTCTGAGTTTTATGGCTAGTGGTTATAGCTTTCATATGAAGGCCTACCATAATATAGAAATGTACAATGGCATGCTCACCAGTAATATCTTATTCTTTTAGCATTACTAACAAATGGGAAAATTGCTAGCAGCATTTCACTTGAATAGAATTTTTAAGCTCAACAAATACATGGAAGAACTTTCTATCTATATTCAAGACTGATTTTTTAAAAATTCATCTACAATAGTGAATTCACAGAAACTAAGTTTTCTATACAAAGAGCACTTTGCTGTACAACAGTCTCTTTTGCAAAAGACATCATACCTCCACTTTTTAAAATATCTATGTCACATCACTTGCTCTAAAAAACCCTGCAACTAAGACACCTATTGCAGATATCCTTTCATGTTCTGCTTCTGGGAGTACCAGCATACTCAAGATATGCTGTGCAAATACTGGGGAAAAAAAGTGTAATTTTTTAAAACACAAATGTGTGAATATTTTCTGGAAGCAAATGTTGACAAGAACATTGCAGTGTGAAGTTCTAGATTCAGATAGTACTGTTTAATTACAGAATTTGCTTAAGCAGTGCCATTTAAAGAGGAGCATATTTACAAGGCAACAACAAAACAAAGGACTGACTGTACACTGTATTTTCTTTTTATTATACACTGCATTTTCTTTTTATTATACACTGCATTTTCTTTTTATTATACACTGCAGCTAGATGTTTCACCTATAATTAAATTTAAAGCGAAAATTGTGATTCCAAGGATCAGAATTGCCAGGGAACTAGGGTAGAGGCTGTCTGTTTGGGTTTTGTTCTTGTGGAGCTAAGGATGGCATCACATAGTGCAAAGAAAGAAAAGGTATAATTCAAATAGATCAAGTTAAGATATTTTATCCTACTTCTAATTCTAGAAGCCAAAGAGTTAATTTCTGTGTGACATATAGGGATAGTTTTGCATCAGTTAGTCATAGGAAACATAAGTGCTTTTAAAAGCATAAGCAAAAATGTTGAAGATGTTTACACAGTTTTATTTCTCCAACACACAAGAACAGTGTCATTGGGTTGATCATAATACTCTTTTCTTAGATTCAATACATCCTGACCTAGTCAGATTTCACACAGTTAATCAAAACACCTCTTTCATTCAGTCAAATAAGTTAAACCAGAAAGTAAAAAAATTCATCTGGGAAAATAAAGCAACAAATCTGTACAGTTCCCATTGAAGTGGAAAGTGTGAGAAAGCCCGTGCACGTCAAATCTTACAGTTTGTTTTATGAAAGGATATCTGCAATACGCATCTTAGTTGCAGGGTTTTTAGAGCAAGTGTTGTGACATAGACATTTTAAAAAGTGGAGGTATGATGTCTTTTGCAAAAGAGACTGTTGTACAGCAAAGTGCTCTTTGTATAGAAAACTTAGTTTCTGTGAATTGCACTGTGATTTAGAGTAAAAAGATAAACACAACAGAATAGAGTAATAGGTTCCTCCTACTACTAAGATGTTTAATGTAATCCTAAATTTCTTTATTTCATATATCGTCCAGTTAAAGGTAAGAGCCATAAAAAGAAAAACTAAAACAAAAAAACCCAACAAACCAACCAAAAACCCAGAACAAACATGACAAAATTGAATAAATATACTAAACCAACAATAAATCAAGAAAAAAACTACAGGACAGTCAGTCTCACCTCTGTGCCTGGTAAGATCATAGGGCAGATTCTCGGGGAAACTCTGCAAAGCTACAGGGACAACATGGAGATAATTGGTGACAACCAATGTGACTTCACTATAGGCAAATCATGCCTGACAAATCTGGTGGCCTTGTATGACAGAGTTACATCAGGGGTGGTATGTTGTTTTTTGCTTGGTCCAGTTTTGGTAGTGTGGGGAGGGGGGGCACAAAGATGGCTCCTGTGTGTTCTGTGTGAAGGTCCTAGAAGGTTTCACCGTGTCCAACAGAGCCAATCTCTGATGGCTCTGAAGATGATGGACATGCTGCTGGCCAAACCTGGGCCAATCAGAGATGTTAGTTACACCTCTGTGAAAACATATTTCAGAAGAAAGCAAAACAATGGGTGGAAGCACTTCTTTTTAGCCAGAGGAGGAGGAGGAGGTGAAAACATATGAGGAAAAACGACATGGAGACACCAAGGTCAGTGGAGAAGGTGGGGGAGGAGGTGCTCCAGGTGCCGGAGCTGAAAACCCTCTGCCGGCTGTGGTGAAGACCATGGGGGAGCAGGTGGTCCCCCTGCAGCCCACGGAGTCCACGGGGGTGCAGAGATCCACCCACAGCCCGTGGGGAGGTGCCCATGGCCAGAGGAGAAGGTGGATGCCTGGAGGAAGCTGTGATTCAGTGGGAGTCCCAGTGGAGAGAAAGGTCTTGCTCCCGAAATGGAACAGCCTGGCCTTGGCTCAGAGTCCTGCACCCTGTGGATGAAGGATTCATGTTGCAGTAGATTTGGGTGGGCTGCTGCTTGTAATATTAGGACTCATGCTGGAGGAGTGTGTGGAGAGCTGCCTCCCGTGGGAGGGACCCCATGGCTATGCAGAGTATGACTTCTCTCCCTGAGCAGTGGAAGAAGATCTCAGTGACGGACTGACCAAATTTCCATACCCTGTCCCTCGATGCTGCTAGTGGGAAGGAAGGAGGGAGTGAGTAGAGAAACGGTGTCTTAAGAGTTTATTTTTACTTCTCATTAGCTTCCTCTTTGTTAGCAATAAATCTCTTTGCAACTTTAAGTTTTCATCCTGTTTTCCCTCAGTGCGTCTTCTCCCAGTTCCTTATCTCAACTAATGAGCCCTGTGTGTTTGTGTGTGTGTGCGTTAACTCTTTTTTTCCCGCTCTCCTCTGCACAGCTGTGTCAGGGGAGAGCAGAGAGAGCAGATGTCGTAGGTGCCTGGCATTTGGCCAGGATCAAACCTTGGCAGGTGGATAAGGGCAGAGCAACTGACATCAGCTACCTGGACTTGTGCAAAGCCTTTGACACTGCCCTGCATTACAGTCTTGTCTCTAAATTCAGGAAATAGGCATCTGATGCATGGACCACTTGGAGAATAAGTAACTGGCTGAATGGGTGCACTCAAAAATTCCTGTGAAATGGGAAGGTTGCACCCTGAATGCTGTTACATTTTTTGGCATTATTTCAGGTATGCCTATGTTGCTGGTATCACCTAAAAAGATACTGTAAGTGCAACAAAACTATTAATTTCTTCCAAGACATTTGTAAAAAAACATTTGTGACAACTTTGGCTTCTAAAATATGGGGCATGTAATTTGATTTCTGTTTAAACCACACTAATATAATTGATGCATCCCAACCTTGAAGTGTAGACATTGACAGTTAAAAGTAATATTCTTTTCAAGACAAATACTGTTGCTTCTCTGTTTTGTGTCATCCTGAAAACAATCAACATTCATTGAAACTGTTTTCTGTTGTAGAATTTGCTGCAAAAATGACTATGTCAATATTTTTTTTAAATTCAAAGATTATATTTTCTACAATAAAGGACTATTTTGGTCTGATTTTGTTTTTATAAGGAAGACTAAGGAACTAGCAGAGCCTAGTTCCTTAAATGTACACACCATTTTCCTTGCACTCCCTTTTCCAGTGCCTGGCTGGCATCACAGCTGTGATCTCTTCTCCAGGGAAAGCCAGCATATACTGAAGATTGTGTGGGGATGATTCAGGAAGGTGTTCTGATGAGCCTGGCGTTAGTTGAGTGGCCATCAGCTTCTGCCAAGTGTGTGCCACTGCTTGTTTTACAGCCTTTTGCTCCCTGAAATACAGATTTGGATTTTTCTTTTTTGTTCAGGTACTGTTTTTCACAGAATAAATGCAAAGTCAGTAATTTTAGATTATCTTTCTCTACTCTCAAATTAACCTGAAAATGGTCAATTACTGCAGAAAAGAGTAAAGAGGGAGTCAGATAAAGCCATGTTAAGAAGTGTGACTACACAAACAATTAAAAAAGCCAGATTGAAATCTGCCAAGTTATATGCTAATGGCACCATTATTATCTTTGTATATACTTTTTTTTCCAGCTTTGATAGCATTGTATCTCAGTTGATACATACTGAGGAATTAATTTTCAGATAATTTTAATCAACTAATCTTTATTTTTTGTAAACTACACACGTCTTTCTGAAGTTTTTAGAATTTCATCAGTTTTCAGCTTGTAACAACATCTTGTGCACTCTTACAAAAGAGGCCATTTTTTTCTTCCTAAAGACTGCTCTTGTGTTGCTGAGTATTAATTATTTTTGCTTAGGATATGAAGATTGTGCAGCCATTTTAAAG
This sequence comes from Pardalotus punctatus, assembly GCA_013400915.1. Classification (NCBI taxonomy): domain Eukaryota; kingdom Metazoa; phylum Chordata; class Aves; order Passeriformes; family Pardalotidae; genus Pardalotus; species Pardalotus punctatus. The sequence goes on along the minus strand of VZTX01004479.1, from coordinate 6,275 downwards.
TCCCTAGGAGATCTGTGCTTGACTAATCCCACTGGTATTCTACCTGCTTAGATGCTGGGAAAATGTTAGCCTGATGCTGGGGTGGAAAATACTTTTAGAATGTCAGATGTTACTCTTGTTTCAGTCGTAAATGCAAGAAAGGAAAAATGAACAAGTCCCTCTTCCCTCTTGAAGCATTTGAGGGCCAATTGTGATGTGGGTGGTGAACTTTATGAGCCTTGAATCTGCCAAGACACTTCCGAGCACAGCAGAGCATAGAAATATATAAATAATATATAAATAATATATTTCTCTCCTGTGCTCTCTCAGCAAGCCATGTTACGTAGAAGTTATTATATACGCTTGTGGCAGTAAACAAATACATGGAAGAATGCTTGTGGCAGTAACTTGTACATTGCAGTGGAAGCATATCTCCTACTCCTTAATGCTTGAAGTGTAAACTTAAAAGATTGTTTTTTGTCAAAGCCAGCTCTTGATTCATACAAAAGGGAATCAATCAAGCAGATTTCTGGGGCATGCCAGGGCTTGTACACTTGACATTGCTGGAAGGTTTTTTTATGACTTCCTTTGGGAAGATATCCCAGCAAGCTATGACTGAGCTGTCAAAACCCAAACCATTCTTTGCTGAGTACTGAACTTGGAGTTTGGTGGTGCAAGGGTACATTAGTTTGTTCTCCAAAAGACCTTGATGGCACAGGTATGCTGTCTTAGTTTGACTGATCTTGGTTGGTACACAGTGAGGAATTAACTTTTAGAGAATTTTAATCAACTTACCTTTATTTTTTGTACTGTAAACTACACTACTACTTTTTAGAGCTTGATCAGTTTTCAGCTTGTAATGACATTTTCCATTGTTGTTGCAGTACTCAGAGCTGAATGCTAGTGGTTAAGATTAAACCCCAGGTACACACGTTTTCTTTTTAATTCTGGGAAAGTAATATAATGTTTTAACTGAGTCTTTCCGGGAATTTGGTTCAAAAAGTCAAGGTTAAATAAATGGTATGTAGAAACAACAGCTGCAATTCAAATTTTTTGTTGTTATGTTCACTTAATTTTGGAAGCAACAATTATTCCATTGTACCTGAGAAAGCATAAGAAAACACAGCTGTAAATACCAGTAAATTAAGCTTTATTGTAAAGCATTGTATTTTAAAAACTACTCTGACTCATGATGACTTTTAACAAATGTATTACTAATTCAGCGCGGTAAAATGGCATGAAGTTTTGAGAGTGGATTGCCCTTAACCCTAATACAGCAACCCAAAAACCACAGCAGTGTTAAAAGCAGGATTAAAATTTTTTTTACTATATTTGGTAAAGCAGTTCGCTTTTGTGTGTGCAACACAGAAAGAGAGCTCCTGTGGCTACAATAGAAAACAAGGAGGGAGTTTCTAAATGAAAGACAAAACTTTGGAAAACCTTTTTACTTAGTAGTGTGTATAAAAAAGCTGTTGAGGGTGAGCATTTCTGGGTATACTTTTACTTATTTTTTCAAATTCTCTGTTGTTCTGTATTTCTGTGTGAAATGACTCACCCACTGTTCTCACACAGACAGAAACCTTTAAACTTGCTGAATCAGATGGGCTGTGTATCAAGACTGAGGTCATATAGTCAGCCACTCGCAGGGTTTAATTCTGCACTGATTTTCTGAGTTCTGCATTCTTCCTCACCAGCATTATCTTATTTCTTCCTTGGTCCTGTGCTGAGATCTATATCCTCAAAGGGGATTGAGTTTAGGAGGCAAAGGCATAGGAAATATTAAACTCAAACACTTGGGACTAATATTTACAAGCATGATAGTGTGTCTACAGATGTGTAGATGTGCCTGTAGGGGAGCACCTATTTCTACAGGAAGGTGGGCAGATTGCATGTAGCAGGGAACAACATAAGTTTGGATCCTCTCAGTAGAGAACAGGGAAATGAAACCAATTGCTTTCCTTTGGAAGTAGCTTACTTAATTAGTTTCTATGAGTAGTTTGCAAACAAGAAAGAGACTTGATAAATCCAAATGTGTTTAGTCCCTCTTTAGCCTTGGATACTTTTTGAAAGTGTGGATTATTTTTTCCCCCTGTCCTTTGCAGCCATTCTCAAAGAATAACTGAGCCCTGGGGTGCTAAAATCATGGAGAGTGGATGAGACTGGCCCTCCTAAATTAAATTTCTTTCTGTAGGGTGGGATTATATGTGGAGGAGATTTTGCAGCAGAGCTGCCACTTTCAGCAAGGTAGCTTATTAATCAACTCCTCACTGCACGCGGCTTTGTCTGAGCATTGCTGCCAAACCAGCCTCTTACCCTGAGGGAAGACTTGACATGAGCAAGCCACCACTCTGCCAAGCTGCTGTGACAGATACGCTGAATCTGCCACATGCAAACACCATCTTTTCTGATTTCTGTCTCACTGAGAATAAATGGATCATACAAAGTAGTAGTCATTGCTTAAAACACGCTTGCTGATATTCTGCATGGCTGGCTATAAACTTTGAGGCAGAAGCTATTCACACTTGGATGGCTGTTATTTAAAAACTGCAAAATGTCAAGTTGAAGCTGTAGAGACACTGCATAGGGATCAGCTGTTTGCTACAGCTTTGATCTTGTATCAGCTGGTAAAGGTTTGGCATGCCCACAGTAGCTAAGTATAGGGAAATAATTCATTAAGTTAAAAGCTGTGGTACTTAGCTATCCATGCAGTTTTGTAATTAATCAAAGAGTCCTTCAGCTATCATTCTAATGGTTCTTCCCTTTTCTAATGGAGTGTCCTTTGCTGCCATGCTTTTGCTCTGAAGATCATCCACACTGAGGTACAATATCCTGACTGGTGTGGCTAGTGCACCAAGGGACCTAAGCCCCTGGTAGCCCGTCACCTGGCCCATCCAAAGCCAGACCATGAAGGGAAGATGCTGTCCCATGCTATGCTGCCAGAAAAGATCCAGTGTAAACAGTCAGGATACAGGTCAGGTGATGAAGTGAAGGGATCAGTACTTTCCTTTTTGCCCTTCCTTTTCTCTTGTTTGGTTCCAAATTTCAATTGCTATTCCTTTCCTTGCAGCTTACAACATCCTCACGCTTCCCTCAGCACAGGAACCCTTCACCCAACATTGCTGTTGTGTATGAAAGCTGCTTCTCCTCTTGGGCAGAGTCACCAGTGAACCAAACACTTTGTGTGGGTGGGTGCATGGGCTAGGGTGGTGGAAGTTTGTCACCTGGCATTTCCAGTGAAGGTTTCAACATACTGCCTTCCAATTCCAACACGAGATCAAAAAAGACACTGCAGTAGAAAAACTTTGGTAGTCAAAAGCAACTTCATTAAAACCAGAATTCTTTTCTAAAAAAACTCCAACCAACAAAACTGAATGCAAAACCAAAACTCCCTATGAAGGTGGCAGAGACCATAAAATGTGTGGAAGTTAAGGACCTTCAGCCCAGTCAATCTGGGATACTGTAGTGTGCATTTATTAAAGTTTATGAACTACATTGCATTCATTGGTATTATTTCAGGGTGCACACTGAGTTGAAGACAATGATTATTCTTTCAGATTTCCCAAAAATAGAGCTACAGCCTAATTAATTCCTCAATTGATTATTGATATTCTCCAATTTATGGAGAAAAATAGCTTTTAATGACTGTGTGAAAGACTTTCTGTGGTGAGATTAGGTTTGTTCTCTGGCCACTCTTCCGCTTTTGCAGACATTTGGCCTGGCTTGCTCTCCGTGCTGGTGTGAGTTACCATTTAACACTGATGAGGTGCATCTCTAGCTATTTCCTGGACTATTCTTTTGGGTTTGGGCTGTTTTAGCATTGAAAAGGAACATGTAAGCTTATTAGCTGAGTTATCTGAATCAAAGTATTCATGCTTCAAGTGCAGGGTAAACCAATCAGTCAGAATATGGTAAACAACTACAGATGACTGTTGAACATTGAGTCATTACAAAAGCAGAGTGAGGAGGTGATTGGTCACTATTGCCGCCAAACGCAGTAGCTATTGACCAAATTCTATACAGAGGCATGAAGCATAGATGTCAGATAACATAGAAAATGTGTGTTCCTTCACGACCTCTTGTTTTTCTTCTAATACTGTCTAGATATCACCATGTGTGAGCTGACTGAGGTCAGGAAAAAATTGCTAGACTTCACAATAGTGGTGTCTCTTATAATGTAGTTTTTGCTGATCCTTTTCAGAAAGATGCTCTAGCCTGTGCAGATGGCTCCCAGCAGTTCTGTAAAAAGTATCTATGATCTGACCCTTCCGGACAAGTTTCTCCTTGTCACAGGCATCAGCTGAAGTAATCACTTTCAGAAACTTATTTGTAGCTCTTTTGATCTTCCCTTTAGCCTTTCCTCCAAGGCTTTCCACACAACAGTTTTGAAAGTTTATATAAATGCATTCCATCAAATCCTGGTTACACTCCAACAGTAAAACACACTTCAACAGAAACAGTATCACAGCCTTCATAAGGAAGTAATTTGTGATTCAGATTTCATAGTTGTGCTAGGAAATGCTCTGGATCTTCATGTGCTGCATCTTTTTAAGAGTCAGCTTCAAAGATGTTCATGAATCAGGGACTGTTTTATGAGTAAATATCTGGTGGGAGTTAATGATAAGTTCATTTAAAAACATTTTATTTCTGCTACAGTTCTGTGGGAATAGAGTTTCTGTGTTGGCATTAACACTCATAATCAGGAAGACTGAGAACCCATCTAATCCTCAGCATTTCTTAGGCACATTTGAATGATCAAAAGGGATTTTCAGAGATTATGGTTTCTTTGTGTCATGCAAATCATGTAAATTAAATGAATTAGGAATCAGAGCAACTCAAGTAAAACTAGGAATGAGTCTGTGGACTTAAGATCCAGATATTTAGAAGGCCATCAGGAGAGGTGCCTGCAGAAAAACAGTGCTGTTATGAGGAGGAGCAAGTTTCTGATCACTGGTTTGACTACTCTGGATGATACTGTGGTCCCTGTACACCTGTAAGTCAGGACAAGCAAATATTAGTAACTGTTTCCTGTGTATTCCTGCGCCCCCTGCTTACCAGTGAAGTATGAAACAGATATAGACTTCCAGCCAGACACAAGAAGAAATTGTTCTATCCCCAGGGAGGACCCAAGATAATATCCCTACTCTGTGAGCATCATGTCCTTTCAAGATGCTTAACTGCAACCACTGTGATGTGGGACATTTAAACACTGCATAACAATTTAATTTCTAATGTCTGTAGAGCTGAAAAAACCCAGTAATCCAAGTGTTAGTGGCCTTTGATTTGCCATATGAATTAACGAGCTGAGTCATTAATTCAGTTTTGGATCCCAAACCCCTTGAGAATTCTGGCCTTTTGATCAGTCTTAATCCCATTCTCAGCACCATAATTTGCACCAACCTTGTAATTAATCTATGACTAATCTTTTTCACTACATTTATACCTAATCACAACTTACAAATAGCATTTGAAAATAAAAATTAAAGTAAACAACTTGAATTTCAAAGCGTCATGGTCTCAAAAGATAAAAGTTGCAGGGCTGTATTACAGTAAAAAGATTTGCTGGACTGTAGATTACAGACCTTGCTACAACAGACATCACATATGGACCTTTACATACCTTTTCTGTAAGAATATAATGAAATCATTCACATTTGTCACCTAGAGTATTCCTATGTCCTGGTTTTGCCTGGGATAGAGTTAATTTTCCTCCTAGTAGGTGGTACAGGGCTGCATTTTGAATTTAGAAGGAGAATAGTATTGACAACACACAGATGGTTTAGTTGTTCTAATTAGTGTCTACCCTAAGTGAAGGACTTTTCAGTTTCCCATTCTGTCAATGAGTAGGAGCACAAGATTCTGGGAAGGAGGATGGCCAACAGTGCTGACCTAAACTGGCTAAAGGTATATTATACACCAGAGAGCATAATAGCCAACATATAACCCGGGAACAGTAAAATGGGAGGTGCTGATTGCCCTGGGGGTTGAGTTGGTCATTGGTAGCCAGGTGGTGAGCAACTATATTGTGTATCACTTATTTCTCATGGGTTTTATTCCTCTCTCATTCTTTCTTAATATTATTATTAATATATTATTGTATTTTATTGACCTATTAGGACCACTGGTTCAGAGAGCCCCCTGGAAAACAGGCCTTAAAAACAAAGGGTTCCAGGAAGCCTGGACATACTTTAAGAAGGGAATCTTAAGGGTACAGGAGCAGGCCATTCCTATGTGTCAAAAGGCAAGCTGTCAGGGAAGACCAGCCTGGCTAAATATATTTTGCAGGAACTCAGGAAAAA
>VZTX01004477.1:0-27267 GCA_013400915.1 Pardalotus punctatus | reverse complement strand
CCTTCTTGGCTACTTGGGCACACTCCCAGCTCATGTTCAGCTGCTGTCAACCAGCACCCCCAGGTCCTTTTCCACTGGGAAGCTTTCCAGCCACTCTGCCCACAGCCTGCAGCCTTGAATGAGGTTGTTGCAGCTCAGACCCTGCCACTGGGCCTTGTTGAGTCTCATACCTTTGGCCTCAGCCCATCGATCCAGCCTGTCTATATCCCCCTGCAGAGACTTCCTGCCCTTCGTACCCTTTCCTCACACCTTACTGGGTATCATCCTTAAATTGACTGAGGATGCACTTGATCCCCACATCCAGGTTGTTGATAAAGGTATCTAGCAGGACTGATCCCAGCACAGCCACGGGGGACACCACTAGTGACAGCTGCCAGTGGGATGTAACTCCATTCACCACCACTCTCTGGGCCCAGCCATCCAGCCCATTTTTTACCCAATGAAGCATATGTCCATACAAGCCAGGAGTATCCAGGAAATCATCCACATCATCGTGCCTGGCCCTCAAGTTCCAGAGCCTCATACCTGTTGTCTAATGGCACCTGGGCAGGTGAGATCAGCCAGGAGGGGATTCACCTGCTACACCATGAAAAAATCTGATGACATTCCCCCCATCTATCCCTTCTTCTGCAGGACATTGAGAGGGTGAAGGATCCTTCACTCCCTGTGATGCAGCCAGCTGGTGCACTTATCTCAGGGGTGGTAGCATGTGGTTCCACCAGTCAATATCTTCAGAGAAGCATCTGAGTCCCTGATGCTTCTTAGCCATTCTGTCTCCTCTCTTAGCTCTGACATGAGGCTGAGCAGATCATCTATGGGCTGAGCTAGTGGCACCTCACATAAGTGCTGGTCAAGTTGCTATTAAACTGCAATATAGCAAATGAAATTTCAGCTCTATTTTAACATATGTGGTTCTTAAAATTCAGAGGTATCTCATAGCTCTTTTTTTTTTTTACCTCAGAGCCTGTTATATGGCAAAGTTTTAAAAATTATTGCCACTATTTTTTCCTAATGTGGTGCTCAATCACACCCATATAGTCTGGCATTAAAATTTATTTTAGATTGTATTTGTAGTATATTATCTGCCAGGCAACTTACTAGCAGTGATAGAAATAAAAACTATCCACATTTAATTCACATCTAGGCTTAGCCCTGGCAGTTCAACTGAACAACTCCAGGCTCCTCTGCTGAGCTGTAAACTGGCTTTTATTATCAATATTTTTTTCTGCAATGCAACCATCCTTTTCTTCTCAAAGTATATTCACTCCATAATCCAAACACCAAATACCTACCCATAAAAACCTGTTTGTACAAAATAAACAAAAAGTGACATTCTGAGGAACCCAAAGAAAACAGCTAAAAAAGTAATAGCGCAGAGCAACTAACTGCCTCACTGGAACTAGTAAAAATCACTCATTGGTGAGCTTCTCGAGAGTTGGCAAGTCCTCTTGCCCCATGTATTTTTTCTCTTTTGTCAACCCTGATGGCAAAATAATGAACAGTAGCAGTGAAGAAACTCTACATATTTAGTTGAATGTTTTTTGTTTTTTCTTTCAGAATTTAACCACTTTAGACTTTCCTGAAAGTTGAAACTCATTTTGAAGTGTGATTTGTTTGTCATTGCTAGATTTATAGAAAACAGTTGGAGCAGCTGGGATAGTAAAATGTCTTACCTTGATTTACTTGGACTTTAAACTAGGCAATGTAATAAATACTGAGGAAATGTGGTCATCGTGAAACTACCTGTGATTTAGAGTGATGGTTAAAAATTACTTGCCTGATTTAAGTACTTGCGCACTTTTTGAGATTCTATATGAAATGTCATAAAGGCATGATGGTTTTTCCTTTCCTGTCTGTCCTTAATTTACTCTTTCTTTCGTATTCACCCTGTTTTCATGCTTAGTGGGTTTTGTGGGGTGGGGGTTTTGGTTTTTTTGCTTGCTTGCTTGGTTGGTTGGTTTGTTGGGGTTTTTTTGGTTTGTTGGTTTTGGTTTTGTGTTTTTGGGTTTTTTGGTTGGTTGGCTGGTTGGTGGGTTGGTTGTTAGGGGTTTTTTGGAGGAGAGGTTGGGTTTTGGGGTGGTTGGTTGTTGGCTGCTTTTCTGTTATTCATGGGATTTGTGGAAGCTTGCAGGGAAGTCAGGCAGACAGGATCCAAGATAGCGGAAAAGAGAGATTTATTTACAAAAACTTCTTTTTATATGCACTAATAAACTAGCAACTATTGGTCAGAGAGAATCCACCTCCTAAGACCATTGGTCACAGCTTATACAACATCTAACACAAAACACAGAGATTAAGAAAGTACAAGGAGTACAGTTTATCTATATTCTCCATGAGCAAGAAAGGAAGATTCTGAAACAGTGCAACTACAGTTGGTTGGTTGATCTGTTGTTTTTTTACTGACACAAAAGGTTTTTCTCATAAGTTACATAGGATAAGGATGTGAATAAAACTGTTACCCAGATGTCAGCATCATGACTAGATCTGCAGGATGGTATTCCTTTGATGTAAAACTACATCCTGTTGCATAGTGAAAACCTCAGAGGTTCCAGAAAGTTAAACAACAAAACAACAATGAAGCTTCTGTTCCTTGTTTCAAGTGAAGAGTTTTGAGACAAAAAATGCTAGAATTTGCCAGGTAAAGAGAAGTGGGCAGTGGAAATCTCATGAGGTTTAGTAAGACCAAGCTCAAGGTGCTGCAGCTGGGTCTGGGCAACCCCCGGTACCAACACAGGTTGGGGGATGGACAGATGGAGAGCAGCCCTGAGCGAAGGACTTGGGGGTGCTGGTGGGTGAGAGGCTGGACATGACCCAGCCATGTGCACTCCCAGCCCAGAAAGCCAAATGTGTCCTGGGCTGCATCCAGAGCAGCGTGGGCAGCAGGGGAGGGAGGGGATTCTGCCCCTCTGCTCTGCTCTAATGAGGGATGGAGGATCTCATCTCTGAGGAGAGGCTGAGAAAATTGGGATTATTCAGCCTGGAGAAGAGAATGTTTCAGGGTGACTAATTAAGCATCCAGATCCCTCTGGATGGCATCCTGTCCTTCAGGAATGTCAACCACACCACTCAGCTTGGTGTCATCTGCAAATTTATTGAGGGTACACTCAATCCTGTCATCTATGTCACTAATAAAGATATTAAGTGGTCCCAGTACAGACCCCTGAGGGACACCACTTGTCACTGATGTCCATCAGGACTCTGAACAATTGACCAACTACCCTCTGGATGCAATTGTCCAACCAGTTTCTCAGTCCATCCACCAAATCCATCTCTCTGCAGCTTAGAGAGAAGAATATTGTGGGGCACTGTGTCAAAGGCTTTACATAAGTTCAGATAAGCAACATCTGTAGCCCTTCCCTTGTCCACTGGTGGAGTCACTCTGTCATAGAAGGCCACTAGACTGATCAGGCAGGACTTGCCCTTGGTGAAGCCATGCTGACTGTCAAAAATCACCTCCCTGTACTCCATGTACCTTTACATTTAACAGGGAAATTATTTTTCAGTACATGCTATTAAATGGCTATTAATAGAGTTTTGCCCAGCTGTGATCCCAAACTGTCAAAAAGCAAGCTTCCCCTTGTGAATAGCCTAAACTACATATAATACTGTAATCACTACAGCTCTTGAGGTCTAGAGACTTAAGAGGACCTGTTAAAAATTCTGAAAATTTAAATGATAAGCAGAAGTTTAATCTGTTTGTCACAGAAGTAGCTGATCTGTTTTTCGGTAGAAGAAGCTGCTAATGCTTTTGAGCTGTTAAAAGCAATGTGTTTGTAACAGCAATGGCGAGGATTTGACTGTGCATCTTCTCCAGCAGCAATGTTGTCTGAAAATATCCTAACTTCCTGTCAGCTTTTACTTATTGTAACATACGCCATTTCTTCCTTGGTACCTGTTTGTGGAGCTGCACTATAAGCTCATTCAGCCCTTCCTCACAATAGCAGGAACAAAATAACATTAAAATCCACAGATTGTTCTTTTAAAGACTGCTTTTAAGGATGCATTTTACATCTTAATTGTAGAATACGTGGCTGAAATTAGTTTTTTCCCCCTTTAGTGAGATTTATTAGATAGACTAGTGAGGTCCTGTGGCCGTTCAAGAGTTAACAGATATACATGAATGATATCAATAACAGAGTGCGCTAATTATCCTCTCTGTCACTCTTCAGGTCTTGTGGGAGGTTAAATTAAACACAACATTTTGATCATTCAATTCCAAGGGAACAAGCAGGAAAGGAATCTGTCACTGACAGCATTTGTTTTACACTAGAGATAAACTCCAGCCCAGAAAGAAATTTTTTTTAAACAATGACTTTCAGCAAAACAATTATGCTGAAAAGGAATTTAAGGAATTGAAAGAAATTTAAGCTAGACCATTGTCATTAAAATGATCAGATCACTATTTATCAGAAGAGGTTTCAGAGACAGCCACCTTTCACTAAGATGCTTCTACATTCTACTCTTCTCTGATAAGCAAAGGTTTTACTGTGTTAGTTTGACTTCTGTAATTGGAAACTCAAGACTTTTTGGGAAATTCCTTTCTACTACATATCTTCTAGTCTCAGAAGATACCTTGTTGTAGAGATTGCCAGTTAGGAAGAATTAATTTGGCATGCAAGTAAGTAAGGATGTATACATATGAGCTAAGAGGTGGAATAACTGAAATATTTCATCATTGTGAGAGTGATTTGACAGAAAATGAGGCATGAAACACAGTTTAATTGTAATTAGAGTAAGTTGATTGCTTATTTTAGCCTATATTGAAAGATGTGGGAATGGAGCTTTAAATGAGCTGGAAAGCTAAACTGAAAATTAAGATAAGGGTGTAAGCACATTGGAAAAATTAAACATTTATTTTAAGCATGAAGTTTTGGGATATAAAAATCAATATATTCATAAGTGTGTTTCTATATTTCCAGTTTTGAAAATATGAACCAGTAGACTATAGTATGTTTTAGAGCAGTGATACTTTATACAGCTTTTCCACAGTTTTATTTTATTCAGATAATTTACGCTCAGTTTGGAAGGCAAGAATCTGATGGGCTGTATGCAGATCTGGCTGACATGGAAACAAATTGTGTTAGTCCTGACACTGACGATAACCTGAAAGTGAAGAAGACAGTTGTAATTTTCTGGCAATGGTAACATCCCATACTGAGTGCTGGGAGCAAGATCCTAAGCAGCTGTACAGACAGTGTGGCAGAACGTCCTCCCCCTCTCCCTCTCCCTCATGGCTGGTGCATAAGATAACTCAGGCTGGGCCAAAAGTCGAGCAAGCGGTTATCTCTTGGTGCCCAGAAGTCTGGGGCCTCCAACCCAGAATTCACATCTTGGTGTGGAGAGTGTGGAGCATCCAACCAAGAATCCACACCTTAGTATGGAGAGTGTGGAGCATCCAACCCAGAATCCACATCTTGGTATGGAGAGTGGATTTGGAAAGAGATGAAAAGAAATAAGTATGTGACTGAAAGACATACTTTTGCACTAAAAAAGACACACAAATCACCACAGAGGCAGAAGGCTCCTACACACACTCTGGAAATGTGCAAAGGCTTCTCCCTGGAATCTGGACCCAGGCTCTGCTGGTTACTTTCCTGGGAATTGAGTGAAAGGATTCTGAGGTATACTTCACCACCAAATTGGTGTTGATAAGATACATTGGTTCCTAAGTTATATAATTTCTTGCTAGCTGTAGTAACAGGTACCTTTATTCACTCTGAATTCTCTCTACTAGTAGTTTCTTGTATTTTATTTTATTCCTGTGTAGTATGTATTATTGTCCCAAGTCTTATGTCTGTCATTTTCTGTGTCTAATAAATGATGATTTGTGTCATATTAGACCTAATCAGCCATTATTAAAGAACTTGTGAACAAGACAGCACTTGCTGGTGCTAGCCACTCCAATAACAGCCATTGCCTTCTGCCAAAGGCCTGAGCAAAAGGCAGAGATTTATCTAAGCTCCTGTCTCCCTTCATAACAGACAGCCACTGGATGACTTGACTTGGAATTGCAGTCTAATGAGGGATGCTGCATTTTCTACATCCACAGGTTGGATATACAACACAGAGCACACATCCTTCCCAGGAGTCCTGCTTTGTTTAAAAAAAAAACAAATTTAGGAGGCTACCTACCCATATGACTATTTTTATGAGAAGCAGTGGTGGTTATTTGTATCAGTGAGTAGGTTTTTTTCAGCTTCCCTAATCTTTTGTAGTATCAGAGGGGTCTTAGTGACCATCCTTGTATTCAAGTATTCCAGAATCTCTTCTCATTTTCAGTCTAAATTCCCTTTTATGGACATTTGAAAGCTCCTATGCCTTTGTGTCTTTGGCTTTTATCAAGACCTTTTCATGCTGAAGGTGATCCATGAACCGTACCCACTTAATATGAAAGCTACGTTGAGTCTTTCTGACTCCATGACTTATGGACATAAAAGGGAAACTGTGAAGAACATGTTAGGGATTTTTGTGAATTTGTAGGGGAGGTCATGGGTTTTTTGGTCCTTTTTAATAGTTTGCAATGCTTTTCAAATTTTTTTAATCTATCTTCCATAGGTCTTATAATGTCTTTATGCCATTAATACCAATTTTTGTGACCACTTCGCAGTTTTCATTGTTGCAAGTGGTAATCAAATGTATGTACAATCTTGTCTGTAAATTGCAAGAGAGTTATTCTTGAAAGATAAATATTCTTTATTCTGTTGAACTGTGTAATACACTTGAAAATGATGGATTAGATAGGCAACTACCAGAACTAAAGTAAGAGAAATAGAAATACCAGATTGTATTGTAGCAGATAGCGTTTTGCTTGGAAATTGAGATAATTATTTTGAAAAAAGGAAAAGCAAAATTCTAATGAGTAAATTCTTTTATTTATCTTTTATTTATCTCATTTGAAAAGAGAAGGATATTGCATTTGCTCTATAACTGAAAAGACCACTGTCTAGGATTTCTGATGAATGCAGTGATATGTCAGCTCTGGACAGAATATTGATATCCTGCTTTTAATGAGAGCTCAATAGGTAAATAAGTATTTCAGAACAGTGACCTGGGTTCATAGTCAAAATTGAATTATTTTCTGGCATCATCGGAGGAATGATTACTAGTCAGTTGGAAAGGCTGAAACTTAATGTTGCAGCCAATTTAACTTACTTTATCTTGTGAGAAATAGTGTTCTTAGTTGAAGGAGAAAAAGGAACAGGAAGGTCCAAATATGCATCTCTTCACATGGCAATTCAAAGAAAAAACTTAAAGGGGAAAAAAAAGACAAAAAGTCAAAGGAGTGCCCTTAAAATCAGATCCATTTTTATATATTTCTGAGGGCATGTGTATATAAAGGTAGGCAAATAGTTTATAGAGAAGGTGCAGATAAAACAAGCTGCCCTTTAAGTGAACAGTAAAATCATGATCTTGGTCCCTAATGTACTATAGTAAATGTTTTACTTTTCTAATGATTCTTCTCCAGAGCCTAATGTTTCAAGAGTACAGCACAGGCCTCATTCTTAAAATGGTTAAAATTCTTCAAGTATGTTGGCTACTGTCAATAGCTTAACCAAATGAAAAGTTCAGGGACTCTCAAGCTCTTCTCAATGGCCCTCAATGGAACAAACGACAGTAATCACTTGTGTAACAGACCAGACAAGAGATGCTGTCTAAAAAAGTTGGAGGTAAAACCCCCATAGACTAATAACTGCTCTGCATACAGAAGTGCTCTCAGTTTGTGAGATAATGTGAAACAAGGAACTCAAGATAACTATCTCTACCTAATAAATATGAAGGGTCAATCTATTAATCTAAAACATATTTCTTGATTTTCTAGACATGAAATGCTTTATTTTAGAAAAAAAGAATCTCAGAGACTTACATGTGCCTTATAAGATAAGCATCTACAGAAAGGTCTGATACGGAAGAGAAAATACAGTTTAAGGACCTTATCAGTGGGGGGGGATAGCCCTCATCTGAAGCAGCAAAGTAAGCAGCAGGGAGCAGGTAGCAGGAAAGAAAACTACTGCTTTATATGCAAAGACTGCTGCTTATCAAACATTTGATGGGGAAATAATGAGAAAACAATGGAGCTTAAGACCGTGATTCTGGAAACTGTCTTGGTGGAAGGATATTAATTTTAAGACAACATAGCAGTGCTGCTTGATTTTATTTACAGGTGGCAATCCCCACGGACAAGACTACAGTGAGAGAAAAAGGTGACAGACTCTTGAAACCTCCTGAGAAGGACAAAGGGGCAGAGGAAGAGAAACTCCAGAAGCCAGATATATGAAAGCCAAAGAAAGAAGAATTTTGGAAGAAGCAGTAAGTATACTGTTGTATCTGGAGAGAAACAGTACACGATGGCACCCCTTTCCTGGTGTTATCTATTGGACAGGCTATAGGGAATTCACACTCTCCCTGCCTACCCAGCAGGTGGCATCCAGAAGACAAAAATCATGTCAAATTTCTAGTTTCTTCCTGTAAACCATAGCTAAGAAACTTCTTCAATGCCTTGTCTTCACCTACTTACCTAGGGAGAGATGAAAACAGTTTAGTGACCAGAACTTTTGACTGCCTAATATATGACCTCTCCCTGTACCACAGCAGTCAGCAAAAAGAAAAAAAACAGTCTTTTCTGAACTAAGACTGACATTATATAAATGAGCATTCTAATCTAATAACTTGGACTGGTAGTGATATAGCAGAAAAGCACTTCCTCCGAAAATGTTGGGGTCAAAAATGTAGAGTATTGCCCAGTGGCTTCAAAAACATAAATGGTGTAGGATGCAAGGAGACTTTGTTATCATTACCCAGGATAGTTTGCCTTTCCTATCTAAGTAGGTAGTCTTCAGAAGAATAATTTCTGCTCTTCTGGAAACATGAAAAAAAGTTCTAAGTCAACCATGCTAAAATGTTTGATAAGGAAATTTCAGTACATGAGTGCCATAATCCCCTATTTATTCCATGAAATCTATTTTACTCAGAAAATTAAATCTACTGAAAAGAAGTTTCTGCCATGAGGTTTACTGTTTGAAATCCATTCTGTGTGAAGATTTTACAGCCCATTTATGCCAAACTGTAGTCCATAAGCCAGTTTTTAATTTATAACTCTGAATAATGTTGCTTATTGGTTGTTCCTATGCCATTGCCATGATTGATTCTCAATGCTGTGTATCTCTAACTTTTTTTAAATGGAATTGTAACTGCTTTTTAATTTTATTGTTAATGCTGTGTAATTTTTAGCACAATTGACATAAATTTTGTATGCATATGAAGGATGAATTTCACAGAGTTGCTGATTGCCAGGCTGCTCTTTATTTGAGGTACTTTGTACAAATGGTGGCAAGAGAGGCCAGCTTACAGAGGGAGAGCTGAGAGGCAGCCAACAAACGTGGCAGTTTGCAGAGCAGGCTGCACAGAACGGGGCTCAGCAGCTTGGCTTGGAAAGGCACATGTGTCCTCAGCAGTGGTGTCACTGTGCCATAGAGCAGCCCTCAGCAGCTGCTGGGGTACCTGTCCCTGTGCCACCTGAGCTCTGGTGGATGGATGCATCCTTGCAGGAGGGCCTAATGCCTCTTGCTGGGACTGGGGCAGAGGGAAAAGGCTTCCTATGCTGCAGGAAGTGTGCCCATGTTGGGAAACGATATTGCTGAATGAAGAAACTGTGGTAAAAGGGCCACAAACTGTGCAGCAGCAGGGATGATGGAGAAGAGATTAAGCAGGTCTTTTGCAAGATTCTGGGTTCAAGAATCTGAATGTAAAAGTGTACTGAATGCAGCACACGTAGAGTCTGTTTTGGGAGATAGACACTCCCATTATGGCAAGTGTTGGAAGTCTATAAGTTTAGGCATTAGGAGAATGGCTTCTGCTCTATCTGTAGAGTTGCTAATGAGGAGTAGGTGCAGTGCTTTTGTAGCTGTCAAGGGTTGACAGCTCTGTCAAATGAAGCCTCTAATTGGGTTGAGCTTGAGCCCTGCAACAGCACCGGAATGAAGGAGCAAGTTATGAAGTTGCAAGACTCTCTACTGTGATCCCTTTATGACGCTTAAGAGGTACATGAACAGAAAAGAATTAGTTGTAGTTTTGTTGTGGTAAAGTGAGACTTGCTGGAGCCCTGAATTAAAGAAAAGGAAAACAAGGATCACAAGTGTCAGAGCAACCAACAGAAATACAAATCTTTCTTAGTGATGTTGTGCATCTGTAGAAATCAGAGCTTGAAAATCAAAGGATTCAAATCATTGTGGGCACCAATGCTGACAAAAACAGCACAAAAATCAGAGCCATTGAAGACAAAATTTTCAGAAAGATTCTCGGGGAAACACTCTGGACAATGGAGAAATCATCAGTCTACTGCTGCAATCAAATTCAGGAGACATGCTTGCAGTTCCTGGGGCAGAAATCAGAATAAATGATTGATGTGCTTATTCTTGGTTTTATGTTTCTCCTGGATGGGATTATTTCTACAGAGGAAATGCTGCACTCAGTTCTGTCAAGGACTTGCTGGAGTTGATGGAGCTCTGCCTGAGGATAGATGAGAAGCCAACGGAGATTATGGGCCTGGATTAAAGGGAGAGCAGGGACAGGTGACACCATAGCAAGGTCCTGCTACAGGGTACCTGACCAGGAATGCCAAGCACATGAGTCCCTCTATGACAGACAGAAGCAGCTTCACATTCACAGCCTGATCCCCATGGTGGGCTGGAACCATCCCAATAGCTGTCCAAGGGACAACACAGCAGGACATAAGCAATCTAGGAGGTTTCTGGAACATGATGATAACTTCCTTCTCCAAATGGTAGAGAAGCCAACAAGGAGAGGTGCTGTGCGGGACCTTGTTCTCACCAACAAGCAGAAGCTGGTGGGGAATGTGAAGCCCAAGGGCTTCCTGGGCTGCAGTGACCATGAAATGCTGGAGTTTGAGAGTCTCAGAGCAGTGAGGAAGGTGCACAGCAAGCTCACTACCCTAGACTTCAGGAGAGCAGATTTTGGCCTCCTCAGGGACCTGCTTAGTCAAGTACCATGGGATAACTCCCTGGAGGGAAAAGGGGCCAAAGACGCTGGTTGATATTCAAGGATCACCTTCTCCAAGCTCAGGATCAATGCATCCCAATAAGGAGGAATTCAGACGAAAACCTCTTGAAGGGTATGTGGATGAATGAGGAGCACCTGGACAAACTCAAACACAAAAAGGGAAGGAAGGACAGTGGCCTGAGAAAAATACAAAGATACTGTCTGAGCCGCCAGGGTTCAGGTTAGGAAAGCAAAAGACCTGATAAAATTAAAGCTGGCCAAGGACATCCAGGGCAACAATAAAAATTTCTGTAGGTACATTGGTGATTAGAGGAAGAATAGAGACGATATGGGCACTCTCTGGAAGAAAACAGGGGACCTGGTTACCCTAAACATGGAGAGGGCTGAGGTACTCCATGAATGTTTTGATTCAGTCTCCCCTGTTGTGTGCTCCAGACACACTGCCCAAGTTGCAGAAATCACAGAAGGTAAAGGGACTGAAGAACCACCTGTTGTAGGAGAAGATCAGTTTTGAGACCATCTAAGGAACCTGAAGGTGCACAAGTCCACGGGACTTGATGAGATACATCTGTGGGTCCTGAAGGAACTGGCAGAGGAAGTGACTAAGATGCGATCTACCATATTTGAGAAGATGTGGGAGTCTGGTAATGTTCCCATTGACTGGAAAAGGGAAAACTTAACCCACATTTGAAAAAAGGTATGTAAGGATGAAATGGGGAACTACATGCCTGTAAATCTCACCTGTTTCTGGACCCGTCATAGAGCAGATGCTCTTGGAAACTACGGATGTGCACAAAAAAATAATTAGGTAATTGTTGATGACCAATGTGCCTTCACTAAGTACTTACTGCTTGATGAAACTGGTGGTCTTCTGCAATGGGGTTTCAGCAGTGACAGGATGAGGGGTAATGGCTTTGAACTGAGAGAGAGTAGGTTTAGATTAGATATTAGGAAGAAATTCTATACTGTGAGGGTGGTGAGTTGCTGGCACAAGTTGCCTAGAGATGCTGTGGATCCCTGGGAGTTGCCCTCTCAAGACCAGGTGGGATGGGGCTTTGATCAGCCTGATCTAGTGGATTCCTAGCCATGGCAGGGGGGTTGGAACTAGGTGATCTTTAAGGCCCCTTCCAACCCAGGCCATTCTATGATTTTTTAAATAAGGGAGCCTTAAGGAATTGAGTGTGTTTCCCATTCTTGGAAAATAACATATTTGCACATATTTCATGTAGATTTCTTCATAAAAGGCATTCCTCAACTTCTATGGTGTGGCATAATTTAATTGGTATTTTGGGAATTTAGGCTGTCCCTCTGTAGTTGAAAAAAATTTTGATGTCTTCAAACCACTCAGAAAGAAGAGCTGAAAAGTTACTTTGCTTAAGTAAAGCTCATCAGCTGATTACTTTTAAAACCTTCAGAACATATTACATACTTTTGTCTTCTTCAGAAGTAGAATTCTTCAGAATTTTTGATCATGAAGTCAGTTTACATGATCTGCTGGCATAGTGCCTGTAGAATAAATATTAAGTAGTACCTTTTCTTGGGATTAACTTCTGCAGCTCTGAAGCCACAAAATGCTGCAGAGACCTCTGGGGTTTTTATGTTTACATCCTTATTTTAGAAGTGCATGATATCCAAGACAGAAGTATCTCTACATCCCGAGTTTCTGCCTGTGGTAAACAGAAGAGAGAGAGAGAAATTTAAGTGGAGTCAGGTCTCCTTCAGCATAAGTTAACATTTACATACCAGGTGACATGATGAGCTGTCCCTTAACCACTACAGCCTTGAGAGGAGAAAGTTTTTTCCAATGTTCAGTTCCTACTTACAGAAAAACTGCAAAAATATTAAAAAACATACTTCTTTTACATTAGTACAAGGCTGGAAGAGACAGAAGAAACGTTACAGAAAATGAGTGCTGCTCGTAAGAAACACTGGGTTGTCACCACTCAAGGGTCTGTCATGCATTTGGAATTGCAAGTCTGCCAGAGACAGATACTGTGTATCAGTTTTTCCTTGAAGTATTTTTAGCAGGTTTGTTTAGTTTATCTTTTAAGAAAATAGCATTTTGCATTACCCATGTTTTATATGCCCCAAGATAGCATCTTATTAAATTGCACTGAAATGCTGAAATAAATCTTAGAAAATGCTCTTGGACCTAGAGTGCCCATCCCCTCCTGTTCCAAAGCTAAGTTTGAGATGCCTAGGTCTCTCTCTACAGGCATTTGCTTAAGCTGCTACCAGCAAACTTCACTAATAGAAATTCTGCAAGTTCCTCATACCATCTTTTGCCAAGACTGATTACTATTCATCATCTTTTGAAATCAGGTAATTTTTACCGTGAGGTGGGTGAATTTAAGCTATATATCAAGCAGTATTTGACTAAATCAACTTTCTTAAAGGTCTCATAAGAACTCTCTAAAGGGACCCGGTTCCCCTACTCTTGCTTTCCCTAATATTTCAGGTTTTTTCCCTCTAATGAGGTAGTGATTTATCACCATCAAAATGAAAATAAGAATATGCAGCCTTGCAGATGTCCCCATTTTAAAACAAACTAATATTCTTGACATCTTGCCTCCCCAGTGTACTTGTATGAGTTTGGCATCTAATACACTGCTACTTCTAGAGAAAAAATAGGGAGTCACTAGTGAAAACAGAGGGCCTATGATACGTTTAGTTTAAACTGTGATCTAGCACATGAAATCAAGAATCATGGTTTCAGATAGTCTAGTGAATGACTCCAGGATTTGGCTGTAATTA
This sequence comes from Pardalotus punctatus, assembly GCA_013400915.1. Lineage (NCBI taxonomy): Eukaryota > Metazoa > Chordata > Aves > Passeriformes > Pardalotidae > Pardalotus > Pardalotus punctatus. The sequence continues at coordinate 13,497 of VZTX01004477.1, read as the reverse complement.
AGTTACTGTGCTCCTCTAAAATTAATCTGTTCTTCTTTTAACAATTTGGTAAAACTGCTAAGACTTTTGAAGGGAACAGTGATCTGGAGAAGCTTTTCCTAATACTGCTAAGTCAGAGTCTGCACACAATATACACCGATGTTTGTTGAGGTCTTTCTGAGCTTCTGACAAAGCCCTGTCTACCTATATGCTGTGCCTTGAAACCCTGTAGCAAAGAGAAGGATTTAGATATATGGAATGGAATTCAGCCTCCAGTGGCCTGCTGACTTGGGTGACCTTGCAAAAGGCTTGGGTTAAAGTCAACTGTCAAAGATGAGACATCTAATATTTACAGTGGTATTTGAAAACAAGGGAGAAAGATTATTTTCTAGACTTTAGAGTCAAAATATTGATATGTAGGACCACAATTAATATTTTTCCAGGATAAAGTATCCTCTAAGACATGCATGATTTTAAGTTACTTGCCACTTGCTGACCTGAGTCCAGGAAAATATACACAGATTAGTACTTCAACATCTAAGTGGAACTTAAGAACATATTTCGAGGCATAGTTAAATGGTATCTTCAATTGAGAGGTTAACTTAAATAATGTTTTCAAATCCTTTTTGGAAATATAATGTTATTCGTAATGCTGTTTGTTTTATAGGCTTGTATTTTGCCTGTTGAAAGTCATACACTTCCTAACCATTTATTTGTAATTCTCTTTATTTGATTTTCACTGACTATTCTCCCTACTCAAGAGCAATGTCTTGTTTAACTGGATGTGTCATGGCTTGAAGACACTGTCTGATTTATGTGGTATGACTGAGATGAAGTGCACTGAGTGAAATTCAAAAGGATGGGACTTGTAGTCCTATCTTCATTAAATTAGGTAACAAAAGAAACTGGAAGATAGACTTGAAAGATCCTTCTGTGATTTTCAACCCATTGTTTTAAAAGTAGATTTTAATAGTGACAGTGTCTCATTTCATTGGATGTATTTTTGAACAATTTTAAGGACACCATCTCAGCTCTGTCTGTAAGTCATTTCCTAAAGCCAATTTCTCTGTGTCCTCTGCCTGTGTAAAAGGATCTTGTCACACACTTGGCTGGGACAGTTTGAGACTCCTCTTCCACCTCCCCAGAAGCAATGCAGAACAGTATGTGGAGTATTTCTCCTCCCTTCTTCCCACACTTACCTGTTTCTTTTACCAAACTCAGACTGTGTCAGTGTTTGTGCCCTGTTTTGATGAGGTATGCTGTAGTAACCTCTACCCACACATGCAAAACTTTCTACAGGAGTAAGATGGGCATAGCTGTCAGTCTGAAAAGGATCTATTTGTTATCACAGATGTACTGAGGTTAGAAGAGATTCAAGACATTACCTAGATCAATCCTCTCACTCAGACAAGGGTCAAAGACTTACTTACTAATTTTTAGGCAGTTTGTGGCTTCTGATTGCTCTTTTAATCCTTGTAGTGTGTTCCTAGTGAATGCAACAAAATATGTGTGTTCACTTTGAAGTTCCAAGGGCTTTTATCTTAGAAGCACAAAAAATCTCTTTTGTCAGTGTCATATTTATGACCTATATGTGGGATTATTGACATGGTATGGACTAGACAATCATGGCATAGAAAACGGTAGTTTCATATAGAGTTCTTCAGAATTCATCCAGAATGGAGACACTATGATTAGGAACTCTTTCCTATGGAGCTACACAAGGAAGAAAGAAATAAAAATGTGACAAAAACTTCCTAAGACTTGAGACTGATCAAGTTTCAGAAGTTAATTGTGGTAAAGTTTTTATTGCAGAAAAGTTATGGTTCCTTTTAAATTCTACCTGATCCAAAACTCCAATACTTCTCTGTGCAAAGGAATCATGAGATACGAGTCCGGAAAGAGTGAGGGCATGGCTCTCTATCAGCCAGTTCAGGCTGGGTATAAGGTACACCCAGACTAGCTTGTAGATTCAAAGTGTTATGGAGGAACATAGATCTGAAAGGTAGTTTCTGTCTGTTATTTCTGATTTTACAGGCATTTTAGAGCTGTACAGTGCCATTTACAGTCTGTATTTGTGAATGTAGTGGGAACAGTGGCTTCAGTGAAACTATTTGAAAAGACTACTCTTGTAGTTCCTCCCTGTGATACAGAGCAGGTCCAGCTTCTAGAAGCTGACCTCGATTTCTTGAAGCATTGACAGTTAAAGATAATATTATTTGAATTAGCAGATTGAAGAGAGCTCTTTTTTTTGCTTGTGTATGTATTGAGGCAGTGGTTTCTAGACATTATAAACTTTTTAGTTAGTATCCTAGATGACTGTTTTTTTTCTGTTAATTCTTGATTATTTTTCTCTTTATATCATGATGAAAAAATAGGGTGCATCTGATTTTGTCACATATTGTTCAAGAAGCAATGAATTTGCTACTAAGGTACAGTTAAGTTTTCTCATCTTTTCTGCATTTATATAGAGCTGTGCCACTATTTCCTCTGATCACCTCTATGCTTGCTGAGCTTGTAATAGCAAATCTTGGAAAGCAATTCATAGAGAATCTCCAGGCTGGATTTGGACCTCTGCATAAAGACAAGTCTTCTTCAGCTGCATTAGCACTTGTCTTGAGCAGAGATCCTGACCTAATTGAAGTTTTTGAGCAATTTCACAAAAAACAAGCATGCTCACAAAGGAGTTGGTTGCACTATTTGATTGCACATGCTGTCAGGCAGGTTTTTACAGGTAACAATATCAAGTATCAAAATATTTCATTGATATGTAGGATATTAAATACTTAGGCTTATTTGACAAAGGATTCTCCTTGGCCCTTTGAAATCCCAGTCTCTTCTAAACATATACTTACAGTGTCAAAATACTTGATGCTACATTGCCATGCACAAAATCTTAGCTGTGTTACAACTGACAAGATTTTACTGCTGACTTAGTAGAAACTGAGATTTCATCTGCATAATGTAAGTGCAGATATATATTTCTACATATTTTGTGCCTATTATGTAATTCTTCATATTTTTAAGAACAGTAACATTTTTGAACATATTTTGAACAAATATGTCTAAAGTAATATACAACAATTAAATGTCTAACGATGCCTTGGTTTCTGGTTTTTAAACTACTACCACCAAAATGATGTGCTCACAGATTTAGTGATGTTTAGTTCTTCAGAAAATTAAGTCACTTTCATTTTAGATCTAAATATGAGACTGAAAATCCTGATTTTGACACTTAAGCCCCAGAGTTTTCAAAATGGCAAATCCCAAAGCTTCAGCTATTTTAAAAGTGACCAAATATAGAATTTTACTTACTACGAACACTCATAAAATTTTTGCTGTGTTGCAATTTCACTGGGATAAAGCCAAGGTTCTACTGAAGAAAAAGATAATATAGGATGCAATAAAACCAGGAAATTGAATATTTCTGGTAAACTGTCAAGTCAACTTTACATGGAAGTTTGCTCTGTAAAAGCTTGTAAAATACTTAACCCAGCGAAGTATGTAATTTTCATGCCACATTATAGCATGTTTTCACAAAGCTGGTGTCAGATCAGAATTGTGCTCTAGTAATTCCCACTTATAGCTTGAAATAAATGGAAAGATGCTTTAAGATTTAAAAGTTGCTCTTTGCTGTATTGTTATGCAAAATGTAACCTACACTGTAGTGGCCTTCAGGCCATTCTCATATTTATGGCTGTTTGAGGTATACCACATTACTTACATGTGGCTCTTTTATGAAAGAATGAATGACAATCCACTGGAACACTGTAGACTTATTCCATTTCAAAGCCTGGGAGCTGAATCACAGAAAGGTCTACATAACATAGAAATATCACATAATTTTTGCAAAATCTGCTCTTTTGCCGGTGTTCACTTTCACTAATGCAGCAGGTGCTCTTTTTAACAGCCCTCACCACTTCACCTTGCTTACACATGCATAATCTCTAATTTCTTTGTTAATAATTCCGTAATTTTTGTACTTTTTTTTGATAGCAGTGATTCTGAAAGGGATGTTACTATTCAAGCTGCAGTGATAAAATTATATGCAAAAAAAGGATTGTTTTTAGCATGATATAATTGCAAAAACAACCCATCATACTGTCTTTGCAATTTTCAATAATGATCTTCTTCTGTTAGGTTTAATTCTTAACTGTTATCTCCCATAGGTTTTCTATGATTTTGTGCTTTTGTTCATTCATCTGGACCTTCAACCAGCTCCAAACTGCCCAATTCCAATTCTAAGTACAATTAGAGTATTTTTTATTCTGTCTCCCAAATTACAGATACAGAAATTAGCATATATTACTAAAGTACTCAATTTAATTGCTTTTGTGATACCATGTTGGTTAAAATTGGATTAGTGAACTAGGCCAAAGTTAACAAGAGAACAAGCTATTCTCATGTGCTGGTTTTGGTTGGGATGCAGTTAATTTTCTTCACAATAGCTAATATTGGGTTGTGTTCTTGATTTGTCTTGGGAGCAGTGCTGATAACACAGGGATGCTCTCAGGTTGCTGAGCAGTGTTTGCACAGAGTCAAGGTCTTTTATGTCTCTCATAACATCCCACTGCGAGTGAGCTGGGGATGCGCGAGTTACTGTGAGGGTGCGTGGCCAGCACAGCTGAGCCCAGTTGACCAAAATGATGTCCCAAAACATATGGCCTTGTTCTCAGCCAATAACAGCTGGGGGAGGAACAAGGAAGGGGGATGGCATTTGGAGTGATGGTGTTTGTCCACCCAAGTCACTATGAGGTGTGATAGGGCCCTGCTCTCCTGGAGATGGCTGAACACATGCCTGCCTGTGGGAAGCACTGGATGAATTCCTTGATTTTTTTTTGCTTGTGTGTGCAGCTTTTGCTCTTAAACTGTCTTTATCTCATCCCACAAGTTTTTCAGCTTTTGCCCTTCCAGTTCTCTCTTCCAAACCCACTGTTGGGACAGTGACTGAGTGGCTGTGTGTGGTGCTCAGGGAACAGCTGGGGTTAAACTACGACAGTTATTTGTTTTTCAGGTATTTCAGTTAATGGGCACTTCCATCTCCTTTTAAGTTCTCTGCTTTGTAAAACCTGTCCTGTCCCTGGGCTGCCAAATACTGCCAATGAAATGTGTTCAGAAAATACACAACAAAAGAAAAAAACTTAATTATAGAATATCTCAGATAAAATATTTACATTCTTTTCTAATAAATGTATTTGTGGCTGTTGATTTTACACACTGATGTATTTGAATCTTTAGTTATTTTCCTTTATGTTTTAAGATACACCTTATTTATGTATACATGAAATGGGATGAAATGTCATCATTGCAGGCACTGAAGACCTGAAGAATACCAAGTTCCAGCAAGTCACAGTCTTTTCTAATTTTAGTGTTAGTTTATAGTTGGTGCATGTAAATAGAACTATTAAGAAGGTACCTATATCAAGTCTCAGGAATGGAAATGTAGGTTCTGAGGAAACACGGAACAAACTCCTATCCTCCCTTGCTTTTCAAAAACATGTGGTGTGTTTGATTCAAAATCCCAAGGAGAGAGTTGCAAAAAATACACCCACAAATAGATATTTTCCAATGATAGCAGAAGCCAGAAGTGGAAATCTCCAGTCAAATAAATGATCAAAGAACAAAATTATTATGTCAGAAAACATAAATTGGAATTTGCATTTGTAATTCTGATGGATAAACTTTGAGTAATTCCCAACTAAAACATCTCTGTTCTGTCTTAAATTTTAGTATTGGCAGAAGCAATGTGGATAGAACACTCGATATATCTGAGAGTTGCAAGTAACAAGAACAGAGTAGTATTGACCCCAAATACTTAGACCATTACAATGATGAAAAAAGGGTACTACTCACTCAAGTGTAAATAGACCAGTTCAAATTGCCATGGTATCTGCAGTTTGCTTTGTGGCAAATGTGACTGCAATTCTTAATAAGGATACAAGAGGCTTTCTTGGAATCTACACAACAGTCTTTGTTGAGACTGAGAGAATTCGAAAAAACTACGAACCATACATGAATTTATTCCTCATTCTATGATTCATTCTATGACTCAATTTATTCTAAGGAATGTTATTACCCATTTTTTTTCTAAAAATGGATTAAAAAAGTACTCTGGGGAAGCATCATAGAGTAAGGGAGCTAAATTTTGCAAAGTTCAGTCAGGCCTAAAGGACCAACTGCAGGTCTTCAAAAGAATTAAATGTGCAAACCATTTGGATGGTAATACTCTTGGCATTCAGAGTACTCAGCAAAGTCTCCAATAAAGGAGTGGTAAAGCAAATCACTGAATAAGAAGGAGTGTCTCTGCTTGTTTAAACTCAAAAACCAAAGACAGAATAAATAGTATTCTATCATAGGGGTGCAAGTAATTAGTAAAACCCATGAATATCTTTGATGAGCTCACTTGTGTTCATTACAAGCATAACTGTGCTGTAAAAGGGGATGGTCAATCAGGTGACATTATTGAAGACATACAGAGAAGTGAAAACAAAAGCAAACTGAAAAGCTGCTGAAGAATCTCATGCAGTAAAATGAATAATAAAGTGGCAGATGTATAGATAAACTTTAAATAATGCATGTGGGAAAAAATGCTAGTTCTTTCTGCAAAGCAATCTGAGAAGTTGTGACACAGAATTCTGTGAAAACCTAAAAGCAGCAGTCAGAAAAGGCCAAAAAAGCCAAAGGAAAGTCACAGGAAGGAGCACGGTTCTACCCCATGCCTCTGTATAAATCAGTGCTGGTCCCACTAGGTTCTGTGTGATACCCTGGTCCTCCCCTGCCAAAAGCTGAATCATTAGAAAAGGTTAGAAAAGAGCAATAAGCATAATCACAGGTGTAAACCAACTTGCTGTTTTGCTTTGTTTTTTCTAAGGAGGAATAATTAAATAGACTAGAAACCTTCATCCTGAAAAAGAAGTGAATGAGAAAGAAATAATGGAACTTTATGTGGAGAAAATCAAAAGAATGTAGAAGAGAAATAACAGACTACCTTAAAAGAGGAGGATGGGCATCAAATTCAGCCATTAGTTAGCAAATTGAAGAAAGGAAACTACTATATGAAATCTAAAAAGAAAGAAAACACCTCTAGCTTAAGAAAACAAGCCATAAATCAAGAGTATCTAGAAGAGGTTCTGAGGAATAAATATTGTATTATCTCTCTGATTTTATACTCTCTTCATACTCAATGAACTTGCTTACCTTTGCAACCCTTCTCTTTTTAAACAAGCTGCTGGCTCTCCTGCCTGGGATTCTTTCTGCCCGTTAGGAAAGCCAACTGCTGCTTGAAAATGGGATATTATAATAGCTAAACAAGACCATTAAATTATAATAGGATGTACTCAGTCAACTTTCATCTAATTTGTAGCATGGTTATGCCCATCTCTGCAACACCGTCAATTTTACATCTTTTTCTGCTCTAAATCTCTTCTTTCCCACATTCAAATGTCACAAAATTTTAATGCCACTTGTTATATAATCAACATGCTCATCTGACTAAAGCTAAAACCTATTGTAGATAAATCTATTCCGTTCAGAAAATGGAAATTCAGTTTCCATGGCACTGGAGCCCATCTGTTAACTTCACAGCACCATAAAAAAATTGAAAGAAAATTTAAAAATATAGTTATTGTTTTTTCTTTTAATTAATATGGCTAATGATCCTGTGAAAGGACTTCATGCAGACATATGGCCAACATTCACAGAAATGACAGCTACATTTTTTTAAAGAAAATATCTTTGGCAAAACACAGAGAAAAATAATTTTTTGCATTTGTGGGGCTTTTTGGCTTTTTTTAGTGCTGTTAGCCAGGTATGCCTGAAGGTACTGAAGCACATAAGAAAAGACAGCCATTAAAACAGTTATTCTGCCTGTCTTACATATTTAGAATTTTTTTTTTTAAAGAGAGTTTCACAATTTTAATAGCATTTTCTGGAAGGTTTACATACTGACTAGTTTAAAGTAACAGTACAGTATTTTTTTTACTACTATGAAGCCTCTCATCAATCATATTAATTGTGATTAGACAGAAAGGTCCACACAAAGTTTGTTACTACTTAAAACTAACTTAAAAATTACAAAGGAAGAAAATACATAAAGGAAAAATTATCTCTGTGTTTCTAAGCAGTTCAGTTAATAAACTACATATTTGAAGTAAAATATCATGGATTATGAGTGGACACATGGATATATATGCTTCCACAGTTATTAGTCTTTTTTCATCCTGATTGTTGAAAGTGTTTTTAAATACAAATGCTATTAATGTTCCTTTACTGATTTTGCAGTAAGTCAATATTTATACCATTTTTCACTACAGCCAGAAGTAGTTTACTTGTTACCAGTGTTATAAATTTTATTTAGCTTCATCCCAAAGTAGTAGGAAATTCTCTTTTATTAATTCCAATAGATACACCATCATATTTCTTCAGTGATGCAATGAAAACTTGCCAAGCTATGTGTTTTAAGATAACAAATATATACTGAAGAGCCCGTGGTTTCAGCTTAAGTCCTGTTTTCACAACATTTCCCATTGCTTATCTCACTGTGCGCTAAAAGTTTCAAAAGCTGGGAGCAAAACTCTGTTTTTCTTTTAGATTTTTTAAATGTTTTCTTGAGAAAGTTGCTGCTGTAATTTAACAAATGTTTGCATGATCATTTTTATTTATTCCACCTAGGAAAAAATCTTGAAGAATCTATTTTTAAAAAAATTAATTATACACCTTTAAAGAAAATTTCTAACAAGGGTGATTAGAAGTTGTGAGAAAAAAAAATTATAAAAAATTATGCAAAATTTTAGAGTCCAAACCAAGAGATCAGCATTCAAGTAGAGATTGAGGGGTTCCAGAATTCAATGGCCTATTTAAGCAATTATTCTAGTGTTGAACTGACAGCTTCATCTTTTCCAAGAATTAATGCAGTGGCAATTCAGAGGAATTTTTCTGAACATTGATGTTTTCAGCCATAGAACTTAAAGAGATCATTGGATAGACCTCTTTCTGCCATAGGGGACAAGGTGTGATCTATGCTTTGGTCATTATATCTTTTTGGAATTGCCCGAAACCCACTCCACGGAACAATGTACTACATTTTACTTTAAATGCAGAAAGAGAGGAAAACATTTGTCTCTTGTTTGGAACATCTGGTGTGAATTTAATGATGGTGATACTTTCCTGAAGCCTTTATTGTCATGGCAGGCAGAGGTCGTGGGATGCCCTCACTTAGATAACAAGTGCAGCACTTGCACTGCGGTGCCGGGGCTGCCTGCTCCTGGCATTTCTCGGGAAAGAAGAGCTCTGCAGACAGCAGCTTACATAACATGGCCCAGAACTGACACGACCAACTGGCTGCCAGATGAAGCTGTAAAGCAGTTGCAGAGCCCAAAGACTTTTTTGTCCTGTTAATGTGGCTTGTCACAGCAAACTAAAGGTAGTATGAGTGCTAGTTACTGACAGGCTGAAGTATTTAATTTAATTGTGGCGTAAAGCTAATAGATGTATTCTGTGAGCTGTCTCTAGTATCTATTACAAAAGCAAGGAGAAGGAGGTGAAGGAGGAAAAAGACATACTGGGTAAACACAGCATATTCCATCTGTTTAACATGTTTATTCCATCTGGTTTAGATATTCTTTCTGATTTATTACAACCTTAGTGGAGTGCCCTTCTCATTCCATTGACTGGGGAGGGCTCAAGATAGCAGACTAACAGAAAGGCACCGTTCTTTCTGAAGGCTGAAATGAGGCAAGCTGAATTCCATGTACTCCCTAAAACTGAAACACCCAGTGAAATGAAGGGTGCAGTAACTGAAGTTCAGGGTCTGCAATCACTACTGATCTCAGACTCATAGATTAATGCGTAAAGATTGGGTGCCTTTGAAATATTCTTAATATGACTCAGAGTTTTTGATTTTTTAAACCTCTTTTTCTTTTTTTCTCAGAAAGATGAAGAACTTTTTAACTTAAAACCTCCACATATAGTCCTCATACACAGAACAGTTAAAGATTCTTACATGCTGCCTATCAAGTCATAGGTAATCTTCTTGAAGTCTCCTATTAACAAATAAATATATTTTTAAAAGCTAAATTTCTCATATTAACAGAGACAATTTACCACATACATTCCTTTTCTAAGATGAAAAGCAAATTTCCAATTTTTATCTTCTAACACAAAATGCAATATCTTTTTCTTACCGTAAGGAGCTTTCACAGCTCACCATTTTCAGTCACAGTCTTTGGCTTACGCAACTGCTTTACTGCTGTCCTCTTTGAACTCTACCATTATCTTGTCTATAGAGCATTTTAGCCATTAGCCAGCTGATTATCTCCCTCTTGCTTTCAAAGAAAGAGCCTCCATAGAGAGAATCTTCATGCCTTTGCAGAGCGGACAGCAGCTGTACGCCCTCACTCTCTGCAGCAGGAGCAATCTGCAATTGCTTGACTTCATACCTTCATCACATTTGCAAAGAAATACTGTCTGCTTATTTTTATGCCTGATATTTTCCCTCCAAGGCTGACCAGGCATCTGTTCAATGTATTGAGGGAAGCAATGAACAGATTTAGACAGTTTATTTCTGGCACCACAGGTTACTGAACAGGGCACTCACAATACTGCAGTCTCTTCTGCAAGATTATTATAGTTTTTCTCTCTTACAATACCTCTCTTACGTTCTGCTCTAGTATTGGTGATGTATTACTCACTTCAATTATCACAGTCTTCATACCTATTAGCACTGGTACTAAATTCAGGCTGCTCAAGACTGCATTATTACTGCCCCAAATTCCACCAGTCGTATCTTACACCTATGACATTAATGGTAAGGGAACCAAGGTAACTGTGAATATTATAGCAGAGAAAAATGGCTGCAAAGATGATGCAGAGCTTCTATTCAAATGTCTCCTTTCTGTTTAAACATGAAAGTGATTTCTCTGTCCAATATTACATGTTTTATATAGTGACCTTCCCCATTCACTAGAAGATACAAACCAAAACAAGACATAATGTTCTGAACTATTTTGCAAAGCTTAAGACCCTTATGTATTTGTTGAAATAAGTGTTTTCAAGCATCCTTCTCAAGCAAAATCCACTCTGATCTGCAAAATGTAGGCCGCTGAATTTCAAAGATTTGTTCTTCAATATCAGATAGTAAATGCTTGTTTAGATGACAGATTTTTTTTGGACTACAATCATATAATCACAGAAAGGTTTGGACTGGAAGGGTCCTTAAAAATCATCTCTTACCAACACACCCCCCACCAGAGGAAGGGACACTTTTCACAAGACCAGGTTGCTCAAAGCTTCATCCAGCTTTGGCTTTAGACACTTCCAGGGATGGACCACCCACAGCTTCTCTGGGCAACCTGTCCCAGTGCCTCACCACCTTCACAGTAAATAATTCTACCATCTTTCTACCATTAAACTGACCCTCTTTCAGTTCGAAGACATTTCCCCTAGTCCTACCACTACATGCCCTTGTAAAAAGTCCCTGTACAGATCTCTTGTAGCCACGTCCAGGTACTGGAAGGTACCCTAAGGTCCCCTAGAGTTTTCTCTTTTTCAGACTGAAGAACCCTGACTCTCTTAGCCTGTCTCCATAGGAGAGGTGCTCCAGCCCTCGGATCATCTTTGTGGTCTTCCTGTAGACTCACTCCAACCAGTCCACATCCTTCCTGTGTTGGGGTATCATGAGGACAGGACAGAGCACTCCAGGTAGGATCACCCACAAACTGACTGGAGAGGCAGGTTAACCTCCCTTGCCCTGTTGGCCACTTCTTTGGATGCAGCCCAGGATGAGGTTGGGTTTCTGTGCTGCAGCTGCATGTCACCAGGTTATGTTAAGCTCCTTGTCCACTCCCAAGTACTTCTCCTCAGGATTCCTTCCTATTCATTCCCCACCCAGCCTGATTTTGTCCTTGGGATTGTCCCAATGAAGGTGCAGGACCTTGCACTTTGTTGAACTCCTCAAGGTTTGCACAGACCCATCTGCCAAGAATGTCAAGATCTCTCTGTGTGTCATCCCTTCCCTCCTGCATTTTGACTGCCCCACACAGCTCCCTGTCAGTGGCAAACTTGCCCTAGATCCCACTGTCCCTGTGGCAAACAAAGATGTTGAACAGTGCCAGTCCTAGTACTGACCTCTGAGGAGACCACTGGTCACTGGTCTCCACTTGGACATCAAGCCATTGACCACAACTCTGTGAGTGTGACCATCCAACCAATTCCTCATCCACCGGGTGCTCCATGTGGCACAGCCACATCTCTCCAGTTTAGAGACAAGAATGTCATGTGGCGCAGCACCAAATGCCTTGCACAAATCCAGAGAAGCTCACTCACCCTCCCCTCATCCACCAACTTTGTAACACTGTCATAAGGCACCATCACACTGCCTTTGAAAATGTTTAACTATATTAGAGAGAGCATATATATGAATATTTGATTATTCTAACAATACTTTTTGTGCAGAATGAATTATCTCCATTCAAATCTTTCTTCTTTCTTTCAATTTTCTTCCTTTCCCTTTTGAAATATAACAATCCAACTGTATTGCTTTGGTATTCTATAGCCTTCACTCCTTAACTAGCCTAGAGAAAAAAGGTAGATTTTGTTCCTAGACTTTATCCAGAGATTTCAGGGAGATGTGACATCCATGAGAATATCAGCTCTGCTAATCTGGTTTTCCGTTAATTGCCAGACCCTTAAAAATGCAAAAGCTACCGATCACAGAGAAAAAAAAAAAAGAAAAAAAAAAGTGTGGAAAAGTAAAACCACAAGTTAACACAGAACTAGATTCTCAGAAACAGATGCATCAGCCCTTGAAGACAAACTCTGCAAAACATCTCCACAGTAATTCAGAACAGACCATATAAAGATTTCTTTTTTCATTTTATGCTTCTAGCAGTTGTCCTGAAAACAATTTAATTGTGTTAAATTTAATGACACAACATTTCTTTAGCCTTCTCATATTCACTTCATTATTAAACTTTACTTCTTGTTTACTGTATCACAGATATTTGCCCTTTGAGACAAAAGTCAGAGCACATAATAATACCTGACATAATTTTTCTTCTTCCCTTGTGAATGTTTCCACTTTTAATTTGACAGGCCAAATGAAATTGCTTTTTATGTCTTTGAGAGTGTCTCTTTGCATGTGCATGTGCAGTTAAACAGTGCTGATACAAGTTAGTTTTAGAAGGTTTGCTTATCTAGGAATTTTTACTTTTCTTATACAAAGAAACTAGTATTTCCATGCAGAATTTGAAACCCTTTCAATCATTATCTAAAATTAAGACAAAAATAGTTCATATATATTGATGATCCCACTAAAGATCATAATGTGAAGTTGTAAGTGAAGAAAGTGAAAACAAGTGTTTGTTTTGTGTAGGTACCAATTCTGTTTATATAGGAAATTGGGCACATATACAAGTAGATGATGCAAATTAGATGTTTGTTCACCTTGGTAATGAGGCAAATGAAGGTTATAAAGCATAAATATGCAGCTGCACCAATGACCATGTGTCCTAGGTTACAATAGAG
>VZTX01004476.1:262552-307591 GCA_013400915.1 Pardalotus punctatus | reverse complement strand
ACCCGAGGAGAGGATCCCACCTGAGGGGAGGGTTGTGTCGCTGTGGGCAGCGCACCTGAGGGGGCAGCGCCCCTGAGGAGAAGGTTGTGTCGCCATGGGGAGCACACCTGAGGAGGGAGCGCACCTGAGGGGTGAGGTGCGTGCCACTGAGGGGAGCACACCCAAGGGGAGAAGCCCACCTGGGGGAGGGTTGTGTCACTGATGGGAGCGCACCCGAGGGGAGGAGCCCACCTGAGGGGAGAGCACCCCTGAGGGAAGGGTTTTGTCACTGAAGGGAGCGCACTCGAGGAGAGGAGCACCCCTGAGGGGAGAGTGCACCTGAGGGGAGGGTTGTGTCGCTGTGGGCAGCGCACCTGAGGTGGGGCACGCCTGAGGAGAGGGTTGTGTCGCCATGGGGAGCACACCTGAGGAGGGAGCGCCCCTGAGGGGTGAGGTGCGTGTCACTGAGGGGAACTCACCCGAGGGGAGAAGCCCACCTGGGGGAAGGGTTGTGTCACTGAGGGGAGCGCTCCCGAGGAGAGGATCCCACCTGAGGGGAGAGCGCCCCGCGCTGACGGACGCGCACCCTCAGGGGCGGGGCTCGCGCGTGTGCCGAAGGCGGGAAACTCTGAGGGAGAGCGCCCGCGGCTTCCAGAGCTCTTGAGGGGCAGCTTCCAGAATCCCCAGAACCAGCCCTGGCTTCTCCCACCGCAAGGAGGGGGCTCCCGCTACTTTGAGGAGCGGCTTTTCAAGAGCTGAGAAGGAGCACGGCTTGCCTAGGGCAGAGCCGGGATTTCCTCGCACTTCAGCACATCCTGAGGGGACTGGATTGAGTAAGGACTTTGCTATTAAGTAAGGATAACTATTAAATAAGGCTCATAGTAGTCAGCTGACTGTGCCATGGAGATTTTCGTGCCACCCAGGGCAAGGGGTTACTCGATTTATGCAGTTTTTCATAAGTGTCACTGTTTCCTGCCATAACACTTTCAGGGTCATAAAAATTTTTCTGCCTCTCACACAGGTGTTGGGATAAAAACCTTCCTCTCTTTTCTGGGTGGGCTGCTGCCAGGACCTGACAGCCTTCCAGTGTTTGGGAAAGCCTGAGGAGAGAAACTTTAACAGAACTTCAGGCTTCATTGCACGTTTCAGAAGGCATTAAAACTTTGCATATCACTGAGGCTGAGCATCATGCAAGACTCAATTTCTGCCCAAAGAGGTATGTTTAACACAGAAAATACATGTTTTTGCCTAATAAGATATATTTGAGAAAGAAAATACCATATTATGAAGCGATAGTTAACTGACCACAGTCAGCTAAGAGGTGTGTGGCACAAGAAATTGTACCTGTGGGACAAGAGGTAGATTGAAAGATAAATGAAGAAAGCAGCACAAATGTTTACACCTGCAGCTAAATCCTGTTGCCTTGGCTTGGGAAACCTGTACATGGGGATTGCATGGAAATAGAAGAGTCAAAAGCAGTCAAACCCTTTGCAGCTTTATATCATTGTAGAGTCTACTGGAAATATAATATACAAAGCACTAGGAGGCAATAGATAGGTGAAAGAGCCCCAAGATCTGACATGTAAACTTGTCATAGTAAGATCTTCAGGAATATGTGCTGATAAATGTATATTCTCACCACTGTTAAACTTTTTTTTTATACGTTGATCTCTGGTGATTTCCAGACTTCCAGCAAACTACCAGTGTACCTGAGAAACACAGATTCGGTTCTCTGCAAGAATGTTGCTCCGCTCACCCTTTTCTGCTCCAGAAAACCCTGGACAATGCAAGATTGTTACCAAGGCAAGAAACATCCATCTAAATACATGCATGAACAGTTTTTAAATACCACCGTGCTCAACCCCTCTGTAGTTTGTGCCCCTGAAGCTGTCTGTTCTCCTGTGCCTTTCAGTGCCCAGCATGGCTCACCACGAGCAGTTAATCCAATGCTTCATAGTAATTTGTATCCCTCATGTTATCTATTAATTTAATTTTGACCAAAACATTTCTCCTCTTGAGCTGTTTTCTCTCAGTATGCATTGCACTAGAAATTACCTTATTTAATTGTGAAGTAGCTCTGTACTTTACCAGGTCCACTGATTACTTCTTAATTGCATCAAGTGCAAAACTGAGATCAGGGGTTTTTTTGCTTTTTCTTTTGGCCATGTTTATCTGAGTCTCTGGCATTAAACAAAGAAGTCAGGTCACTTTAGCCAAGTGCAGTTATGGAGTAATGTATCTAAATAAAAATACTGTAAGATCAGAACCATAAAGTATTCTAGTACAGGGGCCCAGAAAACATTAATCATTATCTTACACTGTATATACTGCACAATTTTAAACTTTGTATAAAAATACAATTACTTGAAGCATCATGTTACTTTGATCTGGCACACAGACCAGCATTTTTAAAGCAGAAAAATTAAAAAACAAGATCAGTGAGATGTTGGACAGAGCTGCTTCTCAAGGGAAAGGAGTTCTGATCTGATCTTTCAGCCACAGGCCACATACACCAATTTAATTACAATCATTGTTTGCCAGAAGAATTATAATGGAGTATGTTATTAATTACTTGTCCATTCAAATATCATATTCAGCCAGTTAAGTCATCAATAAAATCAAGACTCCAGTGGCAAAACAAACAGTGTACAGAGCAAACACTTGAAAGCATCAATTTCTGGGCTAAATTTTGTTAGTTAAGTTATCCCAGAGTCGGAAAGAAAGTACATTCATCAGTCACAATGCACATGCAACCACATTGAAATAATGTGGATTTTTTAAGACTTGATTTATTTATTTAAGGATGTTATGAAAGGCAAGAAAATAACAGTGCATTGTTCTCCAGCATTAGTCTCTCCAACATAAAACAATCCATTTAAACCCATGCAAAACAGCTAATACTGTTACTGCTGTCCTTTTTCATAAGTCAGTGTCATTTTATTTATCTCACCCCTAAGAAATGACCTTTCCTGTGCATATCCCCACCTTTTTCAGCAAATCCCGAGTGACAGAATCTCATCCTAATCCCATTTCCATTTAGATGTTACAGGAAAGCATTGTAGACCTCGGAGGCAATAAGCCATCATAATGGAAAGATAATAATATGTTTATGAAATCTGGATTTTAGAATAGCAAATTGAAAAATTACAATAGTATTTCAAGCCACTGCAGGTCAATATTACTAAGAGCAAAAAGCCATCGATCAAGTGTTCTCAAACTTTTCTAGTTTAGATTATATTTTGATACAAAGCATCTCTATTTCAGAGAGCAGCACCTCTCTCCTGAGGTGATTCCTCATCTACCTAGTGGTCACACAATCTGGTGTTTTAAACAGTAGTTGTTTGCAAGGAAAAATATACTAAGTATTTTTCTAATGTGGCTTTATCTTTTAAGCAGACCTAAAAACAGATAACAGCTTCACAGGCCTCTCCACAGGGGATAAATTACAGCCCTTATTAATTCTTGAAGGTAAAGCAAAATGTAAGAACTCCTAACCAAATATATCAAAGTACTGCTTCGAGTATTGTGCAGTTGTAGGCTTTTTAAATAAAAGTGAATTTGCTTCCTTTTGCCTAAAAGCAAAGTTGTACATATAGAAAAGCACTGAAACTTAACTGAGGTCCTAGACCAAAAAAATAACACTCCAACCTTATCCTCATCTACTTAGGGACTTTTCCACCGATTTAAAGCATGTCTCAGACACACCAACAGCCATTTTTGGGACTAGTTGAAGTTTTCTGTGACTGAAGCAGCAGGCCATGGTTGTTACCTGAAAAGGATTTTATGGGACTGCTGCTCCCCTGAAAGGCTCCCTGCTGCTGTCAAGGGCAGTTGTGCTCTCCCCTTCACCTTGTTCCTGGTGATCCTGGCCCTGCAGCCTCTTCCCCCTTATGCCACCTCTGGTTCCTGATCCATGCCCTTGTACAACGGGCTAGTTTGTTCACTGCCCAAAAGCTGATGTTTGGTTGGGTTTTTTTTAATTAATTTTAAGCTGTCGTGGCTTGCAGAAGCTGTGACACAAAGAAATCATCAGGAGGGCACATCCACCAGCCAAAGCATCCTTTTTGGAAACAAGATGTTAGATCAGACACTGGAAGAGCACCCAGGTGAGAACCACCAGG
Organism: Pardalotus punctatus; assembly: GCA_013400915.1. Taxonomy (NCBI): domain Eukaryota; kingdom Metazoa; phylum Chordata; class Aves; order Passeriformes; family Pardalotidae; genus Pardalotus; species Pardalotus punctatus. The sequence continues at coordinate 303,491 of VZTX01004476.1, read as the reverse complement.
CTTCCCCTTTCCTACCATTCTCCCAGGTACAGCCTGTTTCTGGCACAGTTTTCACAGGCACTGCTTCCTCTGCTGGTCACTGGAGTAACAGGACAAGGGAGAATGGCTTCAAAGTGAGACAGAGGAGGTTTAGATTAGACATTAGGGAGAAATTCTTCGCTGTGAGGGTGGTGAGGCCCTGGTACAGGCTGTCCAGGCTGCCCCATCCCTCAAATTGTTCAAGGCCAGGTTGGACAGGGCTTGGAGCCACCTGGGATAGTGGAAGGTGTCCCTGCCCATGGCTGGGGTTGGAACTAGAGGGTATTTAAGGCCTCTTCCAACCCAAACCATTCTATTTGCATACAGTCATCTTACACTGTAATTTCTGGATATTTTAAACCATTTTTCATCATTAACATCTCACAAAATCAGAGATTCTGGACACCTCCCTCATAACACCTCAGTATAAGGCAGTGCAGTTGTTCACAAAAGTGTCTAAGCAGCAAGTGCCTCTGTTCTGATGATTTTGAATGCAACTATTCCTCTGTTTTTAAAGAACTTTAATATCAGTACCCAAACCAAGAGCAGTGATTGATCTATTAACAGTATAAAATGATTAAGTAAGCATTGGCTATTTTAAAAATGTCTTGGGACTAGAGGGCTCTCAAAGCTCGTGCTCATCTTTGTATATATAGGCAAAGTCTTGGCACTCTTTTTGGCAGATGATCCAGCAAAATGACTGATGTATGAACATTAATGCATTCACATAAATTAACTCTGCACATAAAAAACACAGAGCCTTTAAGCCCAATTACATCTTCCCCAATTGTACAAATACTCCCTTTGCAGTCAGTGGCAACCCAGGAAGATGAGGCCAATCCATATGTTCTATTGATTCTAAAGGCACAAGAGTATGCAGTTAATCCCTTTCAAACCTTGCAGAGCACAAACTCTTGGAGATCTTCCAAGCAGCCAGATGAAAGTTGCCTTTTAGAACCAGGGGCTGGATGTTGTTAGAGATTCCAAAACATGCTGGGCCGAAATCTGGCCTTGCTTTTACCAGTGTAAAATGGGACTATTTCAGGAGAGATCTGTATATGTGCACCAATATAAAACTGATCGTTATCTTGTAAAAACTTGTGTAATGCTAACATGCTTTCCTCTTAATGTCCAAAGAAAACAAAGATCAACAAATGAAAATATTTTCTTCTAGCTAGAAACTTTATAACCTCTAAAACAATTCAGATACTTTATGATAGTTTTTAGGATCTTTTTTGCTGCTCATGTGTTTTACCTGAAGATAATTCAGGTATCAGAATGATGACTGATGTGTAAATCTTCCCAGGTAGATCAGAAAAGGTAGGTTAAAAATAGGAAACCCACCCATGAATCTCCTGTAGACACACAGCTTTAACCATCCAGAAGAGTCATTACAGAGGAGAAACACCTTTCTGTAAAGGTTGAGTACCTTTAGAAGCATTCACACTGCATTTTTTTCCATCAGCAGCTACCAAATCTGAGTATTTTGAACTTCTGGTGTTTCACCAGGGTGTTGGCACTGCCTGTTTGTGGGATTTTCTAACTACAATATACAAAATACAAACCCATCTCTCCAGCATAGCTCAGAATCCAGTCTGACACCCAGAATCCAGTGCAGAATCCTCAGACTTTACAGTGTAGCTGAATCATGCAAGTAACACTCAGGTTTAAATGAGCTAGTTTACAAAATAAATGTATCTGTATGGTGTTGAAGTACATTGTTATGGCTAAGTTACAACCTTAATGCTCATTTTAAGTCAATGTTGTTTAGCAAAACAAAATGAAATTCCTATTATCCAAAATGAGGGAAGTCATTAAGACAGAACTGTATCACCAAGCAGCAGTTTCAAAGTTTCTTCACCACACTTTAGAAAGCTTGCATAATAAAAACAAATTTTGAAAAAAATTAAATATATTCTTTATAAATGTCACAGGGAAAAAAATAGGCAAACCAAAAAGGATCTAACAAGTCACAGAAGAAAAACAGCCATTATCCACAAATAGCAGTCAATAAATTGGAGCAAATCCATTATTTGTCTGAGAAACAAAGAAGATAAAATTTTAAATTTAGACAGAACAATAAGTATTATGTGATCAGTGTCTTTAAAATTCATTGTAGATGTACCTTATGAATAAAGTTACTGTTTGTCTAGATGAGTTTTAAAGCCAAGATGCAACTCCAGGGATTTTGCACTAAGCAAAAAGTTTACATTATAGCACTTTATTACATTTAACTTTAAAACAGTTTTAAGTAAATGCCTAAGAGGAGCACAGACTATAAGAGTAGAGAATACTGTGCTGAAATTAGAAAGAAAAGAGGAAAATACATAATGTATGATGTAAAAAGAAACAGATAACGAAAATTAAAAGGATTTTACTAGAGGAAAACAATTTCATTTTATTGTAAAGCTCTAAATGAATAAAATAAAGTCTTTGAATGTGAAGATGATTAAAAAGACAAAATCATTAGCTAAAGATATTTACAAGTTTAGACTTTCATTTTGATTGTAATTTTAATTAGCTGGACACTAGGGGGGATGAAAATGAAAGCCTACATCATCTACTTACTCTTTAAATTGCATTCCACCTTAATTTTCTGCTCTTCAGTTCTTAATTTTCTCTATTTTTGTTCTAACTAATCCGGTTATCAGAATAAAGTGATTTTCTCTCAGCCAGGTTTAACATTCAGTATTTGAGTCTGTGAACCAAAAGTTCATCCCACTACTTCAATTTTTATTCTTTCAATAGCAGAAACTCTCCAGGAAACTTTTCCAGTCTTTTGTCTGTACAGCAGGGTGCTTTATGTACACACGACAGTTATGCAGCTAATAACAAAGGATTCTATTTTAAAAATAATTATGTTCCATTTACACAGTTTCCCATGAAATTTACTCATAAAATGCAGGATGCACCAAAAGATTAAATGCCATTTTCCTCTTCATTAAAGCCATTTTTCTAAATGTAACCCAGTTACTTGCCTTTTTGTCTTGCAGAAACCACATGCCCAAGCAGCAGTTAGAGTCAGTTTATTCTTAAACAAAAGAACTAATTCCCTTTGGGCTGTGTCTCTGCAGTGCACCGTTAACTCCCAGATTTCTGCTCCTGTCTCAGGCCATCCACAGACAGACAGACAGACAGACAGGCATCCCTTTCATGAAAGGCTGCACTGCTTGGAAGTTGTATTAAAGCAAGATGACATTGCCTTTTCTGGAAAAGCTCTGGAAGCCCAAACCCAGAGCTGAGGGGCTGCTGCAGGTGCATAAGTAAGGCAGTCTGCCACCGTGTGAGCATCCTCACCATCAAGCCTTTTCTGTTTGAAGGATTCCTCAGTTTCTGCCTCACCCTGAAGATGCTCTGTTATCAAGCAACGTGGGACTCCTCTGCAAGTTAACTTGTAAGACACCTTGTTGTGGAAAGAGTTTAAAGGCAAAATCAAAAACATGAGGGATTTCATCTGGACTGACCATGGAAGGTGTTCTGTAAAAGGGAGCAAAAGCTGTATTTCAGCCTTCAACCTTGCCAGGTTAGCTGGTTTGGGCTAAAAGTATCTAGCCTTCAATTGATGTTTTCTCTTGAAGGTCAGCAGGAGAGTTAATGTTATCTCAGTACGTCCTTGTTCCTTTCTGAATAATTTCTTTTAGGACAAATTCAGTCCTAAGAGATGGCTTATATACCATTCTTATATTAGCTGGAGAAAACCCAGCAAGGCTAGCTTGATCTTGACAAGATAATTTTATCTCTTTGTTTAAAGCAATTGATTCATAGGCCTTCTAGCCACATCTTCTTCTAAAGAACAGTGAGGATTCATTGAAGGCCTTTTTGTAAGTGAGTTTCCACTGAGAGTACAAACAATCTTCAGCAAAGCCTACAAATAGCTCTCTGTACCTGGGAGTTCTTCTCATTTTAGTGCCATTTTAGTTCCAATCAGCATTGTGCTTTTGAAGTGAATCTCTGATTGTCCTGATGTTCTGTGCTTTGATTCACATCATGATGGGGTATTGAAGCACATGAACCAAATTCCTTTTGGATTAAACTCAAGTGGAAAATGCTAAAATGCATCTAATGCATTCCAGCTGCAAATGTCCATTCAGTCATTTAAATCCAGCTATGGCTTTTTAAAAAAAATTAAAAAATTCAAAAGTGTGCCTTGGATATTACACCCTCATCACCACATATTTTAGTTTTACTTTAAATTCACGTTCCTCCTGGTCTGCTAACACAGACGCAAGTTTAAGGATACTCTACTTCAAATTCAGCGCTTTCCTATTTGCAGTTTTACTTCTCTCTCTTTATGGAATTCTATGTTCATCATCTAGTCACTCTCTCCCAACTAATTCTAATAGATTCAGAACTCTGTCAAGATACAGTTGTCTGTTCCCTGGGCAGAACAGCCAATTGCAAATGTTTTATTTAAAACTAAAGGTCCAATTACAGGACCAATTTATGATCTCAGTCGAGCCAATATAAATCTGATCTAGTTCATTGACTTTAACCTGACTGCAGTAACTTTATTCCAGATTTGCTCATGTGTAATGAAATTGAGTTCAGACAATGGCTCTGATTATTACTTTTTAAAGAATTAACTGGCAATATAAGCTGCAATACAGAGTCCTTCCACCTTTGGAACAGGGGCTCATAATTATCACTTGTGGGTCAAAAGCACACATCCAGGCCAACATCGCTTCAAGGACCAAAGTGCTTTAAAGGCTTTGCTTAAGAAAGTGCAAGGTGGGCATGGCAAGACATAAAGATTTCAGCAGCAGCACCTGAAAATAAGGACAAAATTATGATTTTTTTTCACCTTCCAGATTTAAAAAAAAAAAAAAAAAGGAAGAAAATACTCTCATTTTTTGGCCACTCTGCAGCATGTGGTTTAAAAACCCAAGTAAGCACACATGGCTTCCATAATGCACAGTACTGCATAGTCATTTTCCAAGTCAGAACACAAAGTATATCTTCAAGTTTTAGGTGTAGACTTGCCATCAGCTTTTTGATTTGTCAAAACTCCCCATCAGCATCTACACCTTTTTTCCCCTCTGTTTTTTCACGTTATTTATCTTTCTGGAATTTCCTTAATAATCACAGACAACTTAAAGATTTTTTTATTTGGTTCAGTGTTTTAATTTTGGAGCATTTTTGTTTGTTGTTTTTTTAAACTTTATGCAGTGGAGTAGTTCAAATTTCCCTATTTCTTAGGAGAAAAAAAAAAGCAAAAAATTTTAAAGACAAGATAAAATCTGTCAAACAAAGAATACAGCAGTGACAATATTCTGGGCTTTCACAGTCAGTATAGTACCCTGGTTTCTGTGGTATCTACTTGTGACTTAAGAAAAAATGAATAAATATTCCCATTTTTAGGCTTACTGGCTTGGACTAGGAAGGAGCAGAGACAGAAATTGTTAACTGTAAGAGCTGTGGGTAAAGCACGTAGGGACTGAACACAGACAAAACCAGGATTCAGTTGTCTATATTCAAATGCCACAGTACACTACATACTGATGTGTAACATTAAATACATCTTGTAAATAAGCATGTTTCAGTTAGAGCTAAAAGTGAAATACTTAACACTGACAAGATTTTCCTACCTGAGAATCAGAACACACCATAACCTGGCACAGCTCTATCTACTTTGAGCTTATGCTGGCCCTGGGCTTAAGTCTGTGTTTGAGTGCTTGAAATTAGTTTCAGGTGCAGTAATCACAGAAAGAAAACATGTGCAGAGACATAACTTTTTAAAGAAACAACAAAGCTGAAACAGGTTTAGAGAATTATCCATCAAATTACATTTTTAAGAGTGGCTATTAAAATGTTGATGAAAGAATATAAAATGATGAGTCAGAGACACTAAAAGACCAAACACATGGTTCTACAAGATATTACACTGAGTACTAAGAATTTCACTTTATAACCCCATGTGATTAAACAGCATACTGCTGAAAATGCAGATGTTATACTATTAGAGTAAAAAAAAAAGGGGGGGGTTTAAAGATTTTTATAATTAAATCATGAAAGATCACAAAGGAAACAGGGAGGAACTTTGCTAAGAGTGTAGTCATATAGAAGGACTAAGATTTGGGGCTGGTCTTCGAAGTTTTATTCTTCAAACTACATGGCCTTGAAGCTATTGAAAGCTTGAAAGATTTTTCTGGTGAAACGGTGCAATGTTACAGTTATGTTGTACTACTCAGTAATATGTGTGAGCTGTTTGTAAGGAAGGATTATTTTTAAGGGAAATCTGTTTTCAGATTGACCTTGGATTCGTATTTCTAAGGCGGCTAAAGCAAAGGCAACATTCACAGCAGTGAAAATTCCTGCCAGGAATGTAACACTCAAATCTCAGTTAACATGTTTCAAAATGGCAGTGATAGTGATAGAGAAAAAAAGTACAATAATTCACCAATTTTTCAAAACAGAAGTGTTAATATACAATAGGGTTTCAGCAAGGACAGCAGGATTTATCAAAACATCATTTGTCTGTGGGACATTTTTATTTTAAAGTAATCCTGATTTCTTAGGCATTAGACAAGACACTTTCTGAACTAAATGAAGTTTGAGCATTCTCTTACTTTTCATACGGTTAGAAGCATATGTCAGTAAATGTTCAAATAACACAGTTGAGATGGCAGACCATGCCTAATCTCAAAATATTCCAGTACCTGCAGAATAGTGTCCTCTGCATCCCAAAGATTTTCCTTCTGCCATTCAATCTGCTGTCATTACATACTGTTTGCAGGAAGTACTGAACCATAAGAAGTCATGGATGAATGTGTTCAAGTATGGGGAATTCCATGCACACATTTAAATGCATTTGTATGGGGTCAAGTCTAGCTTTCTGTCACTATTTTCTTCCTTATAACCAAATTCTTCCAGGCTGAACAAAAAGTTCATTTCTGTTGATTCTAATGTTCTTCTCCTTTACAGAAATTCCACATTCTGATTTGGGAGCTGAACTTCTTCACTGCCCAGCAGGTCAGTAGTAATTACTTGATTCCATGCTGTCCATACCCTTCAAAATCTGCAACAAGATACTCCTAAAGATCAGATATGGATGGAGTTGTGAAAAATGATAATTCTTGCAAACCTCTCCTGAAAAGAGTTGAAGGAATACATTCCTTATAGAGTTAGACTTGCCAGGCTCCTTGGCTGATAGCCCAAATCATAAGCTCTCTTGCATTTGGGAGTCTAAATGTGATCCTTTCACCTCATCTCCTAGGGAACCACTGTAGGTTGGTTGCTTTATTCCTGTCTTTCTTTTCTCTAAAGTTCTTATGAATTTGTTTGTTGTTTTAGCACAGTGACCACACTATTAACCCAGGCAGAAGTGTCTGAATTAACTCCAAATGATTGAGCCATCTGGAGAAGTTCAGTTTGTATTTAACTCTGAGACTTAATTGGGTTTTATGTGGCAGAGCTGCTTCAGAAAGCTCTTTAGGACCTATAGCAATGGGATATAGATTTAATGCACCCCTCTCCATTAAAGTCTTCATCAGACTCATTAATTGTAGTTTGTGCATCCATTTTGGTAGATAAATTTGTTTAATCATATGCATTTGCAGTGGGCTGTTATATCTAAGTGTGCTTCCTTTTCCACTGCTTGTAACTTTCACTACTGGCATCTCCTCCAAGAAAGAACACTTTGGCTTCATCCCCATAACATTTTAATTGCTCACTAATGAATCATATTTAGTACTTTAGCATCTGAGCACTGGGTGGCTGTTAGTTTTTCTGCACATATTTACCACTGTGGCATTTCACACAATTTGCAAAATTATTGCTTTTTCTAATATCGTAAACTATTTTTGAATTTCTTACTTATGATCCTTTAGAGGTCACAAGTATTGTGAAATCTTTCCCCATAGCTTTTCATTTGGGAATTTTTTTTAAAATGTTTAGCCTTGAACTTTGTTTTAATTGAGGGAAACTGATTTTTATTACTGAGATACATTTCAGTTATTTTCCAAAGCTTGCTATTTCATTTAGAAATATTTCTGTTATCAATGTAAATATTCATTGGTTTTGTAATATCCAAATTACTTGATACAATAATCCTGTAAAATTTATAGCAAGATATTCACCCTCCAAACAATTACATGGAGCCCAAAATGTATCGGACTTTTAAAATTATTTTATGAGAATATTTTACACCTATCTAGATTGTATTTATTTTAAATTTTATTGTAATGATGTTTTTCTGTAGTTATTTTAAGAGAAAAATATCATCAATTATTCTTACAAACCTTCTCTAGATTTTTTTATAAATAAGGAATGACATTTTTATAGAAAAATAGACTAATCAGAAAAGGATATTGTCTTCCTCAAAATACTTAAAAGCTTCAATTAAAAAAAAAACAAACTCTGAATTAAACAGTTTTGGACCTGCCTTTTGAATGCTTCATGAGTAGGATATTCACACCCTAAACATTCCACATTGTCACATGTATGTTTAAAATATCCTTTAGTGGGGTCTTTCCAGCCTACTACGTTAAAAAGGAAACATTTCTGCTCCAATAAATCTGGGAGCAAGATAAATGTTTGTTTGACTTTTTTTTTTCCTAACTGTCCAGCAATTTCTGGTTGCAGTGAAATATGCAATAAATTTGAACTCCTCTGGTTTATGACCTGCAACAGTGTACATGATTTCTCTTTCTTTTCTCTTATTGTTTTACAGCTCTTCTCCCATGAAAATTTGGGGGTGTTTCAACTGCTCCTGGGGCTGCAAGATTCCTTCCGGCATGAGGAACAGTGGTGAGTTCATATTCTCTACTTTTGTCAAGATCCCATTTACTTATGACACTTCATGATTAGAACAAGTGTGTTTTCAATTAGAAAAAGTTCTCCCCAAAAACAATTTCCTGCTGCCATTCAAAAGCAGAGATCAAGGTCATGACAGCCTATGCTCCTCTCACATCTCAGCATGTTCTGACTCTCACGGATCTTCAGCAAAATTCTGGAGCTGATACACCTGAAGAAGGCATTTCTTCCCTTTATAAGACAACCCAAAACAGAAACCCAACCATTTAAACAGAATTTCGGTGGAAAAATTAAAGGTGTTCAATATACATAATCCTAAAACACCTGGTATTTTAAATCTGTGGTAAATTTAAAGAACATTTTTACTGTCCTCCCTACATTACCTCACTTGGATCATTTGTCTTTCAAAGGACTAGTAAACCTTAATTTGCTTTAGCAGCTTTGAATGGATTTTTATTGTTTCTTACCACAGCCTTTCAACTCTAGTAATCTGAAAACTAAATATGAACTGCAAAACTCAATCAATCCTGTCGTATTCTTTTAATATTAATTTCTATATAATTAGCCCCAAACTGTGTTCAATTACTGACAATTATTCTCATACACTTTTAGGGACAACACTAATTTCACAGTTAGCAGCATTTTAAAAGGAAGGTGATTCAAACACTTTATAAAAAAGTCCCTCTCTCAAGAGCTACAGAGCATTGTTGCAGACTTTGTGAGATAAAAAGGATTCCACTGGTACAATACCAGAACTCAGCTTTTACAGCCCCACACATGTATGTGTGATTCTGCCTGCCTAGTTTGTATCAGTATTCTTTAAATGCTAACTAGACCTATTATAAGCTTGGCTGTACCCTTTTAAAACCTATAAAATTATTGAAAAATCCACAGAAATTGATGCACCACATTAAGACTAATGATTGAAGTGATGTAATCAGGATGTCTTACATCCAGATCTTTTTCTCCTAGGTTGCCTTGTAGATAGTAGAAGCATCTCTCTTAGAACAATTACAAGGTGCCTTCAGCCCATTTTTGATCCCTATCCTATAAGAATACAGGTGGAAGGGATTGGTGATGCCATTATGGTTCTATGGTAAATGATATACAGCTCCTGCTCCAGTGAGGTCACTGGAACTATCAGTCATTTTGTAGGGACAAATTATTTTTGTTATATCCATTTTGTTGTTGGGCTCTGATGGATCTTGTGACAACTGGAAATTCCATTTATTTATGTGCATATTTAAAAGGTTGTCAGTAGAGCCCAGAGCATTGACTGGTACTCTTATTATAGAGTAGTAAATATCCAAATAAAGAAATATATCAAATGGTGCCTTCCTTAAATGAGAGTTACAAAATGGAGCTAACAAATATTGATAAGCAGCAGTCTTCAGAAGATCTTCTAAATTATCCAGTAAGTGGTATGAAGCTTAAGCAGAGGAGACAAGGAAACAGAAGAGTTATTGTCAAAACAGCACACAGATACTTAACAACAAAAATAACAACCTTTTGTTGGTAAATGACAGCCAATCTTGGCTCTAGTGTATATCTCAATGATCCGAAGGAAAGTTATATGATAAATAAAACTGTGTGCATTGTAATTTCCAAACACAGTGAATAGCTGAAGAATAAAGACCAGTAACTAAATTCATGCAAAAGACAGATAAAAAGGTTTTTATGGTTTAAAAGTAAATTTTGGGTAGAATCCTGCAAACACCAAGAAGTGTTTTGTTGTTAAGATTTCATTCTTTATAGAAGGCTCTAATTCCAAGTGAAATGCTGATTTAAACCTTTAGATTCATGATTTTAAGGTGAATCAAAACCAGCCCACAGTACTAAAGTACTTGCAGGTTTTTGCAGTATCTTTTGCTGAGTTGGTTCAATTTTTTTCCAGAAAGTTGAGCAATAATTTCCTTTACCTTTATGGCATAGCAATGCCATCCTAAGTCACCAGGAAAAGGTCAAAATTTTATACAACTGTAAGTCAACTACAGATCATGCCAGTGACTACTTGGATAAACATGAGGGACAAGATGAGAATGTAACAATAAAACTCCAAATCATGCTCAGAAAGCAGCACTAGAAAAAAACAAGACCTAAATTGGGGGGAAAAGGTGACCAAAATGCAATGGAGCCCCTGAAGGCCTAATGGTGATTCATATGCTGAGTAGAACCTGTTTTTGGGGGAAAAGGAGAGCTGTGCATGTGTGAACCCCAGCTGGGAAAATTGTGTAAAAATGTAGAATAATCCAAAGCCCAGTGAAGGCTATAAGTTTTTTTCTGCCCACTTGGGAGGCTTTGGATAATGATCACACAGGTGACAGGAGCAGCCTCAGAAGCTTTTGTGGACTCAGGAAAGGTAAGGTTTCTCCAGGATTCCAGCATTTGTACAGGTGCAGGATAAGGAAAGGTAAGATTTCTCCAGGATTCCAGCATTTGTACAGGTACAGATTTGAAAATCTCAGTGCTGGTAATAACACTGAACAATCCACAACTTCACAGCAGTAGTTATCCTCTCTAAAGTGAATAATAGCTGTGTGAATTAGGGGCAGAAACTATTTATAACAAACACTGCAATGTTTCTGATAGGAGCTTGTACAGTGTATCAAGTAAGGAATAAGCATTTTAAAATGGGGTTCCTCTAATCTAGCTAATTGCAATGATTTTTTTAGCATTGTAGATCTAAAGAATTATGTGAATAATGTAATTTTAAACATTTTTTTAAATATTTAATGCATTTGCACAAAAGATCACTAAGGATATTTTGTACCGGGTCACGTAGCCTCGGCAAAGATTTTAAAATTGAAAAACTGAAACAGAAAAAGATAAAATTCAGGTTTCAAAATCAGCAAAAGTCTGGTTAAGACAATGAGGCACAGAATCTCATAGAGAAGACTGGAGCTGTATTGTAAGTTCACCTGCTTTTGTTTACCTATTGCAGTGATCCTGGTATGTACTGAACAATATGTACAGCAATATCCAGGCACAATATAGCGAGTTAATAATGGAGCTTCAGTCTTAGCTGTGAATTCCCTTGCATTACTTGGTATATTGCTGATACAGATAGGGTTTTGTGGCTTAATACGTGGCAGCACATAGGGTGTCAGCTGGAAATCCATTTTGTAGTTGTAGAACAATATACAGAATATAATAAACCCATTCCCACCTTCCCATTCTTTCCTTGCAGTAGGAAGCCAACATTTAGAAACCCATAGCAAACAAACACCTGCTAAGCATAAATCACAGGCACAAACACAGTGCTGGACAAGTTCAGAGAGATACGATGAGAGAAAAACCCATGGAAAATCTTAATAGTCATTAGGAAAATCTAACATTTGTTTCGCAAACTGACAGGTGGCTAGTGAATCGGCTTCAGAAAAACCATAAAGAGAGAGCTGGTTATTATGCCAGTAAAACTTAAACAGCAGAGCTTTTTAATAAGCTGCACTCTGTTAGGAGTACACTGAGGGAGCTCAAGCAGGAAAAAGCAATAATCACATCTAGCAATAACAAGAGGATCAACTAATATCCATCATCATTTCTCCCTGTTTTGCTTCTCCCTATTAGTATGACATATAGTAGAAGTAGAAGCAGACTAACAAGATACTGAGCTAAACAGGTGCAGAAACTAAAACGTCTTCCATTTAGAGAGTCAGCATTTTTCTTTGAAAAAACCTCTGTGCACTGTGCAGGTTGGAGCCTGGGTTGCCCATTGCTTATACCCATTGTGTGATGTGTGCGCTATTTTATCTCTTCCTGCAGAGTTTGGTTGTGACATACATAACACATGTGCCCATAAAGTTACCCAGAAAGGCACTGAAAAGGTTCAATATATGTCATGGCAAGCATATTTCTTTGTTAATTCCATAAAGACAGTCTGGAGAAGCCAAGTCTCCTACAATTTTTGTGTCCGCAGTGGGGAGAAACCAGCACATTGCATGCTATCATTATCACAGAATTATGGTGCACTATGTAATACTTTTTACTCTTGCCAGAGAATGATAGTGGAAATGGCATTGCCCCATTACTAATGCTTAATGTATGACCAATCAGAAGCTGAAAATCATATGACCAGTGGCAGCTTATGCCATCCCATCAGTTCGTAAATTGGATGCAGTTTGTCAGATGGACACAATATCCCTCCACTGTAGGTGGTCTCTGTTTCATTAGGTTTCAGATTGATGGTAGTGAACAATAATCCAAAAGTGTGCAATAGGTACATCAACCTCATTTTTCATTAACAGTGCTTCCCAGACATATTGGGAGCAGGTACAAAACATAGATTTTGTTTGGCTTACTTTGATCCGTGCAGAGACTATTGGGTATCTGACTTCGCTGTTGGAGGCTTATGGTTTCGGTTAGCAGAACCTGGTACAGCAACTGGATGAGGTGTTTTTTATATAATCTATTCATTTAGGTGTGATGCAGAAATAGTGGGTGGCAAAGCTGCTAATTTTTTTTTTTTTTGGTGAAGTAATGAGCGACCAACAATTTATTTACATACAAGCCACTGCAGTTACTAGGGGACCCTTCTAAATTATGGGGTAGATACAAGAGTTGTAGTGTTTTTTTTCCTTTATTTCCCAAGAGGTTAACAGAAATGTTGGTGCATTTTTGCAACTTCTGAAAGAAATTAAAAGACTGTAAGTCTTTGGCAGGGTCACTGAAATGACAAACAAACCAACTACTGCTATATCTTACTCAGTTTTGACTTATAGGGATACGTTTTACTTCACAGTGAAATTAAGTAGAATGCAATGTTGTTCAAATAGTGAGTAATAGAAAAGCCATTTTTAAAGCAGGGGACTTTGAATCCCTGCAAATGATATAATATTTATAAAGCTGGCAGAAAACTGATATTAGACTCTGCAGCAGATGAGTAAGAACTGCTATCATCAGGACTGATCAGGTACCACATGCTTTTGCTCTCTTTGATACAGTTTTCTTTCTAATTTGTATATTAACAAAGCACATGTACATTATTAGCAAGTTAAGCATACTTATTTTAAAAATAAAATCAACGCTCTAAGTAACATATTGTTGGTAAAAAATCATGTTTTAATGTTAAGATGAATGGATTTTATTATGCAGAAGCACATATGCTGTTAATCACATAACATCAAGCTATACATGTAGTCAAGATAGGCAATATGGTTTACTCTTTGGATGCATTTCTTATCTCAGTTGTATGAGAAGTTTCCATCTACAATATTTCATTGTCTTGCTCTGAGAAATGTACCTCTAGGCCCTGAAGATTTAAAGAAACCTCCTCATTTGCACAGCACGAACACGAGCCTTGTTCTGTGTGGGGCTGAGGGAGGCAATTCTGTGTGTGCATGTATTTGGCATGAATTTCTATGGAATATATTGACACAGACTCTCACATCATGCCACTTTTCCAACAGCATCTCTTATCATTGTTTAAGAATATCTTTTCACTTTCATGCTTTTCTCTGGTTATTTAACATAACTGGGCAACTTTTCTTCTGAAGTTCTAAAACATGTGTCCATTGCCCTGGTTTTCCAGCCTTGAGCAAATCTCTTTAACAGATCACTTTCAAGATGATGATACATTGATATTCTGCTTTAATTAGTGTCATGAAAGAGAAAAAGCCCTTCAAATGTCAATGGCTTGCAAAAGTTGTTGGAGCATCTTCTTAAAGCAAATCTGAAGGCCTGGCCCTCACTATTTTTTTTCTTCCTTTCACATGATCCTATTACAGGAGTTTTTTTGTAAACTGGTGTTATAAACGATTATTTTTAGTTAAGAGAAGCACCAGGAAAGATTAAAAAATGGATATAAAGACATTCTGGTTCTTGATCTTCTTTCTTCTCATCTCAACCTTTAGAAAGTCTTGCTGGAAGAACACAAGGAACAGCGGGAAGGTTTCTAACAGATCTTTGAGACCTCCTTGCAGTCAGATCCCAGGGGAGCTAGAACAGTATACCTCTGTGGTTCAAAAACTCTTTGGGCCAGAAAAAGGGGCCTTTATCTGCTGACATTTCAAACATATTCAATCAAATATTGATCTAGAAAATCAGCCACTTTTTCTCTAGCAAAGAAATTAAATTAGTGCTACCTACTGAAGATCTACAAATGGTTCTCCTGAAGATAATGATAGTACCCTAGGCTCTTCCTAGGATCAAAAGTTTTTATGGACACCGAACTGATTTAATATTTTCTGTAATGCATGGAGAAAAAAGGGTGAAAGATCTGCTTGCCAATAGTAATGTGCTAGAGATTATCTCATGTGGCGAGTCCTTGCATCAAGGAGCCAGGTAGGTTTTTCAAATCCATCTCATCTTTGGAATAAAAGAAACAGAATGTAGCCCATTTCACCTTAGACAAAGATTTTCATCACCAGAAATATCTGACACCTCTTAAAGTTGGTGCTGGTAGCACATGCTCCTCTTCAGTCATAAACATTTCCTGTCTCTGTTGTGTTCTGTTTCAAGATGTCCCTTCTGTTGCTTTGGAAGAGGGGAGATCTCTTCTTCATACTCTAAACACTAACAGATCACAAAACATGTCTCACATGAAACAATGGGAGAAAGATTCCTTAAAATATATTTCAAATCCCATTGTTCAAATATTTTCATCATTTGTATTATGAAAAAAGGTAGTCTGTACAAAAGAGCACAAGGGTTTAATGATTTAATTAGTACTTCATTCTATGAATTTACTGGAAAAAATAATGAGGCATTAGTTCCTATTAAAGCGTTTCTCACATTCTCACCCACAAAATCATGTCTTGGGGATTTAACTACACTGAGACAAAGAACTGAATTGTTACAGGTCAAATCAGTTAAGGGTGGATTTATCACTTCTCTCACTTCTTCATGAAGTGCATCCAGTTGATGATGTTCTGAAATTCTGACAGTTTATATTCATCACTGGATGTATATGACTGGAATACATCTATGCACAAAGAAGAGGCACTATGTGTACATTTTGTAAAGGTATCAAAGCATCTCAGAGGTTTTGAAAGACTGTCTTCCAATGGAGTTAGTTCAGTGGTTTGGAAATTCAGAGCTTCACCAAAGACTCAGCCACTCCCATGTTGTTTGGTTTTCTCTGGTTTTGGATTGTGTTTGACTTGTTAATTAATTCCTGTGTTTAGACTGTCTATTAGTCCTCATAAGTAACATTAATTTAATATCATGATAAGTAAATATTCTGTATGCATTCACACAGAATTGTTTGGGTTGGAAGGGACATCTTGAATGATCTAGTCCAATCCCCTGGCTCCAGCAGAGTCAGCAGGAGCTGGTTGCCCAGGATTGTTCCAATCAAGTTCATCTCCACAAATGGACTCCACAGACTCTCTGGGCAGTCTGTTCTAGTGTTTCACCATCCTCAGAGTAAGAGTTTTCTTGTGTTCAGACTCTATTTTACACTTTCTAATTTGTCTCTTGTGCTGCCAGTGGCACTACCAAGAGAAGCCCAGCTCCTTAATTCTTCATTCCCCCTCCTAAGATATTGATGCACATTGAGATTCCCCAACAGACTTCTCTTCTCCTGGCTGCAGCCCCAGCTCTCTCAGCCTGTCCTCATATGAGCAGATGACTTTAAATCATCAGGTCACAAAAAAGAAAAAAAATCAGTGCATATATCTTGAAACCCTTGGACAATGCAATGTAAGTTTTCAAGGAATTTTGAACAAAACAAAAAAAAGGGGTGTGCCACCCTTTCACAAGAATTTTTCTGTCAGTGTCTTGTATACAGCAGATAATTCAGCAAAGAGGTAGAGAGACTCCTTTTTGTGAAAGAGCTCCTTCATGTGAAATTATTTTCATTTTTCATATTGAACTCTTGGGTGTTCAAAGAGCTCTACTTTTAAATTAACCTGATCAGGTAAATAAAAATTGTCCTTCTGGATTTCCATATATATCAGGACATTTCTGTACTGATTTATCTATTAGAACTCATTGGATATGCCATAAAAATACAGATAAGGGGAAACTGCCTAGTCATTTAAGTCTAACCTTTCAAACCCTCACAAAATTTGAAGAAATTAAGGAGTCAGAAAGCTGGAAACAAAACCCGAAATTCCATGTCTTTACAAACTTCCCATAGCTATCAGTCAAAAAAGATTTAACCTTATTTTTGTCATGGATCAATCCAAGTAGGAGCTATAAAAAGGAGGAAGGAATGAATTCTCAGTTTTCACCATAGTAGAATTTGACATCAAGTCTGTGCTATTCTGCAGCAAGAGTGGCATAGTTTAATATATTTTTTTAATGAACTGGAAAAAGGGATGAGCACTGAGGTGATAAAATTTGCAGGTGACACAAAATTATTCAGGTTAATCAAATCTGGAGAGGGTAATAAGAAACTTCAGAAGAAAATAAACAAGTTAGGTTTAGATCAGTCTGATGGCAGATTAAGTTCCACGTTGATATATACAAATTAATGTAATTTACAAGGTTGGGGTTTTTAAAATCTATTTTTACACCTTAGCAAGTTCTAAATTAATTGTATCAAAGGAAAAGGACCTAGAGAGCATTGTCAAGAGTTCAATAAAGTCCTCCAGCTGGCATGCAGCTATAGTAGAAAATTTTGATGCAGGAAGGAAGAATATTATGAAAAACTCTTTAATGTCATTAAATGGGTTGTCCTCTCCATTTCAAACATCATGTGCAATCCTGGTCACCAGCTGCAAACAGAAGGTTTGCAGAAACAGAAGAAGCTCAGTTCTCTGGCAAGAATGCAAAGGATAAGGAGGAACAATTGGCATCACTATCTTCACAGAAGGGTAGATATGAAATAAAATAAAAAGCCATTAAATAATACCTTGATAAGGATGGTTAGGATCTTGTCATAATGAAGAACACTCAGGGAAATTTAAAGCAGAAGACATACTCAAACAATGTGGAGCTTGCTGCTATGGGATGTTAGTTTGGCAAAACTGAAAAAAGGGATTGGACATTTATATGAACTCAGAGGTCATAAACTCTAGAGTTAAATTTTTCAGTTTGCTTTTTTGCTTTGCAAAGATAGTTCTGCAGGAATTGCTTTTATCTAGTACACTGGGAGTCTTTAATCATAATTTTCCTCAAAGTATTTCTTCAGGATAGTAATTCTGGATTAGGGAATTCATGATTAAGAACATCTGTAGTAAGACAGAGAAGACTAAACTGAGAGACAGAGAGTGATAGAGAGGAAAAGAACTGTTAGGTAAATAGAGCCTAAATGCAGGTAATGGACTTTTAGTATGGGTCAGCTGTGCTTTAATTGTGAGCTAAATAGAGTTGAATTCGTAGCCTGCAAGCAGTGCCACAGATGGCTACAGAGCTGTCCTTGAGGTAATTCAGCAGCACACCAGCCCTTCTGAAAAATGCTCATAGCATTTCTTTAAGGGGAGTTTTCACTGGTCTGTTTAAGGTTGATTGCTATTGAAATGGAATCCACAGAAGCAATTAAGAGTCAGCAGTGCTACACGGTAACCACAGAAGAAGCCCTACACTGTACAGAGTGGTGAACATGAGGTTTAATAAAGAGAAATTCCAAGGGATTTTCACAGGTTTAGTGGAGTGGTGACATATGTTATCATCTTGCTCACCATAGACTGGAATATGATTTTACACTGTCATGTCACATTGGCCCATGATAACCAGAAGTCATTTACTTCCTAACAAAATAGTAACTGGATATGACAACCTGTGCTGCCTCATGGTGAGGTTATGGTAGTATTTACTGATAATGTCAAGTATAACTTGTGTCATCCATTATATTTTTCAGCAGAAATTCAGAACATTTCTAACATAAAAAGAACATTCCAGCTTTTTTTGGTGTATTTCCTTTTTGCTTGATACTATAATAAGAACTTCCATCACTTGCATATAGCTTACACTAAAAATTATATAGCAGTTCTCAAGTTCAGAATTAATATATCTTCAAGATACAATAAGTAATTAGACCACTCTGTAATTATAAAATTCCTCATTGTTTAGCTCCATTTTTTTCAGAGGTAGGGTATTTGTCTGTGTTTCTGCTTACCTATTTGCTCTCTTCTGCTTCTATTTTTCTAGATAGGATATACTGGTTATATTTTAATGCTGCAGAATCTAAAATGAGACCTCCATTAAACTAAGAATGCATAGTTACCATTCTGCTTTTATTTTCCTCAGAAAACATAAATAATTAAACTTGACTTCAAATAAAAAGACAAAGTTAGTCTTCCTACTGTACCACAATCATTTTTCCTTTATGGTTTGTCTAGCAGGATGGTAATCCTGTACTCTTGCTAGAAATTATCACATAAGAGTTCTCTTCATTTTAGTCCTTTTGCAAGGTGGATGCAGTGGTTGTCTACACCACAATTTAAAAGGCTTTTCATCAGGCTTCATTCTTGATTTCTACTGTAAATTCCACAAGCTACAGTAGTTTAATGCAGAAGCGTAGTTGTCCATAAAAAGCTGGAGGGAATGGTGTAAGTTATAATGCTGTTATAAAACTGTCCATGATATTAACACACACTGTATATTAAATACACAAAACTGTTACAATAACTTGAAGGTTGAAACAAACTCATGAAAACAAATAAATTTTTTAGGACAGTAGGCAAAAGGTTGTTCTTTGCAAAAAGATTTAAATATACTTGTACAGCCATCCAAATTAACCCCCTCAAATAAAAAGCTTTCTCTGACTACTCATGTGATCTATGTACAAAAATCCATGCACAAAATAGATTTTCCAGGGAGGTCCTTCCTCTCCGGGCAAATTTAAGCACCTGACGTATATTGGGGAGAAGGCAATTTCCCTATATATGAGCAGACTGAAATGACCTTTCACTGAGCAGTTCAGAGCAGATACCTAATTCAGGTATCTCTGACACTCCAGAAGAGCCTTTCTTTCCACATGGATTTTACAGGAAGCTTTGGGAGACTGAACTCCTCACTGGGACAACGTTCTCAGTTATTGTCAAATATCAGGAGGATGAATTTCCCTATTGCCTGCCACATTCCTACCATTGTCCCTCCCAGCGTGGCAAATAACGTGAAAACAAAACTGTGAAAACTGCATATAAAAATGGACTAAGACACAAATTCACACTCATACTCTGTTTTTAGTTACATTATTGTAAATCCAGAATAACTCCTTAGTTTAAAAAATAATTATCCTATGTTATGTGAGGTGAGTGTAGAATCCTCTGTGACCATAAGTAAGAACTTCTCTGATTGCAGAAGCTCAAGCCAAATAGACTGGTAATCCCATAAACCTGATGGGGTTGCAGTCCTTGAAAATGCCTTGGGTCTTTTAAGTAGAAACACTCTTGTTATTGAGTCTTTGTAAGTATGGTAAAGAACCAAAGAAGGGAAGAAATCCAGTTGATTCTGTTTGGGTTGGTTGGTTTTCTATAGATTATACCAGTGTAAGCAATATAAGCACTTCTCTCCTCTGCTCTGCAGTTCTGGTCACTGCCATCAGGAAAAATGAGATGATTGCTGTGCTGAGCTGGTTGGTAATGTTAGAGCAGACACCAATGCAGCACTAAAGGATGTGCAAAACCTCACTGTTTTAACACTGATTTCTCAGGCACACAGTACAGGTTTTAATGTGCAGCGCTGATACAGACTTAGTTCAGGGTAGGACAAAGCACTCAAACTTAATTTACTGAATTATGTATTTTTTTTCTCCTCAATTTATAGCATTACCAGCTGAGTGTAAGACTATTTTACACGGTAGGGTCCCTCATTTTTGGCCTAGAGTAGTGCCTGGCTTTTAAAATGCCTCCTAAACCCACTCAACATTCATCTTTTCATGGGTTTTTTTTGTCTCTTAAAACATCAGTAGAGGGAAAGTATGGATGTGCTTAAGCACAATTGCATTGAATTAAAGGTGGCTGCCATTTTAGGCAGTCCCAAGGTCATGAATAGCAAAATATGAAAATTTCATCTCTTTACTGTTGGTCAAAACCTTAATATGTTCCATGACCCTACACTAGGTTCAACCTATAAAATGAGAGCAGCTTAATAAATCTCTCTGTAATAAGTACTACACATTATGGGAAGGAAAACTTAGATCAAGCTTTTCCTTTGAAGTTTTAATGGACCCTCCAATATGATGACAGCAACTCACCTATGCTTGTAATAAGTTTGCAAAGCCTGGAGCAGCTCCAGTCCTCTGGGGCTGTAGCTCTGGATGACAACGAACTCAGGCAACTGCAAGCTTCAAAGGGCTTGTTCCAACAGTCCAGCTCTGGCCTTACCAGGCATGGCAGGCAAACTTTTAAATCCTTTTCTCCCTATCAAAGAGTATTTCCACTTTGAGCTGTTCATAATAATTTTGTCTTGTAATAAAACTGCAAAGCCTTCTAGTCTGAAAAGGATTAATCAGTTTATGCCCCTTTGTTCCACCCTTGTGCAAGCCAGAAGAGGAAGGGGGAAGAAGCAAAAAAGAGAGAGAACACAGCAGGGCAAAGGGAAAGGAAAACTGGCCCTTGGAGCTGTGTGTTTCTCGCTGCTTTGTGTGACTACGTCAGGTCCCAGGTGGGAAATCCACCACACTGAATGTTTTCTTCTGTGGAGAAAATTCTTCTATATGAAATGAAGGGGTTTTGTTTAAAACAAAACTTAAATGTGAGTTTCTATTATGACCCAAATCTTGCAAAGACTTAATGCAAATATTTAACTTCCTCCATTGCAACTCTCTTGGTTTTTGTGGAACTGCCAACCACATGTACAGACAATAATTTGTATAAGTCTGTCTGATAATGAGCATCTAAAGGTTCAGAACTGAATTTGTCCTCTCTTTGCATAAGAAGGATGCAGCCAAAATAATTCTGTTTGCCTGGCACTGTGTGTTGTAACCACAGTGTTACGTACCCTGTAGACATGTGTCTCTACTGATTAAAAGTGCTTTAAAAGCCAGGGAAAATCACTAAACATCTGTAAGATTAAAAGAGGAGAAGGCAGCTCTGTACATTTTTAAAAATCAATTATGTAATAAGGATGTAGTTTACCACCAGAAAACATGAGGCAATCATTTTAGCAAGGCTGTTCTTCCTGTGAAAACATGGGAATCTGCTCCTGTCCAGGCATAGATCTCCTTCTCTTATTCCATGAGTCAAAGATAACTTTGATTTCCTCAATGAGCCTTCTTCCTGGGTGAATGTGACACCACATTATCTTGGCTTATATTTTTCATTCCCAGTTTAACAGTTATAAACACCTTTCAACATCAAATAAGAGCAGCGGGGTAATCCAGATAAAAGAAAATTCTTCAACCCTAACAGCGTGACTCAGATTTATATGCCTGTTTCAAATTTCTGTTCCTCATTTCAAGACTTGCAACATTTCACGAGTACCATATAATGTGCTACTTGATTGGCCTTTCCAAGGATACAATGTGCTGCAACACATTGTTCAGGAGTTTTATAGGTAGGCATCCCTACCACTTCTGGTGTTCATTGAAAAAATATATCATGGGCTTCTCTTTCTGTGCTCTACAATCTTGACGTTTCTTAATATAAGGTTGTCTTCCAAGATGTCAAACTGGTTTTGAATTATTTTATAGTGTTCTCAGTTAAAACACTGTCATGTAAATCAATCACATCCTCAGTTCTCTGTCAGGGAACTGCAATCTTGAAGTACAGCCTTCAAATGGAATCAGTACTGCTACTAGATTTCATTGTAGGAGACCAGCCATCAGTCTGGGATTTACTTGTTACTGTCCCAGGTAAAACCTTTGCTAATAAATTATTGCCAAGGGTATGCACACTCCAAGTGAGGTTTCACTTGTTTAACCTTGATCCCAACTTTGCCACTTATCACTGTTAACCAAGCAAATATCACTATTACAGTCCTGAGCTGCTTTCAACCTCCCTGTGATGTTTCCTGTAGCTTTTTCCCCCAGTTGAGCTGTTTACCCAGCAGGTTAGGGACCTGCACTCTATCCAACCTGACTCTGGGCAAGAGGGAAAGTGGTGTCAAGCACCACTTTCTCTTACTGCTACAAAGTAGATTATTTTTCTTACTGCTACAAAGTTTCTTTAAAGATTTTATAGAGACACACAGTTTATAAATTATGTCCTAAGTCCCAGAGCATTAATGTTTACTGCTGGTAGTTAGACCATCACTTCTTAAACATCTTTTGAAACATCACCCTATATGTGTTCCCACACGTTAAAATATACCTACAATACCTTAGTTTTGAAGTAATTTCTATTAATCATGTAACATTAGTAAAATATTTATAAATGTACCTTAAAGTGTCACCACTTTATTCTCAGAAGGCAATAACAGGTGACAAAATCCTGGTGAACAATAACATTGCATTAGAGGAATCCACAATTTTGGAGACTTCAAAGTTTCAATGCACTTGTTTCTCCTTCCACAGTCAATACATATGTAATTTTGATACTTTTCCCCCTTTCAGATTCATAATGTATTTCCTGTTGTCTCTTTCAATGCCCTCAAATCCTGAGGGGGGCAATCTTGTAATTACATGCATTAACTCTATTATATTGTGAACTTATATGATTCTGCACCCACAGAATGAGGAGCTGCTGTGTTCTTAAATGCCAGCTACTCTTTAACTGTAAAGGCACCTACTATTTTATTGGAACTGTTCTTGCTTTATTACTGTAAACAACTTTGATCATAATGATGCCATTTGAAAGAGCTGATCAAGCTGAGAAAAATGACACCACAGTCATAAAGTCACACTAAATTTTGCTATTAACATTTTATAGTGCATATAAGGAAGGCGTTCCAAGTTGCAACTACAGACAAAAGAGAAAATTAATTTTACATAGAAATGTAGATTTAAACATTAGCAATATACTGGTACAATCATTTGCACCATATTCTTAAGCACAACAGATGACCCTCTCTGTAGATAAGAAAGCCTGCTGGTTGTCACATCTTAGATGAATCTGTGCTTGCTCTGTGGCAAACATGAGAATATATTACAGCCCTTATCCCTGCGACAAAGACAGGATGACTGAGTTAGGAGGAAAATATAGAAATGTCATATAGAACAATTTGAAAAGTTATCAGAAAGAAAACAAAGTTCACAGTGGAGCTCTTGATAGAAAAGAAAGCCTTAGCTGAAGGCTGAATTGCTTTTTCCAGCAAAACTGATCACCTGACCCCTAGGATAAGTTTGCTTTCTGAGATATATGCAAAGCGTGGAGTTTGGAGGCAACTCCTGAAGTACTATTCTTTCGTCACAATTGAAAAATAGGATAGAGTGGCATCTGTACTGGGAAATTTTTAAAATGGTTTCGTTTGGGCTATAAGGTAAAACAAAGGGATTTTGGTACAACACACATTGTGAATTCACCAAGGAACTGAAGTGACAGATCCAAGCAGGGAAGTAGCTACTAACTGCTGTAATACAGAGCAAATTGTAACCGGGTGAAAATAAATGGCAGTTTGTAGGAAAGATATGCAACTGTTTAAATGTCAGTTAATGAAGTTTGATGTGCAGGGCTGGAAGCTGCTTTTCATTAGGGTAATTTTCCTTTCCTCCAACTATGTCCTCAAGCAGCAATAATTGGGAAGTCCTTGGATGAGGGTATCTTGGTTTTGCTTCACTAGAATAAATGGTAGGGGGAAAGCAATGCCACAGGAGCACTCCTTACTCTTTGTGGTTTCCAGCTGCAGGAACAGCCTTTTGTATATATTTTAAGTTGCTCAGAACCATGCCAGTGATTACAGTTTCATGCAATGGAAGCTCTTGTCGAATGGAAGC
The DNA here is from genome assembly GCA_013400915.1 of Pardalotus punctatus. Lineage (NCBI taxonomy): Eukaryota > Metazoa > Chordata > Aves > Passeriformes > Pardalotidae > Pardalotus > Pardalotus punctatus. The sequence goes on along the minus strand of VZTX01004476.1, from coordinate 279,022 downwards.
TTCTGTCTTACTGTAGCAGTCTGAATTGGAGTTAGGGGGGCAAATATCCGGCAGTAGGAGACTGAAGTAGAGGAGATTCAGTTCCAGCAACTGTTGGATCTCTATCTGAAGGACAAAAAGGGCTGGAAAGGAAAGAGGATGCACTTCCAGAGATCAGCAGGCAATTTCAAGGGAGTCCAGGTTCACAAAGCAGCTTGGGTGGACATCATGGTCCAGACACGTAACTGTGGAGGTGGCATAAAATCACCTCACTTCATCCTCTGACATGGCCTACTTGCCTTGCTGGCTTCTCAGTACTATATACTTAGTTTATATTTATATTTATATTTATATTTATATTTATATTTATATTTATATTTATATTTATATTTACTGTGAGCTTTCAAGTCAAAGGGCTACTTAGGTCTGTGTGCTTTTATACGTGCACTATGTTCACTTGGCCAAGCCCAAGATTCAGCAGAAAGTCAGTGCATTTAACATTTAAGAATATCAGAATTTAAGAGCATCATTTTATGGACATTTTACTTTTTCCTAATAATGTAGAAAGTTTCACTGTAAAAGTGGAATATAGAAGATCCACTGTTTTGAGAATACATTTTTGTTTTATTGTTAAGGCATGGTAAAGGGAAAAAAGACATTTTAAACAAATACCTGGTAAATTAATAAGCTTCCCACCTTATGAAATCTCTGAACACCAGAGGCTGAAATACAAACCTCTCTGACCTAAACCTATTAAGTGAATAAGTCTGCTGAAGAGAGTGTCTACCAGTGCTACACATTAAAAATAGCTTATGTAAAAGAGTACAAGATGTCTTTGCTAGAAGCAGGACTTCTGTCCACTAATATTCATCCAGCAGCACTGATCCTCTGCTATTTCATAGCTTTAGGGTTTTTTTACTATGTAATTTTCAAGAATTATGCGAATATCAGCAATTTGGTGATTTGGTTCCTGTATTTTGGATACCTGTGTTTTTCTACTGTTAAATGCAAATGCTGGTATCTGTGGCTTTGGGATCCTCCTCTCCCTGATAAGCATAAGATTTCTTTGTACTTAAGCAAGTAAAATAGCTGACAAACAAGACTGTGAAGATTTACTATTTATGCAGAGGAAGAATTCTGTGTTTGAAGACTGACTAATGGCACACCAAAGAGAACACAGATAAGAGGGAAGAGGAACAGCAATTTTTGAAATATCAGATATCTTACACAGAGAAAAAGGAAAATAAAGCAGAGGGGATGAAAAGAGAGGAAAAGAAATAATTTTTTTCTTAATTGGGATCTAGGGGACCTGAAGTCCTGAAGCAGGGAGCTTTGTACCACTCCTCTGACATTCAAGTTTGATAAATGGCAGCTTGGTTATTCCACATCCCAAATGTCCCCGTTCTTTATAAAGGGGAAAGATACACAGAAGCGTGCAACAAACCTGAGTGTGTCTAAACTGAACCAACCCAAACCAAACCCTAAGCAGGTCTCTTATAAAGCCATGGTAAGAATGTACTGATGCATGTGGAGAGACCACCTGATTTCCTACTGACACTTTTATTTCTGTAACAGGCTTTTGTTTATTCTTCAGGGCAGAAAGGCTGCATTTTCTCTTGCCTTGAGCTAAATTCTCTAAAACTGCTAGGCAGGAAATATAATATCCAATATCCTACTATTTCTCACTTCATTATACTAATACAGTTTCACATACAATGAGGCAGAAATAATGAAGAAAATATGCTGTAGCAATGAGTCTTTATGTGACTACTTTTTAAATAGAGTCTTGTACAGTGCATTTTCAGGTTCCTTACATGCAATTTTCTTTCTATATCTATTCTAATACAGTTAATTTAAATTTTGGGGAATAATCTAAAAGTCAGCACCACACAATGGCCCTGATCCTCAGCTGTCACAGGAGAACTTTCTGGCCTGTATGAGTGATAATCAGGGAGTGGAACATCATTCAAGAAAAATCTTTGCCAATGCCACAACATTGGTAGCTTGGGCTGGTGCAAGTGTGCATTGAAGAAGGGCCTGAACTTTGTGAGGACTCATCTGAAGGATGAGTGTTAAAAACACTGTTCTGGAACGACACTGTAGTAACCTTCACTTACTTTACATTCTTGCTGTAAAAGCAGTTTCAATACCAGCATCATTTGTGCCCCATGACAGGCACAGACCTGGGGCTTGCCCAGCAGAAACCCCTTTGAAGGCTGTATTGACTTCAACAATTGCAACAAAGTCTGTTCAACACTGTCCCAAAGCCTTTTTCAAGGAAAGAGATATGAAATGTTTTCTTATTCCATACTGCCTGTATTTCCTTGGTACTTTGCTCCTATGAATACCTGAGGTCCTCCAACAGTCCATGGCTTTTAGGAGCCAGGAACCCCAGCTGTAAATGGGAAATCCTGGCTGAGAAAAGGCACTGATTGGCATCCCTGGAGGCTGCTGACCTCCATTTATCTGTAAGTGATAGAGCATAGGCAGGAACTCCATTTGCTCACTTCTGCAGAGTCTCCAGCACAACCCATGGGACTCCCAGCACTGTCATTCCCTGTGCCCAGTCAGTCCATACCTGTGTGGACTTCCAGCAAAGATGCTAACCAGGATCACTCCAATGGTAATTCCTGCTCTGTGAACACTGGAGTGACAGGAATTGGATCAAACCCAGAAAAGTCACTTAATCTGGGCCACAGACAGAGCTGTTAGATAGTAACTCCTCTTGGTCACTGCTAACTACAGCTGAATTCAACCCAAAGACTAGAAAGTTTCTTGTAAAATATTTGTTAACTCAGTCCAGCTGGTCTCCTTGGATATACTTTTCTAAAGCTATGCTTCCAGCTTCGTTGTCATTATTCATGAGGCTTTCTGGAAGTGCTGATCATTGCACTTACCTTCATCATTCATTTTCTCCATTATATTCCATCTGAAATTGCATCTGCTACTTGTAGATTGATAAACATGGGATATATCTCCTAAGGGCTCCTGAAGTTTCAAAATCAGATTGGTTGCTATTATTATTTAAGGAAAATGTATCATTAAAATACACATACAAATAGTGCAGACTAATACATTACATATGAAGAAAACATTTTTTGCTGTATGAAAACCTTATTCCAAATTTTCCAAACTCTTAAGCAAGCTTATAAAACTTTAAACCATTCTGTTGGGTTTAAAACATAAGAGCTATTTCACCATTACAAGTACTCTTTGTGTCTGTTTTCCATAACCTGGATTTAAATATATTTACATCATTTCTGTGTGGAACATAGTTTTATAATTGTGTGGTTTAAGGATGATTTTTAGGCAGCATAATGAAACAATTACATATTTTAAAGTTGTTTTTCTGTTGACTTTATGAATTTACTCCCTTGGATTAATCTACCTTGTTTTACTTTGTCCACTGTTGACTCCTTTGTCCACAAACAGTTTGTCTTTGAGGCATTTTTATAATTTTGTTTTCAATATTGTCAGGATACAGTACCATAAACACTTACAATGAATCTTGACAATTAGATATATTACACAAGGCAGTTTAGATTTTATTTAGTGATTATTTGACCCTACTGGATTTTATCAGCACTACCCATAGGGAACTAGGTGGGTGGATGAGAGTTCCATAGGTTTGTTGGTAAGTCCCAGATGTGGGAAAGGAATATTCCAGAATGATGACACTGGTTCTGCATCATGTACACAGATGGTTTAATGCAGAAATTCTATCTTCATCTGATACTCTCTTTGTTGCAGCACTTTATGTAGTAAAAAGGGTACAGTAAAACTTGGTAGTAAATAACAGTAATAGTAAAACTATATAGTAATAGTAAAATAGTAGATAGTAATAGTAGAAAAAAGAAGTGATAGTAAAAACCCCTAGATGGTAATAGTAAAAGAGTAAAACTAGATAGTAATAGTAAAACTTGATCATAAGATGCAGTGGATGAATTAAAAACAGGGTAAATGGCAGAGAACAAACCATAAAGTGATAATAGATGCAGAAGTATCTCAACAGCACCTCATTTTTAATATATTACACAGTAGGAAAAATTGGCAGGTTTACTTGATTTTGCTACCGGCAAAGTACCCCCAGGATGTAACTTTGAGTATCTGACTGATTTTTCAGGATGGGTAAATTTAGGTTTCTTCCTGGGATAATCTAACCTGGACTGTGACAGGACTAGTGCAATAGAAGACTGGAATACTGCTTCCTTAGGACATTGTTTCAGGGTGTATTTCCCACTTGTAGAGCAAGTGAAAAAAAAGAGAAAAATCTGTCAAGTGAACTATCAAAAGGAACAAAATAAAAAACAAAATAGAGATAATAACACTTCAGTAGAATCACATGCTCTTTTGACTATCAGTGAATCTCACAAAAGGCTTTCCAGAACTTTGAAGGATAAAACGCTCTCACATGTTGGCGTCAGACAGCTCCGCACAAGCCGGGCGTGATGCATTTCAAATGGAAAAGCTGTCCTCTCCCAGAGATGGAACTTGATCCTGGCCTGTGTGTATCACAAATAAATACATAAGTAACTGCACAGTAATTGCCAGGCAGCAGGGAGGTCACAAACAGAGGGAGCCATCCCTTTTGGTGCAGAGATGGCTTTCCCAGCCTCACAGCAAACACACATGGCAATTTGGGAAATGTAAATTCCACAGTGGATCATATCAGCGGTCCAGGGCTCTGTCTCTACAGTGAGTGGCCAGGACCAGATGCTTCAGTGGAATTTGCAAGAAAACCCATAATGGACAATTATTGAATAATTTACTCATAGGGGAAGTTTCTTCCTAATCCCAGACAGCTAATGATTGGTTTATGCCCTGAAGCATGAGGGTTCATACATCTCCACCCCCAACCATTTTTATCCTATCTAAGGTATCCCTGGGCGCTCTCATTATCCAAATAAGTGTATAATCCTTTTTGAATCCTACTAAGCTCTTGGGCATAATGATAGCTTGTTGCAGTGAGTTCAACAGGCTAATTATGCATTGTGTAAAAAAAGTATTTCTTTTTATCAGTTTTAAATTTGTTTCTTTTCAATTTAATGGATGTCACTTTGTTCTTACATTATGGGGAAGAGTAAATAGGAGCATTCAACTGACCTTCTCCATACCATTAATTACTTTATATCTATCATGTCCCCACTTATTAATTTCCTCTTCCAACTGAACACTTCTCATCTTTTAAATCTCTCTTTTAATATGGAGGTTTCTCCTTGTCTCTCTTACCTTCTGTTGCCTAACTTTGGGTTTCTTCTATTTCCTTGACATATTTTAAGATGGCATGACCAGAAATGAATATGGTATTTGGGAGAGTGTGCCAACAATGTCTATAATTGCACAATTACAATATTGTCATTGTTTTTCATCCCATTCTTTCTACATTCTCACATTTTGTTTGCTTTTTTAACCTCCACTGCTCATTGATCAGATGTTTAATTGAGCTGCCCGCAGTGACCCTCAGGTCTTTTTCCCAAGTTGTTACAGTTAATTTAGAACTCAGCAATGTGCATAAGCAATTCAATCTGTTCCTTCCAATATGTGTATTTTCATATTCGTCAATGCTGAATTTTGCTGCCATTGTGCAGCTTATTAGGTCTCATTGAACATCTTTGCAGTGCTCTGTAGTGCTGACTAACCTAAATAATTCTTTACCATCCAGAAAGTTTTCCACCCTCCTGAATGCTTCTTGCCAAGGCACTGAATTTATTTGACAGAATCCACCACAAGACAGTGTTTCTGGTGTGCTACGTGTAGTCTGTGGCTGGAAATGTGACTACGTTTGATTAAATATCTGATAGGACACAGGGGTTAGAGTAACTAGAATTTCCAAACATAAAAGCTAAACCCTACCTACATTAAATTAACTCTGATTGCCTAATGAGTCCCCATTTGGACACACATCACAACCACAGTGAATTTCCATGATGTGCAAATTTCTGTGCACGCATAACCGTATAACAGGATCTTATGAGCACTGCAAAGGGACAGAACTTTGCTGAGAGCTGTGTTTGAGACTTTAAATAATATTTTGCATTTCAGACTGCAAAAGACAAAGCTGTAGACTGTCCCTTACCAGTCTGTATTTTGCACTGGTTAATACATGGCCCCTCTCTGGTGGTAGATCAAGGCAGCCACAACCTCGATGTCAGGAGGAGATTCTAGGTCTTTAGCTCTTGTATTTCTCCTGTGCAACAGAGACTCAAAAAATTTGTCTTTACATGCATATTTTTTCAGTATTAATTAATCTTCATAACTAAGATCATGTTCGAGTTTTAAGAGTGACATGAACTTAGGTTAAACACTGGATAAATTTAAAGCAAAAAGTAGTTTATGCAAGTAAACCAGAGACTTAAGTTCCCAATTCCAAACTTGTAGTGACAATTCAAGTGGAGCATTATCCAAAGGCAGTTTTCCTTGACAAAGTGTAAAAAGTTCCTTTGGAGAACTAATGTTTTTTGCATATGAACTGCTTTTCCAAAAGAAATCAAGGTAATTGCAATGGTAAAGCTTGCTTTTATTTGTGGCCTCTTGCAAACCCCTCCCCAGCGAGTTGTTCTGTTTTGCTGTGTTTTTACACATCTCCAGGTAATTTACATTTTTAGATAAAGCCTCTTCAAACACGATGTTGATTTGAGGGGTCACCATGTCATGTTTTTGTTAATCTCTCATTTTCAGTTCTCACATTGATATAAAATCTTAGCAGGCCTATATACTTTTAGTGGTGCTGATATGTGAGCTGAGGGGGACTGTGGGAAGTAGCACACAGCTTTACCCACTTTGGGATATTCTTGCTTCTTAGCATCTCCATCCCTCTGAAATTTAAAGCTCTTCTGTACCCTCTGGCAGAGAAAACCAGCCAAAATAACTCAAAACAGAGGGAAAATCCAGAAAAAAATTTTTGGAAATACGGCTTGTCCATCCAGAACACCGACCTTAGAAAATTTAAAGCAACAGACATGCAAACCTGGTTTAAAGAAGAAAATGTTAATGATTAATTTAAATTATTCTAATTAATTAAAAGGCTCTTGATAACTAATATTATTGCAGGGACAATTTTAAAAAACCACAAGGGGCTATAAAAACATCTATATGGAAAAAGAGATGTGAACTCCACTCCACTATTGTTTTCATTTAACATGCCTACAAGGAAATTTATTTACTCACCATAACAACACAGAACTTCTGGATACGCTCCCTGTTCTAATTTGCAATTTTCATGTGCACTAAAAATTAGTTGCCCTACTTCTTCCTAGTAAGTGATACGGATCATTGCTGACAATTACCAAGAAAGCAGTATATTAAAAACCTATCAATTACTAATTACTTCCAAATATTTTATTAAATGCATTATGAAAACTGAACATTGGACATTTTTTCTTATTGAAATACACCTGTTATTTTGCATACTTACAATTGAAAACTTAACAAATTTCTTCAGCTGATATGAGATCTTTGATATCTGTACCTGCAGAAGTTTCTTGTGAGTAAATATGCAGAATAAAGGGAATATTTAGCAGTTACAATTAACTGGCATGTGATAACAGCTTCGTGAATGGCACTGAAGAGGTAAATGCTACACTAAAATTTCCTTTCAGGTTTTTATATTAAGTGCATTCTTAAATCAGTGTTAGGAATCTTCTAGTAAGACACTTGATCCTAAAAGCTACTGAACAACACAGAAAATAGCATTAAAATAAATCAGTCCTTATAGGACTGAAACCTAAACCAAGTGAATAGCAGTACCAAGCAATACTGCGCTGTCCAACTATGATTCTCCACTCAGAAATCCTTTAGTTTGAAAAAACCTTTTCCGTTAACAGTAATGTAAATAAACCCATTAAAACAAACCAAAGCAAACCAAACCAAACCAACCCCCCTCCAAAAACCAACAAAAACACAGATGACCTGATTTCAGATGTGATGTGAATAATCATAATATATGATGAATTGTCTGTTCAGAAAACGTGCCTGCAAACCTCCTGCCCAACAGCACCCAAGTGCTTTATTGCAAAGCACAGTTTAAGCAACTACAAATATACAAGGCTAATGTGATTAAAATTAGCAATAAAACCATAAATAAAACAAATTGGTCTGCCAAGGCCTTGCTTAAAAATAAATATAAGTCGTACAATGACACAGGAATGGCACGCTACAAAAGGAATTAGCTATACTTGGCCACAGAACAGTTACAGTGCCAAAGGCCATCTGAAATGAAAGGCTTTTTAAACACAAGAGGAGAAATAATTTGTGAGAATGATAACTTATTGTGTAGCTCCCTTATCCAACTTTTCCTCTCTGTTACCCTGGACCAGCATCCAGCTGGGCAATTAAAACACCACATGACCAGATTTTGCCATTCAACAGACATTTTCTTAACTGGGGAAGCAAGGGGAACACTGTTGTTTAGGAAAGAAATTTTTACTTTCTTCAGGAAAGGACCTTTACATTGCGAGTTCCTAAATCTCCTTTTCTGCTTCAATTTTAATGCTGTCGGGTAGTTTACATTTTAACAAATTTACATATCTAAGAAGTATGATGTAGTTGGGAAAATCACTTAAACTTAGAACAAAGAAAAATACTGCTGGGAATTAATGAAAAAAGAAAAAAAAAGAAGACAATAAAGAAGAGGTCTTCATTTCTTGCATTATGGCCCATCTTGAGAGTGCACAGAAATTCTGTTTAAACAAAAAGCTCTGTGAAAGCTGTCCTAAGGTGATATAGAATGGATTCCAAGAATAAGATCCTGTTATTTATTCAGGTTTTACTTCTTAAGTAAGTGTGTTTCATAGTTTGGTGAACTACAAAATACTTGTGAATCTGTAAACTTATGAAAACTCAGTAATATACTGCCCATTCAATATTGATTATTACAATTCCAGTATCACATCATAAAACTGTCCTGGGAACTTTGTCAGGACACCAGATGTTCCCACACTCCTTGGTCACTTGCTCAGACCATCACTGGGCGTGGAGAGTCTGCCCAGGGACTGGAATTTCCAGTTGAGATTTTACCTGGCTCTACCCCAATATATTCCAGAGATTTCTGTCCTCCAAAGAAACTCCGCAGTCTTGGAAAAGTTAGAGTGAACATTTGTAATGTCCACTACCAACGTATTTCAGTGCCCTGATCAAAGGTAATACTTCCTGTTCTCTTCCATCTCCTAGGTCTGTATCTCTCCTCCTGGAATAAAGCAAGGACCAGATATATCTTTTGCCCTTAGGGCAGGGTGAATTAGCTGGCTGTGACCTTTGATCTCTGAGCTCTGTGTCATGTCCCCATGTCCACATAACAGAATTATTCTTGTGTGATTGTGTCTGTGCTCTCAGGAACTGGAACACTGTGAGGGTTTGTTGCTGTATCATGGAGAGTGGCATCAGGGCATAGAAAATACTAAAGGTGAGATAGGACTGGAGAGTGGTGGGAGGCAAGCTTAATGCAGTCTTGTCCACACAAACCATGTCCAAGTGTGGCCTCAGAACTGAGCCAGGGAGCAAGCTACATATTGTGCAAGAAGATAATATAATATAATATAATATAATATAATATAATATAATATAATATAATATAATGTAATATAATACCCACACAAAGAGTAGCCAGGCTTGCTTTCAGGCCCAGCACACAGTCTGTGGCACCAGCCTCATGGAAGGTGAACCAGTTACTGGCCCTGCAGATGACCTGTCTGCTCATCTCTGGCTGTTGAGTGAAGCATTGTTAGGGAATGAGGGCAAGGAAGTCTGTATGGGCGGGTGCCACAACGGAGACGTGAGGAGGTGCAATTTCTGGGATAGATTTATCATGCTGCAGCTCCCACTTGCATTCATATGCATGCATCCTGTTAGAAATGTGATACCAGATGCTGTTTCCTGGCAACAGGCCCAACACCCCCTTTCTCTTAGGTGTGAATTTTGACAACTCCAATTCACTGGAGCCCTAGTTATGTTATCTTTTCTAAATGCTTAGAGACTAAAAAGACCTCTTGCTCTTTCTGCCATGGACTTACGTGCCACTTGGGCCGATTTCCAGTGCTGTATCATTCCAAAAATATCTTCTCTTATGAGTAGCACAATTACTACCACTAAATAGGGAAGGATGGAAACATTCTGACTTGAGCATGGATAACACAAGTCCTTTTTTGCTGTGTTGTCAGTCAGAGTTGTTGTTATGCTTGGCATATGTCACATCAATGTATAAAAAATGCCCATGTCAGTCAAATGCATGTTATGTGTAGATTGGATGTCAATCTAATGTTTTGTATTAAAATCAGTGCCACAAAACATGCACAACTTTATAAACATCGCTGGGGAGATTTTCAGTTTGAAGTGTACAGCTGCTTGCAGCCCTCTTTTGCACAACACCTTGAGAGCTTAGAAATATTTGGAAAATTAAATTTCAGAAGAGGGACAGTAAAATACCAACTTTACTTCTCTGTTGCTGCTACTCACAGACCAAGGGGAGGTCATCTAAGCCGCGTGCCTCTCCCCATGGTTTATCTGCTGCTAGGAAAAACACAGAGAAAAGCTGAGTTTCCTACTAAGGGAACTGCAGAGCAGGGGATCCTGGGGCTGGCACTGGCTGACACTGCAGCCCCTGTGTGAGCTGTGCTGTGCCTACAGGAGTTCTACACACAGGAGTGGGAAAGGTGGCAAAGGTGGGAACACGGGCCAGCCCCAGCTGAGAGCAGCACTTCCAACCCTGTACAGACTTGCTGCCTGCCACGGGAAAAGCTGAGAGGCTTTCAGGGCAGATGGTCACTGGATATGGACTTGGGGGTCACTGTGGAGCTGGTCCCAAAGTCAGTATTGGTGTTTCCTGAGGCACTTTTTTCAACCAAGCACAGCCCAGGTGTCACAGCTGCACATACTTCTGCTCACACAGACACCGTGACCTGGCTAATCCAACAGCAGTTTTGAGAATAAAAGCTGTTTATAAGCATTAATTAATCTTTGCAATGAGGGCATTGTTATTAACCCTGTTGAATGTGTGGGTCACATCTGTGGTTGGTGCAGGCTCATTCAGTGGTCTGATTCCCCTAGGATGGTTCTGGCTTGTGGCACTAAGGATTTTGTCTACAGGTACTTCAGCAAAAAGACAGACCGAGGATTGGTAGATAGATACTGGGAATTCTGGTTCTGATTGTGCTTCAAAATCTCCAAAATACTTTCACCAATGAATCACGTGGCCAAAGAAAGGAATCATGCACAGAGACGAGCCTTGAATATAAAGGCATCTTTTTGGTCATTCTGAAAACTCAAGAAATGTATCATTTAGTCTGCATTTGACTGACTGGGCTCAAGTGATTATTGAATAAAAGCTGGCCTGTTGTGGCCTATTGCTTGGCCATAAATACTTATCTTCCCAGTGTGACATTCTCTTGTTGATCAAATGAAATCTATTCATGTCTTCCATTAAATTAGCAGATTTAAGCCAAAGAAACTGCTTTGTATATTATAAAACAGCCAACCCAAAGTAGACACATAAGTGGGAAAAATGTTATATTTTGTAGGCTTCTAAACACACAATAGGTTGAAGATTTGCCTCTGGGTTTCACAAGGCAGTAGGCAAAAACAGTGACTCCAGTTCCAAACAGGATTCTCAGGGTCTGGTCAATGCTTTATCTTTTTTGATTCTGAGGCACCAGGTGTTCCAGAGGGAAGGAGCAGGAAATCCACTCTGTAACCCCACTCTCTAATTCAAGTTGTTACTCTTAGAGGGAAATCCATACATCATCTTTGTATATTAGCAAGAGATCCCATGCCAGAGATAAAGGTGCTGGAAATGCAAAAGGCCAGGATGAAGAAGTGGGAAGGTCATGCTCACAGAGGCCTGAAGCTACCTTCTTTCCAACCAAACAGAAACCCCCCAAAAAATGACCCTGCAAGAGACTAGTTGGAGGCACATGGACAAGTCCACAGATGAGTGGCTCTGCATGCAATGTTCCTCAATCCTTTAGAAAGGCAATTGGATTGTGCCCAGAAGTTCACCAGACAGTACAGACTCTCAATTCCCAACAAAAAGGGAGTTAATGGCCTCAAACCTCATGCCAAGGGTTGTGAATGACACCACTCAGGCTTTTGAAAGGCAGAACATAACAGTATTAGAATCATAAAAGAATACACACATTTGGCATTAAAAGGATGGCATAAATATTTCGAAATGGCTCCTGAGGCTTGGACGGAGAACACTGTAAAACAGTCTCTTTATCTTTGCAAGAAAATATATGCTCATTGAAAAACTGCTGGATTGGGAAAAAAGTGATTTCCTTGCAGTGTTAGAGCCCCAAAGCCTTGGTAGCAATTTGTCATCATTTTGTTAATTTTCACTAATATGACAAGTATGCTACTAATATGATTGTTCTGTTTAAAAACTAATACCACTATTAATATGTTACAGTGATGAATTACTAACAATAATCTATCACGAAGGAAAAATAGTGACATAATTAATGCAGTGTTACTATTGTGCAATAGCAATTTGTTAACTCAGTGCAAAGCACTCAAAGAAAACTTTATTTTTCATATTTTCTTCTTCTTTCATAATTGCTTCTACCCATATTTACAGTGGAAAGACCTGCTTGCAAAAGAGGAACTCAGCACCTGAGTCTTTTCTGTTTGGTCCAGTAGATGCAGACTCTTAAGACTGACAGACTAAATCACAACCTTATTTTAGGATCTGGATATTATCTTTTTAAGCAAGACTTTTACTGCTGTTTTTAAGATCTTTTCTCTACTCCCTTGACCAACAGTGCAGCTTATTACACAGCTCTCACATTGCAACCATTTTATGATCAGGGGATACACTGTCATATTGCATTGATTAAAATACTCTCAGTCTACACAACATTGCTTTTTTGCACACACATTTCAAATGCAATCTCAGGGAAGGTAAACTAATACAGAAAACAGCTAGTTACTTTACCATAAATACCTATCTCCCAAATGAGAAGAACGGAGGATAAATGTGCATGTTCCCTTTATTTGAGCTTCTTTTGGGAGTTTTAAAAATCTGTGACATTCTTTCAAACTTTGTCTGCAAAAGAACCTTTTACAGTGCCCATTTCCAGCATGAGATACCACATCACAGACATCATAAAGATACTTGAGTATGGATCATATCATTGCAGCTCTTTGCACACTTTCTCCTATGATCCTTCTACTTTCATCCCCACTCAGGCCAGTAATTAGTCCCCTCTGTAAGATCTGCCAGCCTTTTCCAAACTGTGCAATAAGCAGCCTGCTCCCTGCACAGCTGAGCAGGGCAGTCAGGATGGACTGAGCCGTGGATCAGCTGGATTTGGACCTGCTCGCTCGTGAGACATTTGTCACCAGCACCACAGGGTCCTCTGCTCCTGCTCATCACATCGTGGTGTGATACAATAGCTAATTATAAGATCAATCATTAACAGTTCTGTGAAGTCAGAGGAAATACTATCATGCAGGTCTGGTGGGATTTTCCATAACTAACCACAGCTGGATGCAAGAGGTTGGAAAATGCTGTCCAGTCTTACTGATGACACTCTCTCTAACCAGCAGTTAATGAAAGGAACACTGATCTAGCACAGGATACAGCACAGGATCCTTCTATCATATATGCATGTGCTGTGATAAAAAACACTATCTTAATTACATTTATTTAATACTACCAGTAGCTCTGCCGTTTTCTGGGCACTATAATAATAATAATAATAATAATAATAATAATAATAATAATAATAATAATAGTAATAATGAACCCTGGAACAAACAAAGGTTTGATTTGGTAGAAATATTTCTCAAGTAACTACTCAGCTGGACTTACATAATGGAATTCATCTTGGATTAAGTACTGCATTTGTTTTTCAGATTGATAAATAGAGAAATTTAAGCTATCCAATGCAATCTCGTTTAATGAAAATCTGCACGTCATTACCTCTTCTTCATATCTGCAGAGCCAACATAGCACTGCCTGAATATTCCCAAAAATTATTAACACAAACACAATTGTGCAAAAACTGTTTTCAAAACATAACAAAGACTTTTGCCCTCTTCTAGCCCACATGAAAACTGTTCAGCAAACCACATCTAAGAGTGCAATAAAAATACCCTTGTATATCCACAATGCTTAATTTTCACTAAGTTTTATGCTGAAATAACCCATTTTTAAAGGATTGTAAAGCAACATGTTTCTAAAGTCACATCTCAAATGCTCTGGCATGTCCTTTTGAAAAGCTAGTGGAATGAAGACAAGATCTGAAAGCAGTACAGAATGATGGCACCATTTGGAACCACAACAAAATTATTTCTATCTTCATTCTCGTCTGAAAAAAAAAAAAAGAAAGAAAGAAAAAAAGCCTAAGAACTGAGTAGTATGGATTAAATATAGTAATTCAAATCTGGCTGAGAAGCTGCGAACTTTTATGCCAAGTTCTAGCCTGAAATGAATTTAAATGGCCATAAGTAAAAAATCCACAAAGGGGAGACTGCAATGGAATCCTGGCAGGGAAATAAAAATAGCATCATAAGCAAACAGCATAACCTTAAAAAGGGAAGCAGAGAAAGTAGAAAGTGGGAAATATTCTCAAACTTCTGCTTAAAAGAACTAGAAAAGAACAGGGCAGCAGAGCTGGGGTCACTGTGGAAAACTAAGTGATGGTGTTTGTTTTGGTATTTGTAATACAGGAGTGAGGTCAAACTGTGAGGGATGGCCTGAGAGCTGCTGAAGTGTTTAAGAGCAACTCCAAGGCCTGCATGGCAATTGCTCACTCTGGCCATGACTCAAACAACTTCCCAGTTATTTTACTTGTAAAATAGTTTACAAATACCTGTGCAGTTCTAAAATGTAACTTGTAATGCAACCCTGTACTCCTATAGACTGGCAGTGTAATACATATGTATACCTTTCTCGTTATTTTTTTCTGTGCTCACTGTACATACAGAGTTCCCTATCCCAACAATTAACTTTTTAATTAACAATTAATGGTTTTACAAGGGATTAGTGAGACTTAGAGAAGGTTTGGGGGTCCAAACTGATGATCCCTTTGCAGAGAGAGGACCTCTGCCCATGGCAGACACAGTATTTAAGGTAAAATAATGCACAAATGGTTAACATATTTCCCAAGCCGATGCAGTTGGTTGTGGGAATGGTGGTCATTACCGTATCAACAGGATCAGGGCAAAAGGTATTGGGAACCCATCTGATGATTGGTAGCTGTCATGGAGTATTTTATCTTTCCTGTGTAACAGGGTGAGTAAATCACCCTGTTTTTCTACATAACAACTCTTTAGATTGTCTTTGCTGTATTGCTCTTGCTACAAATGAGCAGCGAAGGTAATGCTGTACATTCTGTGGCATTTGAGGACCTCCTAGAAATTATTAAGTAGGCACACATCGGGAGGTGGTGCTCTTCCTTAATAAAAAAAGGAAGAAAATACAAGCCATGGAGAATTTCTGGAGTCTTCGGCACAATTCCTGAGTGATGTGGTGCCTAAAATTCCTCAAATACCCCATGGGAATAGTGGGGCACCAGGTCCTTCCTGGGTAGCTGACAGCTTGGCACTGCAACTCAGCCTCCTGCATCCATCCTCCCCTAGGCACTTCCACCAGAGCCTTGGGAAGCTGGGATGTGAGAGGATCAGGTCTATGGAAAGGGATTTATGGACACTGATGAGGTGCACTGAGGTATTTTTCAAGTAGCACTGACACGAAATACACTGGTATTTCCAAACAGAGAAACTTGCTGCCAAAATAGGACTGCAGGTAGAACATGTCATACTAACACTTCCTGTACACTTCCTACAATAAAACCCTATTTCCTAGCAGGGAATTATCGCAAAATAATAATAATAATAATAATAATAATAATAATAATAATAATAATAATAGTAACAACAACATGCATGCTCTTTTGTCGAGCTTGAATTTTGAGGAAATGCAGTGAACAAACTTAAGGCTGGAAGTTTCCATCCGTCTGCCCCCTGCACACAGCAGGAGCCCGCTGGAGCGGGCGATGCCTTCGGAACCGCTGCCTTTTCCCGGGGAGCACCGGGCGCTGCGGGAGGCGATGCGGCCGCTGCCCCCGGCCCCGCCAGCCCCGCCGGCCCCGGCAGCCAAGGCAGGAGGAACAACCGCAACCCGCAAACCTGCGGGAACAACTTCCTGTCCTTCATGCTTCCCACCGCCCACCTACAGGGATATATTCAAAGATAAATAAATATACATACATATATATATATATGTATGTATAAATATTTGTAAAACCAGCAGTTGATAAATGCAGCTAGTAAATAACCAACCTTAAACAAAAAGAAAGAAAGAAAAAAAAAACCCCCCACACAAGCCATAATGATGATGATGATGATGACGGGAGGGGGGGAAATAAATAAATAAAAGCGAGCGAGAGCCGGCGAGGGAGAGGGAGGCAGGTTCAATTATCTAAACAAAGAAATCATGGCGGAGTGTTTACATTTGGCAGCCCAAAGCCTCTTGGATTACGGAACCCCCCCCAAACC
>VZTX01004476.1:164085-262354 GCA_013400915.1 Pardalotus punctatus | reverse complement strand
CCCGGTGTCCGAGAGCCGCAGCGCACAGCGAGCGTGGGCACCAGCGGAGGCGGTCGGGAGCTGGCAGCAGCGCAGAACCCCTCTCCCCAAAACACCCTCACCCCGAAACGTGCTAGCTGCCAAATACCCTTTGACCCAAATGCCCTCTCCCCCAAATGCTTTTACTCTGCAAATGCCCTTATTCCCCAAGTGCCATCAGCTTCCAACACCCTCACCTTAATGGTCCATGCCCTTGTTTCCAAACATCCTTGTCCCCAATGCTTTTGTTCCAGTCTCCCTCGCTCCCAAACGTCCTTGTCAGCAAACAGCTTCACCCCTAACCAGCACCAACCCCGATATTCTTGCATTAAAATATCTGCACTCCTAACATTTTACCCCCCAAAACCCTCTTGCTCCCAACCTCCCTCAGTCAAGTAATGGGTCTAGCTGCTTTTGGTGCTGCTCAGAACTGTGTTCCACGTCCTAACCCCCGCACCCGAAACAGCCAGGAAGGCGCCTGGGTCCCTCCTCCTGCCAACACCAGCCCCCAGACTGCTGATCTGACACTGCCCCCCCACCACAGGCCACTGCTGTGAAACGTGGAAATGACCCTTTCAAGCAGACTGCAAGTGTTGCTCCCATGTGTCCATCAAAAAGTCCCCTGGTCCCAGACACATCTCGCTGTTAGAAAGCTGTAAAACTAATTTGGCACCTCTGCCCTCCCGGCTGTGGCTAAGGGGCAGTGGCCTCCCCCTGGTTTTGTGACCTGAACACCCTGGTTGTGGGTCCTGCTGCCCTGCACTTATCCCTGTATTGGAATGTTTGGAAGATGCGTGTATTGCTTCCAGAGCTTTGCAGCTGTCTTGTCAGGGTGGAGGCTGGCAGCAGAAGAACCAGCAAAATGACTTCTGAAGTAGTAGGATACAGGGTCTGGGGAAGACACTTGGTTTGTTCCAGGCTTTTTCTGTTGCAGTGCTGAACCTACAAATATTTCTGAGGCTGTGCTCCTGCCTGTCCTAAATTCAAAGTGCATTGAGCTTTGTGAGATGAGAGAAGTAGCAAAGATACATCTTTATTAACTCTTTGAACTGTTTGTCTTTAAAAGTTTGTGGAGGTCAAATTCATGAATGAAAGAAAAATGCTCTATATTGTACCAGTTATGAGGCAGTGTAAGCGAAAAAAGGTTCTGGACTGGGAGTTTGAGACATCCACTTTTTATGCTCATCTGCGGGAGTGGGTTTTAGTGTTGTGTGTTGTGTGATGGTGTGGAGCCTGTGTTGATATCAATACAGTGGTGGTGATGCACTGAAACAGTGAGCGATACAGAAATGGGTGGAGCTGCTTATGGGTGCCCCAGCTGGGTGTGTTTGTCCAGGGGCTGTGGCTTTGGTTCTCAGTGTGTGTGCCCCTTTGCTAAATCCGGGGACACTAAGGGAGGTCAGTAGCCGGACCAAGGTCTACGGCTGGCCCTTGATGTCTGTCTTCCATTCCCAGGTGTTGTGGTGACACGTCGCATGAAAAGGGTACAAAACACAGGGTAGTGCCAAATGTCAAACCATGCAAAATTTTGGCTCCGGAGACATCAGTGAAGAAAGTTACATTTCCATTGCTTAGAAGGTCATTACTCAAAATCTCTTGTTTCCTTTCCTCTCGTTGTTCCCTCCTCGGTGCAGCTACATTCCCTTACATTGACATTTCGGCCGGGCTTTTCTGGGTTTGTACATTCTGTGGATAAAAGGCCTATTGAGGAAATTCCCCATGCACTTCGATCTTTTGCCACTTTACTTCCTAGAGTCTCTGAAGGTCTGAGGGTGTTTTCTCAAGGAAAGCTCTTAATTTAAGTGGCCTGAACTGTTAATTGCTGTTCTGTTTCTGGCTATTTGCTTGAGTATCATGTCAAACCTGCTGTTCTGATCTGGAGGCTACACTGGTGATCTGCTCTGATCTCTAAACTGATGTTGCTTTCTACTGTGCTATTGAAGACCAAGGTAATATTTCTCTTCTTAATGCAAACTGACATTGCCTTAGATTTAAGGATTTTGTTGAGCAAGGTGTCCCACTTAAAACTGTTTATACAAAAATCTCAATTTTATGGCTGCTAAAAAAAAGAAACTTTAAAAAAATAAAAAAGGCTGCCCTGAGACATAGCATTGAAATAATTTTGTTTCTGTTTCTGCAGTATGAATATGTTTAGAGGAGAAAAACATCTAAAGCTGGGCAAAACAATGAAGAGCTGATGGGTAGGTAGTTAAGAGAGTTAACTCCTCTTTATCAAACTGCAAACATCAGTGTGTTCAGTGTAAGCAGAGTGTGAAATTCCAGTGTGTGCTCCTAGGCTGACTGGAAGTTTGGAGAAGGATGTATTATCTGTCTTGAAGTCTGTGCACTAAGTGCAACAGTGGCAGTGCCAGAGAAATTCCATCCCTAGAAACAATTTCATTCATTTATTGTGAAGTTAAGTTCTTTCTTCTAGTAACTGTAAAATCAATGCTGTGTTTTGGCTGTTTGACCACAACAGTCACACTGAAATGATAAAACAATACTGGTAGAATGGATATTATCATGTCTCAGGCTGAGGAGAGCATTACTGGGGCTGGCTCTCTTGTGGTGAGTGTTTGTAGGTTTTTGATTAATGAGAGTTCATTCAGGTATTGAGAGAAGAAGAGACCTCTCAAATGATGCTGAATCTGTTTCCTCAGTATGTAATAGAATGAAACTCTGGGGCTGTCGCTGGACAGTAAGATATTCTGACATGAATATATATTTCAGAGCTCTGCACAAAATGAGGATTTCATGCATAGGCAACACAGTGTGACAAGTCATATCCTGTGTGACCTTGCGCTTACAGTATAAAGTTGTGTAATAATATATTCTGCTAAATTAATACACAATATAAATAGAACATACCTCATTTTTATGCTAATAATGATATTTTTCAATTCTAAGCACCTTTTATGCTAAGACCTCAAAGTAAATTACAGGTAGGAATAAACGAAGCTTCACAACAGCATTGTGAATTTTTGTAATATCATTCAGAAACTAGTTGAAAGGTATCATTATTAATTACCGTTATTTAATTTTCTGTTAATTATTATCTGATTTGTCTACTATCTGATACTGTTCTCCCTCTTCATATGTTGACAATAAAATATGATCTTATGAAACAGGAAAAAAAATTAATTTCAGCCATGGGAATGGACAGATCTGTCGGGGCTAAGAGGGAGAATAATACTGACTGATTCCTGAAGGAATTAGCAGAGAATTTTGCCAGTAGGATGTATTTTATGTGGCTGGAACAGAAAGTAAATTTGGGATCACTCTGATGTGTGGTTCATCCTATGATGTAACTGTAGGTGAAAGGCTGATGAGACTGTACAAAGACGTTAGCTGAGGGAACAAAAGAAACCCAAACTGTTTTGTTTAATTTGAATCACAAAGGATAGGATTTGTTTAATTCAAGTCTCCCAGGATAGGGTTTCCAAAAGGAGGGATTACTGGCTTAGTTCTACTGCCAGGGGTGAAAATGCCATTTACTCCAAGGAGAGCAGATTTAGGCCACTGACAAGTGCTTTTGCAATCCCGTCCTTTATGTTTGTAAAGTGGGAGTGAAATCTTGCATTTCTGATACTCAAACGTGTGTTTCATATAAACTTCAGCACAGGATTTGATTCTTTGTCATACCCCTGTATGTGAGATAGAGTAACATTTCTGGGATGAGAACCCAGCTTGCAAGGTTCTTCAGTAGCTTTTTCTTCATCAACGGCAGTGAGGCAATTAGTACAGAATTTGCTCTAACTTATTAATGCATATTTACAACCTTAATTCCAGTTTAACAGAATGTTTTGTGGTGGAACGTTTACAGAAAGAGCATGTGAAAAAATTATCACTGCATGTATTAAGCACAAAGAAAGCATCCGTATACTGCTGTGTAGGAGCAACTGACAAAACACCATATTACAAGAAACTATCTTTTTCATTAAGTCTGCACAAAATGAGGATTTAACGCATGGGCAGCACAGCCAGTCCCAGTGGTTTAGTGCCCATAATCCCACCTTGAAAATGGCTTCACAATAATAATTACTGCTGCAAAATGGACACTGCTTCCCATTTTGGTGGGTCTACTTCACACATAACTAATTGCAGACACACAAGGCAAGGTCTATATTTTCCCCTCCACCTCGTTCCAGAAACCTCCCTATAAGATTTCCAGTCTCCAACAGACAACTTCCCACGTGGCCTTGTTTTGCCACACTAAGGTAGAGCATGTGGGGCAGCCCCCCTTGCTTTGTCATGTTCAAACCATCCCTGGACATGAAGGTGCTATGACATGAATATATATTTGTGAGCTTTGTACAGAATGAGGATTTCACGCATAGGCAGCACGGTGTGACAAGTAGTACCCAGCGTGACCTTGCAAATGCAGGCTGAGCTCCAGAATAAACAGCTCAGAAGAGTGAGGACTAGGGCCGATTCCCAGGATCTGGAAGGAAATCACAGTGTTTGGTTCCAAGCCTGCAGAGACTCTTCCTGCAAGTTCCTAAAACTTACCTGCTTTGCACAGGTGGTGAAGTACCCAGAGAACAACATTTCCCAGCTACTGTTAGAAAGCCAGGCCTGTTATTACAGAAAATCCATGGTCAGCAGAACTCATCACAGAGAGCTGAAAATCCTTGTCATGGCTGGAGATTTCACAGCTCCTGTGTTCCAGATGTGGATTGTTGATTCTCACTGTGAAGCACCCACATTTATCACTTGTTCAGGCTGTTCCTTTCTCCCATACATTTTCTTGCCAGCTTTTTTCTCTTGCTAAATTGACGATAGATTGGGATGAAACCATTTTTTCCTACCTTTCTGAAATAAACTGTGACCTTTTTAAAGTTGAAAATAACATATATGTTCGTGGTACATATATGGAGATAAGAAAGTATCTTCCCACACATGGCTTTCTCACAGTTGAAAACAACCTGGTGCAATCTGGCCCCTTCTCAGAGCTGTCTTTGAGTATTGGCTGCCAGACTCTGGGTAGGGGGCAGGACATTCTTGTTCTGGAGAACTAATATGAAATAGGGTTTTGAAATACACCTTATTTAGACTGTATGAAAGGGTCATATGCTTGAGGTTTTGTTTTAGTTTTTATTGTTGGGTTTTTTGTTTGTTTTTGGGGTGGTTTTTTGTTTTTTGGATTTTTTTGTTTTGTTTTGGTTGGGTTTTTTTGGGTTTTTTTTTTTTAGTTCTTTGTTGTTAAAATTTCAGTGGATTTAATTGATTTTTTAGGCATAAAACTGAGTCTACAGCTGTGGACTTGTGATCAGTTCTGGAGCAAAACACCCTGTAGAAACCAGCCAAGAAAGATTGTGGAGAGTCAATCTTCCTTTCTCAAAGGCAGGATAACTGTGGCATTATTGGTGGAAGTTTGTTCACTCTGTTCTTAGAAACCTCCTGCCACAAAGATTTCACAGTCTTCCTGGGCACCCCATTGACCTAAATCTCCCTTGGCATATTGAATTTCATTACCCCTTATTCTATCTAAATTGGACATAAAGAGGAGGCTGTTCACTCTTTTCTGCCTTCTCATGTATCCAGAGAACTTCACTGTGTCCCTGCCAGTCATGCCCTCTCAGGTCTGAGCCATCTCAGGTTCTCCCCCTGTTGCTTAGAGGTCAAGTTCCAGCCTTGCACTGGTTAGTCCAGACCCATCCTGAGGGGTTGAGCTGACTTAGCTGGACTCAGTCTAACTCCAGCCAATGCCCTGCCATCTCTCATCAGGATGGAATTATTTTGGCTTTGTCAGTACTCTTCTTGTTTTCTATTTATTTTCACTTCTTAGGGCTTTATTATTACAAGGCTTGGAGACTATGGGGAGAGTTACATCAGTAAAAATGAAGAATAAATGTGTCTTACTATGGCAGTGTTCCTTATCTGTAAAATATTTTTTTCTTCTTCAGTTTTATCTTTCTTCTCTTTCCTTTTCTAGGTGAGGAGATAATTTTAGGTAAATGACAATTTCACTCCTATTTCCAATATAAGGACAGAATTGATTGTAGTGTAACAGAGTCCCATACTACATAACTGTCCTACATATTTACAAGAATAAGTTATTCTGGTTCTGCTTTTTGCTGTGGTCTATTAGGAAAATCATGCCTAAATGTTAGAATTATTGGTAAATAGATGCAGACACATAAACTCAGTGCATACATTTTGTCCTAAGACCACATTCATTGTGCTTCTAAAAAGCAGTCTGTAGAGTATAATATATTAGAAAATACTTCTTAAATTGTGAAGTCTTTGAGGCTGGGGTATTCATAAATGTTTGCAGAGCACCTAGAACTCATCTCTGATTGGGGCCTATGGGTAATTTAGGAACATAAATATTTAATGGTAATGGTAATTACCCCTTTTTTGGAATAATAATGTCTTTGAAGTTCCATCTTGGATGAGTGAACCCCCTTAATAAGTTTTCCCCACCACTTTGAAGAATATTTTCTTGTCATTGACAGCATTTCTGGAATTCATAGTTCTGTATATTACAAAAATGCCATACTTCGTGAATTGCAAAACTGTTTGCTCCAACCTGTCTCCTGCTTAAGAGGCACAGAAATTGGGGTGCAAGTAGCACCATGGAGTGTGTTCTGTGGGTGTTCCTACCTTGAAGTTTTAGTTGAGATCAAGAGAAATGTTTGCAGGGATCAGGCCCACTTCCAGCACTGGGATTCTCAACGTGGAGTGGTCTCCCAGAAAAAAAAAAAACTGGATTCCTCTGGGATTAAACTACACCAGAAGCACATACTTGGGAGTGTTTCTTTGCTTGGACCAGACCAGAACAGGCAGAGTTACTTCAAGTGACTAATGAAAACTTGACAGAATATTGACTATATGATAGCCACTTCCAAATGGCTGCCATGATGTATTGACAACAGCACTGGCAAATAAATAATACATATTTTTAAAATTTCCGTAATTACATGTTTACCCAATAGGCCAGAACAGCTCTGTCCCAAGGAGCTGTTGCAGTCTGAGTAAATAATACATGTTTTAAAGTCCATAATTACATATTTAAACGATAGACTATCGAGGAAATAATGCACATTTTAAAAAGTCCATAATTACATATTTACATGATAGTCTGTAAATTCTGTAATTACTTATTTACACAATAGACCATAGCAGCTGTTACAGTCTATTATGGTAACTCTCATAGAATTATATTATGGATTTTTTTTATAACTTAAAAAATAAGCATATCTAACCAGAAAATTGTATTGTTAGTCTTTAAAAAACCCTCCACAAACCTCTAAAATAAGAAAATGTATGTAAAGGTAAAAATTTAGGGTGATACAGAGATAGAGAAGTTCTTATCCCTTCAGTGATGGATGTCTTTTGTTAGCATGAGTACCTTAGGATTTTTCATTAATTTCAGAATTTCTTTACTTAGGTAGCAAAAATATAAACATGGAATATTCCATCATTATACTTCCCTTATTGTCATGTAGACATTCAATTTGGATAAGCATTTGAGATTCTCTAAATTCTTCAGTTCCTGTTCTGCTCCTATTAAAATCAGTGATAAAACTCCCATCAGCGCTGGTTTCAGAAATCATTTATATTGAGGACAGCACTTACACATGTACTTGAAATCAATGGCACTTAAGCATCTTTTAAAAATAAGCACATACTTAAGGACTCTCATGAATTCTGATGGACCGAAACATATGATTAAATGCTTTCCCGAATTGGGATACTGACTCCCATGGAGGCAGGATTGGAACCTTCCTCCTCCATGGTTATATTGATGGGCCACGGGATTTTTGTTGCTCGTGCTGTGGCTTCTCCCCAAGGAGAAGCTTTTTTTAGCGTGTTTAACTCCAGACATACGTGTGAGAATTGGTGCTACAGCAAATGCATTGCTGCTCCTTTGTTCTTTATGGAGAGCCATGAATTGAGAATTCATCCAGTGTTTTCCATAGCTCAGCTGCTGAATTTATTCCTCATGTTAAAGACTGGATCAATACACCTAAATGAGACTTCTGTCCATAATTACTACTAAATAGCAGGGCTAAATCAAGCAAGTCAGAATGTGACATTTAGCTCAGCCGGACCTTATGCGCTTAGTAAGGAAACAGAGTGTGAGAGAAACCTTTGATCCCCACTGTTGGTTTCATTAAAACATTGGAGTTAAGAGAATCTAAGCTGTCGGGAGCCCCATTTAAGCCTTGCCATAAATGTGATGAAATATGCAGGTATGTCTTAACGAGGGTTTGAAGGGTGTTCAATTGCTGGTCACACATTTTGACTGAAAGCACCAGGTAAAGAGCTGAAGATTTTGCCTCTCCTCACAATGAACAGTATAGCATCAAACTGGGTAAAGAAATATCTGGTCAGAAATAAAGAGGACTTTTTGTCAAGTGAAATATGCAGAAATTGACTCTCACAGGGAAAGAAAAGGCTCAACAAGATGCACTTCTGCTATTTTTTGTTATAGAACCTCCCAGATGTTGTTACTGACACCAGTGCACACATTTGGCTATTTGGTTAAAGGCCAGAGGGAAAGTCATTATCAATATCTATCCTCTGGTAAAATTACAAAGGTGATAGAAGAAATTATTAAATAGCAGGGGCCTAATTCTTACCTCTTCCATGGTGCTTTTTACCTGTGTAAAACAGATAAATTCCATTACTTGGCTGGTCAGTCTTTGAAACCTGCAAATGAAAACAAAGGATGCATGGGATTAGAGAAGCAAAAATCAGAGCAATGGCTTCAGGTTATGTAGGAACCATGTTTAAGTGGTTTGCATTTAAAAGCAACTTCCATTTTGCATCCTCCTCAACAAATTCTTGCATTTGAGAAATAAAAAAATTAGAATACCTCTGTCTCCTGTTGGATAGCCGTGTGGCACTCAGTGGGAATAACCAGTGCTCTTCATAGAAGCCCTATCCCTGCAAAACTGTCAAGGTCAGTTGCTGTGTCATTTTTCTACTCTGTTTTCCATTAAAACACACACACATCAACATTTGCTGGGTTTGTAGCACTTCCAAGCTTTCCACTTGAGCTAACATACAGGAGCTGTCATTTTTACAAGTGCACCCTGTGCCTGTGAGCTACCCACATTCCTTGAAGATTTTGAGGATCTGCAGCTTTGCACCAGGTGAACGTTGAGAGTTTTCCCTTGTCCCAACCATTCGGATTTGCTCACCCTTTCAGGCACAACACCTGCCAGGAGTCCTGAGACGTTTTATTGCTAAGGAAGGATTTTGTGTTCATGGAACTGTGGCAGTTCCCTAATAATTCTGACCTCAGGTTGGATCCATCCACAAGTGCACAATATATATTTAGGCAAATAAACAAGATGTGTTGCACAATATGAGCTTTATAAGGGAAAGCTTTATTATCACATGCTTTTTTGGCACAAACCAGCTTATTTTATTGTGAAAAATCCCACTGGGGAGCCAGCTCAGGGAATATTACATGAAGAAGGCAGGCAGATTCCAGCACATTTTATTTGCCAATAAGCAGGACTCTGCACTTGTAATTTTGTTAATTGTCAGAAATAATTTAAATTTATCAATTATCAATGAGTAATTCTATCTGAAGTGTTTCTAGGAAAAGTTAAAATCCCAGCTGGATTGACACAACACTTTCTCCTTTAGAGATACATAAATTTAGTAAAGTTGTCTCACATGGTATTTTGGAATGTTCTTGACAAATTAGATTTGAGGCTAAAGTGGGGCTTTATTTCTGTCTTCCTGTATGTGATGGGAGAGGATGTATCATTTTAAGGAGACAGATCCAGACTTTCCTCAGAGGTGCTCAGTGAAAGGGGAAGCGGCAATGGGCATGGGCTGCAATAAGGAAAGTTCTGATTAGGTTTTAGGAAGAATCTATCACGGGGAGCTGGTCAAATGCTGGAACAGATTACCCAGACAGACTGAAATCTCAAACTTGGGCCATTTTTTGCACTGGATTCCTGACTCTCTTTTATAGTTTGCTATAGGCCGTGGTCCCTCACCATCTTGCCCCTGTTCTGCAGAGAGCTTTCAGATTAGAATGTGAAGTGCTATATAAAAATAAACTGTTACTATTACTGGTTTGTGGTGGTCCTCAATTGTGATGGAAAAGCAAGTGATTACATCACTTGGCAGCTATGATGACAAATATATATTTGTCAGAAATAGTTATTTACTTTATATGCACTTGTTAGTTTTCTTTTATTGCTTTTTTTATTATAATGGAACTTGAGGACAGAGACAGATTTCTTCCCTGCAGTGTTAACTACAGTAAGAGGTAGCATTATGGAATGTCATCTATTGCCTCTTAGAATGATAAATATTTCTGAGACAAAACATTGTGAAAACCTATATGTATAAATTCCTGTATCCCAGCTATTAGGATGAAGAGTAAAACTACAGCTTACTCTTACTGGGGATTTGTCAGGGACTAAATGACTCCTGTCAGGTCAAGAACACCTCCTTCTACACACTTTCCGTAGTTTCTTTGCTGTTCTTTAAGGTCTAAATGCCAGCAGTGTCTTTTCTATACAGGCCAACGTTTTGCATTTGATGCTGCGGAGGAACACTGCAAGAAATGGATGAGCAGCCTTTAAATACTTTTTTCTTGGTCCTTTATAACTTGTTAAATTGAAGAATCTGTGAATATAAGGTTGAAGTGGCTGTGCCTCTTCTACAGCAGTCAGGCAAGAAGGCCTATATTGCAGGTGGACAGACTGGGACTTGGAGAAACTACAGGACCTTCCCAAGGTGCCCTAGGAAGAAGGGAATATAGGTAACACAGAACTGAGGAATTTTGTCTATTTTGCCCCATGCATTAGTCAAGAAAAGAAGGTGCAGGCTGGTCAAGATACTTATTTTCCTTCTGTCTTAAATGTGTTCTGAGAACTGAACTTGATGAATTTCAGTGGCCATCAAAGCAAGGGAGGTTTGGCTGCAGCTCTAACAAGTGAGAGCAGTGTGGGGAGGTGTGCGGGTGCTCCCAGCTGTGCTAATGGCCTGCAAACCTGACCCCCTCAGTGAACTGCCAGGCCTCTCTAGTTCAAAGAGGAGAAAGGGGAATTGGGCTGTAGTTAGTGCCGTTCATCTGGTTTCTCTTGCATGGAGTCTGGATCTTTTGTTTTAAACGATGTTGGGAAAATACCGAGGAGTGGGCTGAGCTAAGGGCTGACATGAGGAGCAGGAAGAGTGTCCTATGAGGCAAAATGACCATGGCTAAGAACTTCCCATAGCAGCAGAGCAGAATAGCTCTGGTTCTGCCCCTTTGAGTCAATTAAACAGTCAAATAAAATTATATGTGTAAGAAAGACCAGAAAAAAAAAAATTAGCAAATTTTCAGATACAACAGATTCTAGTTCCGCATAAGAAATGTATTCAATCTTGTTCAATATCTACTGCTTTTGTTCAAAGGATGTGCGTTTTTAAAATACAGCTGAATAACTGTCTGAAATTATAGTGCTTAAATAGGTCTGGGTTTGGTCTTGATAGTTTTATGGTTATGCATCTAAAATAATAGTACCAATACAAATACAGGTGCCTTTGGTGGTGGTAGCAGTGCATGTTAAGTATGAGTCACTCAGGTTTTCAGGAGTCTGAAATTCATGAAGTCAGACTTTTAAAAATTAGGTCTTTAGATAACCAAAATAAGGATTTTCCTTGAATTTTTATATCCTGTCTTTTAAATACCTGGTGTTTACACACACAAAGAAAAATGTTTCACTGTTGTTCTATGGATGCATTGTTGAATGAAAAAAATAAAATAAGAAGTCTTGTTTTCAAAGATGGAGAGTGCACGGAGTTGGTTACTGGTATCATTAGGGGCTGGTATGTCTGGCACCTGATATATTTTTAATACACTGGGAAATTCTGAGCAAAAGATAAGAAAATGAGTAACTTTGTAAAAGATCTATTAATATTCCCAAGCCTGTGTTTTCACATGCTCCAGCTCAGGGTCTTTACACAATCACTATGAACTTTTAATGACCTCTGGTGCATTTTTTATATGCCCAAACCAGTTTTGTACAAATGTAGCTGTATATCAAAAATGTGCATGTGCCTAGTGACTGGTTTGAGGTTGAAAATTTGGCATTTCCACATCCTCAGCTAACACTTAATTTCGCAAATACATTTATATTAAGTCAATGGTATTAGCACTGTAGCTTTTCTGATAGTTCCTGTAATATTTCTGAGTGCTATTATAATAGCTTCTCTATCACCTGCCCCTTTTAATGATTCATAAATTCCTTGATTTCTATGAACAGCAAACTATAATAGCACTATAATCAGGACAGCATGCTAAGGTATAGCAGAAACTTCTGCTGCCTGACTACCTCCAGCTTTCCTTCATTGCCTGACTAAATTGTTCAAAATGAGGTTTCCACTACAATTTGAAACAAGGAACTCCCGAGTTCAACACGAGCACCACTGAAGGAGACCATGCTGAAAATTAAAAAGCAAAATAGACAATAACATACCAGATTTCAAATGGAGTAAATGCAAGAGCATTCACTGAATAACAGGCATATTATTAACTCTACCATAATTTCTCTTTTTTCCTTTTCCCCTCATTTGGTCCTTTTAACTAACAATTTCTCCTATCCCCCACCTGCACCTCCTATACACTACAAACACGTGTTCTGTCATAGTTATGCTTTCTAGGACCTTTTTTTTGGGATGCTTTAACAGCTTTTTTTTTGAAAAGACAAAGGGTGTGTGATAAATACTGTATTTTAGGCTCTCCTTTTGGTTTTCCACCTAAATCAGTCCATAAAAACTGCAGTAAGTGAAACATCATAGGCATGACAGAAATCACAGACGTCATAATCAGAGGTCTCTGTGGGTTTTTTTTACTGTCATTTGGTTTTTCCCCTTAAGATTTTCAATCCCTATCTCACTCTGAGAATTTGGTACCAGATATGAAAAGTTTTCCAGAGATTAGTGATGGAGATTTCATTCCATCTCAGTTCTGATTAAAAGCTGTGACTGTCAGGTGGCCATACCGTATCTTATGTGATCAGTCTGTTTGAAAGGTGCTCATCACAAAACACACTATTTTTCATATCCATCTTGGGAGCTTTCTCATCTGCCTGGACAGACAAGGAGAAAAGTCCTCTATCCACTTCTAAAGGATAGGTATGAGATGCCTTAATTTCATCAAGAAGCTGGTGCTGCACTGGTTCATGATGAGATGTGCTGTGTAGAGAAACAGAGAGCTGTCAATATGCTCCTTTCACAAACTGTTAAGTCATAAAAAATAAACCTTCATTGATCAGAGTTCATTCTGTATGGAGTGATTTGTGCTCAGTGCTGGCCTGACTCTGCATCTGTTGAAGTCACACTTGTAACAGCATTAGGCCACCTGAGCACTTTTGAATGTCACACTTTTTTTTTATTTTTTAGTATTTCAAAAAAAATTTTTCATACCTAATTTTTGCTTTTTTAAAGGAATTTATGGAAAACCTCTTTACGCATTAACAACCAAACAGGTATGAATTCCATCTTCATTCTTCTGCTTCAAAGCAATACTTGTAATAGCATTGAATGACAATCTGCCTTGAGGCCAATGGCAGCTGTGGCTGATTAGGGAGGAATGTATAACGTAGGCAGTAGAAAAAACAAAATGGAGATAAAGGAGAAAACACATCATCTCACAGGTGTAAGAGAATTTATATATCAAGGCTTGGAGTTAGATAATCTAATTTTTAGTTGAAGAGATTCTTTTCTAGATTGACAGTAACTATATCTAGATCAAACATACAAGTGTTTTTCTCACTCGCCCCATGTTTTTCTGAAGATGTCTGCCCACCTGCTTTGTAAAAGGAACTCCTTTCTATGGCTGTTGAAATTTAGAAATCATCTTCCCTTTTCTTTTGCTCATGCTATGTTTCCTTTTTGACTGTCAGTTTCCCATTTCTGTAGCAATTACTACCCCATTCCACTGCTTGTAGCTAATATGTTGGTAATCGTTTAATATAACTTCCTTTTAAAACCAGCTACTGTGCTGGAAAATTGGAAGTTTAACAATGTGCCTGATTTAGAAGAGCATTCTGTTGAAAGTAGTTTGTGATTTTTATTATTCAACACGTATTATTTAAAAGAAAAATATAATCAATCTAATCTCTGATCTGCTGGAATGTTCAAGTGTATCTAAGAATTGGGGCTGAAGTGATGAATTTGAGGCTTACACCAATGATGCCACTGGTTGAGCTGGATTAGGGCTGATGTTATTCAATATTGTGGTTTAAAATTGGGTGGACTTTGAGCAGAATTTGCAGATGAAATGCTGCTGTCTGGGGTAGTCAAGATTTTAAAAGTCTGGAGAGAGATTTTAGAAGCATCTGCCAAAATGGAGTAAATTAACAGGCTGATGAGAGATACAGTTCTTGGAAATGTGTATTAGAAAGCTTTTTAAATTTTTTTAACCTATTTTTAGATTCTGTATTAGCTTCAACTTCTTGTGGAAATCTCTGTGTCATCATGGACAGCTAGTGAAAAATTTGAAATTAATGAAGTACATCAATGTGAGAGACCTGAATTTAATACCTTCCAAGGGTAGAGCCCCTTTGCTTGTTATTTGCTGTTGGATTTATTATCATAAATTTCTCTACACTGAATGAATCTGTCTACACTTCTGCTCTGCCAGGTTTTCAGTCTCTCTGAGTGTATACTTCAGTCAGTCTGAATTTCGTCCCTTTTCACTGATGAGCTGACCAGTTTTTCTCTTTGTAACGTACCCTGTTGTCATACTGATAGTTACCACACTTCCTGATCTTGTAGATGAGTTTTCCATATATTAATGAATCAGAAGCTTTTCCAAAGAGTGTGGAATATGTGCCCATACTTTCCATTGTGATCAATAGCTTGTAATTATTCTTTTAAAAGTGCAGGGGGCATCTTTGGTCTTGATACCCCTTTAGTGAGCTGTGCCAGCAGTTTCTCTTGCAGCTGTATGAACTCTCAATTGTATTGTTTTCTGAAATAATAATGTTTCAAGAGGCTGACATGGCTGTGAAGTCAGGGGTTTCTATATTTCTAGAAGGTGATTATCACTAGCCTTTCTTCAGTCCAGCTCATATTCTGACCAGGTTTTAAATATATCTGCTAATGATTTCTCTATCTCTTCTGACATATCTTTCTGAACTCTGAATTAATTCTGTCTATTCCTGGAGTTATGTCAACCTTCAGACTTCCTAATTTCTTGATGAGCTGTTCTGGCATGTTACTGATTTTCTTTGGTGTTTATTCTTCCTCCCCCAGGAAATTTATGTCTGATCCTGTCATCAGTCCCAACCTTGTTTTATGTACAGTAAAATAGAGAGTTCATTTTTAAGCAGTCTCTCCTTCCTGTTAGTAAACTGCCATTTGCCATTTCATAGGTGTGCTTCTGTTTCTCATAGTGACCCTATGCTCTTTACGTGCTTGAAAAGAAAAAAATCTTTATTTACAATTTCCTCGCCTTATGTGAACTTTTCCTTTCATTTTTCCCCTGTGCTTTCCTTATAAGCATCAGTCTCTTAACTTCATGCTATAATCTTTCTAGATGTCTTCCCCATCTTTATTTTTGCACCTTAAATATGCGTCTTCCATAAGTTAATTTTCTTTCATATTTCTCTTCATGCTCAAGATATATTTTAACACACAGCATTCTGATGCCAGACACCTAACCTTTGGGCATGTAATAATTGACTTTCAGTACTTTCCATTTCCTTCTCTGTCTTTTCCTCCAGTGCTGTTTTCCATTCACTCTCACCCACTGTTTCAGTAATTCTGTTCGCTGAATTCAGAGGTTTGATTTTTGTGTGCCTGTATTTTTTTTCTGCGCTGCCATCTTAATTAAAACTGTAACTGGATTGTAACCACTGCTGAATAGATTCCACGTCTGTCTTCTTCTGCCCGAATCCTAGGTGAAACAGAATTCCTGCTCTTACTCTAATGTGTGCCCAGGGTGGGGATTTTCCTCCCTGGTGCATCCCAGCAGTGCAGGGCTGCAGGGTGGGCGCTCACAGAGGCGCTGGGACGGGCTCTGGGGATGCCCCTCTGCTTTTCAGGGGAGGAGCGGCACAGGGGGGTGGCGGTCACTGTGTCCCTGGGGCAGCACAGGGGGGTGGCGGTCACTGTGTCCCTGGGGCAGCACAGGGCGTCCCCACAGCACCAGGAGCAGCTTTTAGCTGTGGGAGCCGTGAAATGGGGCTTTGTGGAGGAGTTCATAGAAATCTGAAGTTGTGTTTTAACAATAGGGCTTCAGCCTTGCTGACAGGAAAAGTAATTTATTTTGCAGTCTCTTCACATAGAATAACACAATCACATATAGTAGATGCTGTCCTTCTGCACTTTGCTATACAGTGTTAATGACTGGCACTTAAATACTTTACAAATTGAATTGCACTTGGATGAGAAACTGGATTGATAAAATAAATTACTATATCTTATAGGTTAAGGTTTTGGTTCTGCAATTGTAGCTGTTACAAATTACCTAAACCCCTTTTTATATTGCATTTCACGTGGCTATATTTTACAACTACCCTAATAAAAAATTCTATACAAAAATTGTTTGATATTAATAGTAATCATTAACAACATGATAGATTCTTGTTAAGTATATTTGCAATACACTTAATCTTATTAAACTCAGCTCTGAGTTGTTTCTTCTGAATATTATAGGTCGTTATGAAGCTAGCAGTATAAAGAAGAGATTTCAACCATTTTCGGCCAAGAATTAGGTTTAGCTTAATGGATCAATTCTTTTCTTATTAAACTGAGTCTGACCAATGCCAAGTAATACATTCAGCATTGATCTTTGTCTCACCCTGCTGTAGCTTGTGTTCTCTTTATGTACATGAAAAATAAGGTGCCAAGAATGAAAACAATGCCTGTATAATACAAATATAGAATTTTTCAGACTTCCATTCTGCTTATCCTTTCAGTTTGTTATTAATGTCTTGTTCAATGCTTTCCTAAATGTATTTTTAAAAGAACTTTTCTTTCCATAAAGAATATTTCTTCTTTGCTGTAATTAAAAAAAAGGAAGATGAATAATAATTTAAAACCTTCTATTTACCACTGACACAGGTAAAAGCCTTGGTGGGGATATTTCATCCTATTTTAGAAGGCCTACCTGTATCTGTTAATTTCTTTTTATGTATGAGGTTTTTACAATGAAGTTTAATTTCTAAATGAAGGGAACCTTGTTAACAAGTAATCTGAAGCAGTGGCCTCTTGGTCTTCTTTATAAAAATCCCTTGATTTAATGTGAAATCTGAAAATTACATAAAACTGGAGACGTGATAGTTCTGATAATGATGGAAATTGAGATGATCTCAGTGTTTCTGTTAAATTCATTTTTGTGCACTTTAAAGTTCAGAGATAAATACTCTGTGAAGGATAAAATTTTAGATGGGGAACTCCATAAGAATTTTGCCCTTTTTAAAATTAGCCCCGAAATTTCTCATTTGCTCTACTGAGATCTCACTCAGGGTCAGTTTGTACTTATAAACACACCTTGGGTTTTGTTTACACCAAGGACCTTTTCCAGTATTCTGTGTGTGCCCAGAGGCCAGATTTCAAGTGAAAATATAGGCATATTATGTAAGTAAAATAATGTAAAATTTAACTCTCTTATTTTTCTGTAACCAGAATTGCTGCTGCAGCTTTGTGAATTCAAATAATGGTGAAATAAAATGATAGAACTGTGCTCTCACAATTCCAGATCAGAATTTGCAGCATTCTTCTTGTTTTTTTAAAAAGCATTTTAAGTGCTTTTCACATTTCATATGTTTAAAATGTGACATACTTTCAAAATAATCTTGATATTCAAAAGTGCTTATTGCACACGTCCTGTATAAAATACTGATTATAGAAAGAAAGCCATTATTGGGAGGTAAAGGTGCTTTCTGCATTTGTATTTACAATCACATTTGTGCTTTGAAGGGATGATTCTGCATATGTTTTTGTACATATTGGTACAGCTGATCAGTATACTGTACTCTGTATTCATGGTTGGTTCTTTTATATCACAGAATATGTTATCAGGTCCAAAATCTAGAACTTTCTGTGATAAAATTACAGTCTTCTACCTCTGGAATTAAATATGTGCTGCTTTGTGAGCTCCTAGAAAGCAAAATAATCGCAACACTTACATAAATCCCGAATTCCGTCCTGTAGAGGGCAATGGTACACATAAATGTAATGTAGTGTGGTACAGAAACACGAGCAGCTGAGACCTGTAAATCCTTCCAAAGTCGATAATATGATCAGTCCTAAACAGGAACTTGTGTGCTTGCTCTTACACACTGTCCTGTGTGGTCATTTAAAACTTGCTAGATGTTTTTTTTCTTTATCTTTTTTTTCCTGTTATATCTAAATATTTCTGGAGTTAATAAATGACAGAAAATGTTTAAATATTAAGGAGCTATGAATGATGTATTGAAAGCAGATTAAAGCATATGAGTGCCTGAATTCCAGTGAAATTCAATTGATTTGTTTCAAAATCCCAGTGTTCAAATATTTCAAGGGGTATCAGGCGTGTCAGTAGTGGGGACTTAAGTGGCACTGAGCAGAGTGGTGTGTTTGAAATTAATGACAGTTTTGTGGCTTGGAACAGCCGCAGAACCCTCTGAATATTTATTTATGGCAGGTTACAGTGAGAGTTAGGGATGAATTCAGAGTTTTATTATATTCCTTCATGTCCAAGCTTTACAGTGGCTCTGTGTGAATGAATTCCTGTGTCTTTTTCTCTCTGCACATCTCTGGGTTTAGGCCTGGCTCCAGTACAAACACAGCATTATTATCTAAAGCAGCTGATCTCTAGATCAATACTGGTAAAGTATCCATAAAGGTTTTGTTGATTTGCTTGAGGAATCTTGCAGGGATGGACCTAAAGGTCCTTGAAGGGGGTCAGCTTCTTTCTCCCTGAGTATGAAGTATTTCTTTCCCTTCCGAGGAAGGCAAAGTGGGACGATGTGGAATTTTGACTAATATCTAGGTACCACTCACATTGGTGTATTGCCATTCCACTGGAGTTGCTCCAGCCAGCTGACACAGGGATGAGAGTGAGTTAGCTGAGGTTTTATCCCAGCTCTAATACAATCTGTTCCTCTCAGTCTCTCTCTTTCATAGATCAAAACGACAGCTTTGCCTTTCATTGCAGGTAAACAGCTGCTTCATTTCTGCATTGAGTTCACTTTTTCAGCTTTTTGGAATGAGCTGCTGTTGGCATAGGTGGGTTACCAAAAGGTGGCTTGTCCAAGTTCAGGGGGCATTCCTGTTTCTAAGACTTTTCAGATATCTGCAAGAGTAGCTTAATTTCAGAAAGGCTGCACACCCTGGGATCTCCTTCTCCTCTTCTTTGCAGCTTTCTTCATTCCAATTCAAAGTGAGTCCCTGCCCAGAGCTGTTGCCAGCAATATTTATTTTGTCTTCCTCTGATACAGACCTTGTCACCAGGGTTGCTGTCCATGTACTCCAAAGGCAGGCTGATTGTGTCACCCCTCATTTCGGTGTCTTGTAGCATATTTGCCAACTATTTTAAGGAGTTAAATGTAGAGCAATAGGAGAAAGAGGAAAATTGCATTACATTCACTGAAATGAAGTTTCAGAACTTAAGCCTGGGAATCTTCAGATTAATAAAAGCCAGGAGGGGAAAGACCAAGGCTAAGTCAGTAGTGAGGAGACCTCAGCTCCAAACCTGGCACCTCTCTGTGATTGTGTTTGTGCTGTTTCCAGGATAGAAGCTTCAAAGGTCTCCTGGAAGCCAAGAGCAAACTGCAGCAACTGTGTTTTGCCGTCCCCTCTGCTCACTCTGGAGTGTGCACATATGTGGCTCAGAAGTAGGAACAGATGATAAACTATTGTTTTGAATAAATAAATCTTGAGGGTGTCTCCATTGCTGTTCTCTTTAACCTCATTTGTTTACCTTAGAACATTTTCTTAAAGTTTGCTGTACATGTCTGTCTATAGAGCAGCATTGTTTTGTTCTGTACCAAGGAAACTTGTAGGCATCACAGTAGGAATTGGATGCAAAAATCTGGGACTGGATGGGATTTAAATGGCTTTGCTTCTAAAACAGAGTTGCTGTTTGCCTTCAAACAAATGTCTGAAGTGATATTATGGTACAAAATCTACAAAGCTGTTGAAAGGAGATGCATTTCAAGTGTGCAGCTCTGGTGCCTCGAGAACAGGTAAAATCTAACAGATGCGTTTTCCTATGCATTGTTAAAAATCTTGTGTTTTCTGCAGTGCAGAACTTCAATATTTTCCATTTTGCCGTATGTAAGGAATACACTTTTAAATACCATTTAGTCTGTCAAGCTCTTAGTACATATGGCTTAAAACTGAAGATCCTATTTAGATACAGATTTTTTTATGCAAATGAATGAACTGCTAGAAATCAATAATGCATTTGTGTGTAAACAGAATGCATGCATTGCCTAGACTTTTAGCCTGATAGATGGCAGACCCATAATAACCTTTTTTTTTTACAAAATACTTCATTTCTTAACCAAGCCTTTCACTTGCTGTGATAACAACATATTTCTAAAATTTTTCCTGTTTGTATACAAGCCTCCAGGACAACATACAGTATTCAATCAACAAATGTCTAAGCCACATGCCAGTATTGTTGGGCTGTTGGCTATGGAGAAATTTTAGTTATCACAATAAAAAGAGCAGTTTTGCCGTATTAGTGTGCTGTTAATCCTACCAGAAATGGGAATGTCCTAGTCAAGCTGCAATCCAAGGGAGTTACATCTCAGCGAAGAACATAGGCTGGCCAAAATTTAAAATCCCAACAGATTTTAAGGTGGGATTTTTAAATAGAAATGTTTCAATTAAATTGCTGCATTACACATATCAGAAGAAACTTTACTATAGCCTTTTCTCAAACTGTACTCTTAATTTTGAGACTTCTTCCGCTATTTTAATGTTTTGCTATTGCAGTTTTCTGGTTTTTGTTTTCCCAGTGGCTCTTATCCCTGTGTAACTTCAGAAAAATAATATTTTTTAAAAAAAAGTACAGAGCAAGAAAATAAAATTATGCCTGTTTACACAGTTCCACTTCCAGTCAGGAAACCGTTGGTTAGGGTCAGGGTTATTTCCATGTGTTCAGCCAGCAGCTTGCTCGATATCCACAGTGTGCTGAGAAACAGGGAAGGGCATGTGTTTGGCCAGCTCTTCCAAGGAGATGCCATCCTGATCTCCAGCCTGGAAGGGAAGGATGCTCCAGAGCATTTTATGGGCTGGGGCTCTATCTGCCCTAGGGCCTGTGCACACATTCCTGAGTGGGCCCTCTGTTCCAAACTGCTTCTTTACAAAATTCTGTGGGCTTCAAAAATGAGCTGAAAATGAAGTTATGCTTCAGATGATCATATCCAGTGTCATTTGATCTTGTAAGATTTAGATAAATGCATGCTTGCTAAATGTTAAAAGACAATTAGCCATAGATTTTAATCAAAATTAGTCAATAATTGAAGTAGTGAGAGTAATGAACACTGCAACTTGTTGTGTATCTCTTTAGCTGTGTTTTACACAGTCTGTCAACTGTCTTGTGGGTCACACCTTGATCTGTCCAAAATAGAATGAATTTTTAAAATACCATAGGTCTGGTTGAGCCAGCTGCTCTTCCAACTCGACTGCTTAAATACATGAGGAAAAAGGAACCAAAGAAGATGGATAATTGATACCTTGAATTGATAGTGTAACTGATGGTGATCAATTTGGAGGTGCTTATGTGAGTGCCCTTTGAGGTGCATTATCTCCTTCATTATCTCCACATATATCCTGGAATACTGGAGATGGCCATGTCTGAAATCAGCATGGGGATCAGGGATGTACACGAGAGAAGCTCGGTGTGTTAGGAAATAGATGGAAATAGTTCCTGGAGATGAAGGAAGGCACAAGATACTGCAAAACAAATAATTGCAGAGCTGTAGACTGGTGTCAAGGGCACTTTGAAAATGAAGCCAGAGTGGTGTGTCTGTGTGTCATGTGTAATTGTACAGACTGACCCCCAGTGCAGCCTTACTCACTTTCTCCACATACGTTAAGTTCAAACGATTTTTCTTATAAATTTAGCAGACCAGATGCCTGTTTCCCCCTGTTGCCTGGCTGAGAGGCCTCCAGCCCTTGGTGGAGCAACCAGCACTCAGATGGAAAGAGTTCCCTCCTTTGGTCCATTCAGCCCCTCCCTTCTCTCCCGAGAAAGCCATTAAAAGTGTTGTCAGGTGTGCTGCTGCTGATAAATAATAATGGCAAACATACATTAGGAGTCAGACCTGGAACTACCAAATTCAGTTTGTATAGACTAACAAATGGCCATTAGGAAGTAATGACCTATGTGTGATCCCACAAAACTGCTTCCATTTCCAAATGCCAAGGATAATAAATAAGTCTGTGGAAGGCTTCTGCAAGTCAATAAGCTTAGGCTTCTTCACATCAGTCAGAAAGAAATTGTGTGGCCTTCCCAAAATCCCCCAGTCTCTCCATTAGGCTGCTCCTTCAGGTGTCTCTTCTGACACCCACTGCATGAAGCAGTAGGGATCAGGTACCTGGACCTGAGGGAGCAGGCAAGCTGTCTCTTTTCCTGGACCATTTGCTGCTTGGACACATTTAAGAAATTCCATAATGGAAAGAGTGTCTGTTTTTTATTGCATTGTAAGTTTGTGAGTTGCTTTTTAATTTCAGTTTGGATCAAAAATTATTTTGGCAATGGAAGGGTTGCTGTTGGAGGACGTAGTTACACAGACCTGAGGAATGGGAAATATTTGCTAGATTTTCCTGTTTGTGTTTAGGATTTCTCTTACCACCAGTTTCACATTTACTGAAACCTCTTAGGAGCAGAAACACGCTGAGTTGGAGTGGCTGAGCCCTGACATGGTGCCTTTCTAGGCTGTGCTGGTCTTCTCTTCTGGGCTTCCTGGGTGACACCAAAGTCCTTCTATAGCTTAGACCGGCACTTAGGGCAGGATATGGTTCCACAAACCCTTGGAAAAGAGACACTGTTCAGTACCAAATTCAGATGGTTTAAAATCATACCTTTAGGTGAACAAATGTGCCTTTGTATAAGTGGAGTTTTTGAACACTCAGAAAACTGAACTACTAAAAACCCTAGGTCCTGAGCTGTTCCCTGTATTGCCTTTCCACACACAAGGAGTGTTGGACTTCCAGATGGATAATTTTGAATATTTTTTTAGGTATCTTTCCAGCTTTTTATATTAGCAGTTGTTACAGAGATTTTTAATAAGCAACGTAATAAAATGTGCTCTAATAAAGCACATTTTAATCTTTTTCCTATTCACCCTTTTTAAAAAACCAAAAGATGAATGAACAATTTGTTAATCCAAAAAAACTGCTGATAACATGAACATTTAAATAACTATATAACTGCAAATACATATTAAAATAAGTTCAACTATTTTAAAACAATTACGAATCACTTACAATAGTCATCTAATGTATACTTAAAGGCAAATACAGATTGTATATTTTTCAAATGGATGAAAAAACTATTCCAGCCACTTGGTGTCTGAGAAGCGAATGACTGATTGCTTTTCTGGTATTAAACTGGGGGACTGCAAACATTAAAAAAATCACTAGACCTTGAATTATATCAAAATATAATTGGAATAAAATAATTCAGAAGATAATTCAGTCTTGCTACTAATGTCGTTTACACAGATAGCAATGCTAATATTTTTTCCTTTGTTGTAGACTTAGTCTGTTTAACTCTGTGGGTGCCAGCCTGACCCTCTGCACCAGGGACAGTTTGTGTTCAAAGGCCAGTGTTTGTGCTTCATTTTTTCCCTGGAAAAGATACTGTGTTTCTGTAGGTCTCTCTGTGACATTCAGAGGAATAATGTGAGTCCTGCAACACTCAAAAGAGATTTCCTAAGATTCTTTGGAATTTAAAGGTCTAAATAAACACACAGTAAGAATTTCCAAAGCACCTGAGAAACTGTAGTTGTTCAAATACATTTCAAAACCTGGTCTTTATTCATTGGAGTAATTCTGTATAATTCCTTTAAGGTTATGGTGGTGTTTCATTGAGGAATTCTGAAGGAAATAAGAGTAACAGTTGCCCTGCCAGATAATGTACTGCTTTGAGTATATACTTCACCTTTTGGGCACTGTTTGTTTCTGTATTTTGCTTTCTGTATCTATAAGGGCTTTGCCATGACCAAACCTGTTTAATGTCTGGCCTGATAAAAGAAAAACCCAGCCTGAGTTTCAGAGTGTGCAGAGCTGCCCTTTGAAATTCTCATCCCTTCAAGGAGCTCCAAATTCAGCACACAAAAAACTCAGCTTCCCCAAATGACCAGTTGCTTTTGAGAACTGTGGCTAGCACTTAGAGAATTCTCTGTCAGCAGATTTCCACACCCAAAGTATAAGCAGATGAATGGAAGTTGCTGTAAGAGTGAAATATTTACTCACTGTGGTCCTCATCTGGGTGACCCAGAGATCAATGCAAGCAGTATTGATGTCGTAGGAGGCCAAGGTTCAAACCCAACTCAGTGCCAGCGTGCAGATGGATCCATACCCTGCAAATGCTGTGCTCTTCCTTGCAGATGAAATAACCGTGTTGGTTGGGAAGGGAAGCAGTGAACGTGACGGGGTTTGTTCTTTTGTCACTGGCTGTACACCGTGAAAGGTGCAATATTATCCCAGTAAAATTCAAAGTATGATGAACCAGAAGAAACGCCGTGCTTTCAGGTT
Source organism: Pardalotus punctatus (assembly GCA_013400915.1). Lineage (NCBI taxonomy): Eukaryota > Metazoa > Chordata > Aves > Passeriformes > Pardalotidae > Pardalotus > Pardalotus punctatus. The sequence goes on along the minus strand of VZTX01004476.1, from coordinate 237,670 downwards.
TTTTTCACGTCATGCAAAATTCCAAGGATAGTCCAGAGGTGGAAGGATGATGTACAACATTTTGCCTGCCGAAAAATGGAAATGTTGTTTTCCTTAGTCTGTCTTGTTCAGCAGACTTTGTGTGAGGAAGAGAAGGGCTACTCTAGCTCCAAAAAACTCGTTTTTCTGTATGAGGACATGTCCTGGTGATAACCTGATAGATACTGTGCTGCAGTATTTAGGAGCTCCTGTTAAGTTTGGAGGTGAAGTGCCTCTCTTCTGCCCCTTTTCACTTCACGCATGTGAAAAATAATGAGGTTACATAAACTCTGCTCTATCAATAAGAGATTACACAGGCACGAGCAGGAAAGGGACTAAAAGGAAAGGTAGCTCCAAAACCCAAGGAAAAGAACTATCTGAAAACTTCCCCTAAATTTAAACAGAACCCATCTTATTTAAAATTAGGATTAAAAAGCAGTATGCCACCAACTTCAAATAGAACATGTCTTATTTAAAATTAGGATTAAAAAGTAGTTTTTTAAACTGTGGCAACCGAGCTGACATTTGGAGGGAGTATTTCTTGCCTTGTTTAGACATCATGTTCTACCCTTGGTAGATTAGTGGATACAGAGCATGCTTAAGTTGGCTAATTAATTTCAAAAGCAGTGTAGAATTGACTAGCAGGTAATTTAATCTAAAAATAATTAAAACTATTGAAATTATTACATTGTTGTTTAATTAATATTAGTTAATATTGTAATTTTCAGTCTAAATTATGCTGATTAAAGATTTCTCTCATAAATACCAATAAAATTAATTACAAATTAATTAAATTTGCTAAAAGATTCTCATAATGGACTTCCAGCTATTCTTGATTTTTGCAATAAATAAACAGAAGCATTATTAAGTGGTATATCTTCCTGGGGGAGATATTTAAACATGATATGCAGATATTGCAAATGGAAGGATTTCCCATGAAAATAGACACACTTAATAGCAAAGGCTGTTTTTTCCCTTCTAGTGAAAGGAAAAAAAAAATAAAAGAGCTCAAAAGCAACATTTTTATTTTACTGTTTGGCAAGACAAAATGCTTTCCATTCTGTTCCATCTGAGATTCCAGGAAGATTTGTTGACACGTGGCAGTTGTGCCTTCTCCCAGCTCCAGTGTCTTGCATGATAAAGATTGTAGTAAAGGAAGGCACTTTTCTACAGTTTAGCAAAAGAAAGGCCACATTTTTATATGGATTGGAAGATCGGCAGTGGTCGTGGGGGTAATTCTTTGTTTTTAGGGGAGTGTGTGCATTAACTCCTGGCAAAGCAAGGAAAAACCCCAAACTCTCCATCCAGTGGAAATTCTGATTTTGATCACTGCTTCCATTTCAAATGGCACAAGAGCTACCAACTATCACAATGGTTGGTAGAGTGAATGCCTGCAAATAAATTCAATTACATCAAAATCTTGCCTTGCCAAAAGAACCCAGCAATTTGTTTTATGAAGCAGAAATGTTTTGTTTGTTGTTCTCCAGTCACTTCTATGTTGGGTTTCCTCCTTTTTGTGGTGCTACACCACAAACCAGGTGATAAGACCAGTAACTGAGCTGTGGTTTGCAGCTGCTATTCCCCCTTCTGAATTGGGCTTTGTAATTTTAAACTGCACTTCCTGTGATCCATCTAGCCTCTTATAACCCTTAAACTGTAGGAGGAGGGGAGGAATAGGGAAGGAAATAAAGGGAAGGTGACTTAGTTGTTGAGTCGTGGGGATGATTTCAAAGGAAGGACTTGAGCTGCAGCTCCCGGGAGCTCCTCTGGACATGGATGTACCTAGTATAAAGCTATATTGTTAACAAAACTATTTTGGCACAGTTCAGTAAATCAGATTTTTTAGCTTTTGCTAAGATGACCTAAAATGGTAATTTGAATATTGAAAATCACCTGAATACAGTCAATTTTGCAGTAAGCATATTTGCTGCCTTTTTTTGTTGTTGTTGTTGTTTGTTTTGTTGATGTCCAGTAAAGTGGAAATTCCTCTCATTGTATTCCAGAGTTGCTTGACATGCAGAATTTCCCCTGAAATTAGTAATGGGGTGGTCACAGCTTATGTTTCATTAAAAGATTTTTCCTTAACCGGACCTGATCTTATGGTTTCAGCGTTCTCTGGAACACACTTAACTAATGAAACTTAAATGAAAGTGGTGTTCATTTAATTTTGATTATATTCTCTATTTTGTCTAAAATACATTTTTAATTGCACTATTTCTGGGGAGCTAATGAGGGGAAAAACTTGTTTCTGAGAAATTGAATCGCAGCTGTAGTCGCAGATAAGGCTGACATTCCCTTCTTAGAAAGAAGCAATCAATGCTGAATGTATCAGGTGAGTTCATTTCTCTTGCTCTGCTTTAATAGCTTATAAAGAAGATTGATTAAGTTCTTGTCTGATAGATCAATAAAGGAATGAAAGTGAGCTTTCCCTTCTTCAAGCATGGGTTTGTCATCTGCTGGGGAATGTAGGAACTGAAGAGGAGTAATGCTAACTTGGAAAAAAATCCCAAAGACTGGGATTCCACTGAGCTTGTTCCTATCCTATTGCTTACACAGCACAGGAAACAGCAGCTGTGGGATTCACAGGGAGTCAGCATCCAGCTTGGTTCCTTTTTCCACACCTCTTGGCTATGTTCTTCATATCCTTATGCTTTGGTGCAAATTCAGATTTGAGAGACTGAGCAACCAGTATTTTTATGTTTGTAACCTTGATGATGCAAGCTTAAAGGACCCAGCCTCTTAATTCTCTTAATTTCCATCCAGGCAGGATAACCAATGCTTTTCTGGTCTTTGGAAACTTCAAAAATCATCTTAACGTTCAAAATATTAATTTTAAGAGGGTGTACTGCAGTTTTTCATGCTTCAAGGCTGGGAATGGCAAGAAAGTATCCCTAAATCTGAATTTCCGGGTAAACCAGTGTGTTCATGTTGGTTTGCACCAGTTTGATTTGACTTTTTTCAGTGTAGCATTTCACTCCCCCTTGCAGTGCTTTTCAGTGTTCCAAAAGCAACAAAATTTGTGGAATATAAAACAATGTGAGGATGAAGGGAAACAGGAACTATAAAGTGTAGCACTTGTGACAGTAGCAATGTCACAGCTATGAGAAATTACAGAAGTAGCATAACATCAGTATTTTATTTGCACATATAAACACTTCAGTATCTTCTATGGTGGCCCATGTTTTTTATTACTTCTGTCGTTGACTTTTATGGTTGTGTCACACACCTGAGCAGAGTCTGCAGGTCTGGAGCTGCCTTTGCAGAGGAGACATCCCTCTTTAGCAGAACGTAAAAGTGAGAGACAAGTTCAGCATTACCCTCATTTGAATAACACGAAAACCCAGATATTGCTCGTATCTGAGAAAAGATAGTCAACACATGTACTGTGGAGACATCCAGGATGCTAATTAGCTGCAGACAGAGCCACACAGTTCTCATTTCTTTATATATACACACACACAGACATGTTTTTTCCTTTCAAGCACAGTTATTTAAAGAACTCCATACGTGGTACAAAATCCAGAGATGAAACCTGGCAAAAGCAGCATCTTGCTTGTAAATTAATGATGCTTTGTTACTGTTACTAGAGTACATATTAAACTTTAATCTTATTGATTTGTTATTGATTTTTGTTAATAGTGAAGTTTCTTGATACAGTGTGACAGGCTGCTTGTATCAGGAATTTCAATTAGATCTCTAAATAACTGATAGTATAGACTGTCAACTTCTGTCTTTTCAAATTAACTTTCACATCTGGAGCCCGGAGTGTTCATCTGCACCAAGTAACTTTGGCCAGCCTTTTCCCAGCCCAACAGTGACATGCAAACATGGAAAGGAGATGTGACAAAGGAGGATTTTTTTTCCCTGCGAGTCTCTGGATTTTCAATATTTTTTTCTAATTTTAAATAGAGGATTCTGTTTCGTGACAATCTGCCATTCTTTTTATGCTAATTAACACAATTAAAATGGGAAGTTCCTAGGTGGGCAATTTTTTTTAGCATTCCAAAAGAAATGGTGTCTGAAAGCGAAGTTGGTTTTTGCAGATATCCTGCATTACTAGAGAGAGATGCAACTGTCTTAAAGATCATTAAGAGAGCAAGAATAAGGGTGGTCATATCCCATCTGCAGGTCTTCAGCCATGGATTTGTACTGGTATGTAACTAGAGTCTTAATATAATAATAAAATCTATTGGTGACATTCATTCTTTGGTAATCACGAAACAAAACCACTGTGCACTACGCAGTTCCAAAATGGAATCCAGTGACGCATGCTACAGAACTTTCATTATCACAGTTTGCTGTTGTTAGAAGCTGTTATGTTTCCTTTTTTTTGAGAGAAAATTGGGCTTTATATTTCAACCAAGTATTTGAACACAGTAAGAATAACATCTGTTGCACAGAAATGCAATTTTCAAAGTTATTTGCATTTTCACCAATCAAGCTTGGTTTTAGGGAAAAAATCACACTTAATTGTATGACTAAGTGCATTGGATGCCTACAGGGTTGCATAAAAGCATGAAGGAAAATTCTCTCTAGGGTGGCATATGGAGTGAGCTTCCTGAGGTTTGGAGTTGTGGTTTGAAGTGAGTGAGGTGTGACAAAGATGCACTGGCTCTGACTGAGTCTCCTCTGGATCAGGAGCCCAAAGCGGAAAACCATGGATTGCCAGGTCACTACGGACAGCCCCTTTTAGGTTCCTCGTCATGGTGAGCCGTGGCAAACACTTCAGTTTGTGTTTTGGATTGGATAGGTCCGTGTTGGAAACGCGAGGTGGAGTCGCACCTGCTCTTGGCAGCAGTCGTATTTTCAATGAGGAGTAAGGAGCTGCCTTCTCCCCCTTCTCTGGCATGAAGTCATCCAAGTGTGGGAGGAATTTGTCTACTTAAGGTTGGTTCAAGGTGCATGACTGTATTGTGCTCATAAACTCCCGGTGTGGGTCCCTAAATCTCTGCAGTGGTTTGGAGGTATAGACACTGAGTCAATGTATCCAGGTAATCTCAGGAAAATGCATTTCCAGTACTGGATTTGGGTTTGGTGGTTGGTTTATTTTTTGGTTGGTCAGTTGTTTTTTTCCATACTGCTTTTACTCACTAAGTAATTTGTCTGCATTTATTTCCATGATTCCTCGTCTGAGCCTTTGGTTTTCTGAGGAACCAGGAACTCTTTGGGCTCCTCACCAGGGTGGGTGCCCAGAGTATCCAAGAACTCCTATCCTTTCTGCTGTCCATGTAGGAAATGTGAGATGCCACATCTCTGTGTTCTTCATGACGAAGTGACAAATTCAAGAAGTGTTTCCTAGTTCCCATTGCAAAAGCCAGCTGGTTGTGTGGATGCATTGGTTTGACTTTTTCTGTATCCATTTTCCATCAAAACTGGCTATGTCCTGGTGCAGAACTGACCTGGGGTGTGAAGATTTTTCTTACAAATTAGAAGAGTCACATGTGCTTGATACCTTTTTGCATTAGAAAACAAATGCACCTGCTAAAAATAATTAGAACGGTCCTAAATAGAACCTGGTTGCTGAAATCAGACTGAATGTTTTCAGTGGCTATGGTGTGACTGAGGATATTCTTTTCCAATTGGCAGGTGATAAGTGACTTTTCAATATAGTGTCCTAAAGACAATGAGGGATCATGACACAATGGGATTTAACTTCAGAATAATTCAAACTTCTGTGGAGAATATAAAAGCTTTTTCAATTTTTCATTCCTTATTTTACTGTTAATTAAAAATCGAAAAATCTCAATTTTTAAAAATTTTCAACTGATTGTTTTCTTGCAAAATTACTTTCTTTCTAAAAATCTTATTTTGGATTAAATTAACAATGAACATTTTAATTTAATTTTTTTTTTAATTCGTGAGATATCTTGATTGAGAATAGTTTATTTCTGGCGAAATCTAAATGGGGCTGACAGCTAGCAAAGTATTTGCAATTCCCTGAGAGTATTGCATACTTAAAACTACAGAATGGGTTGGGTTGGAAGGCTCATCTCGTTCCAACCCCCTGCCAAAGGCAGAGACACCTTCCACTAGACCGAGTTGCTCCAAGCCCCATCCAGCCTGGCCTTGAACACTTCCAGGGATGGAGCCTGTTGTAGTTTGTTGTTGGCCTGGTAAATATTTGCATGGACATCTTGCAGTTCAGTCTAAGAGGAGCCTCTGACATGCTGAGAGTTCACTTGACTCTGTAGCCTGTGGTTTTCTTGCACAACTAATTGAATTTAATAATCAGCCAGATCTTGTATTAGATGGAAAAGGTCACTGGGGTGCTGACATCTGGGAAATGGGGGAGGATTTCAGACTGCAGTAGTTCTCCCAAAGCTGTTTGTACCTTGGCACATCCTCAGGGACCTGTTCCTGATACCTGACCCGCCTGGGAGTTGCAGGCACTGAGCTCCAGGCATGGTTGTGTCTGCAGAATGGTTCCCACTGGATGCCATCTTTGTTGCTTCAGGAGCCCCCCTTCTCTGGAGGGGCCTGCAGGCTCAGTGCCATGTCAGTGTAACACTGTCCTGTCTGGACACGTTGTTGTTATTCATTGGAGTTAAACTTTGGAGTCAATTATTTGTGGTGAACCCAGATTGCCTTGGGGGAGGTCACCCAGCCATGAGCAGCACTTGTCTGCTGTGGGCAAAGAGCACTAAAATGATAATAACAACATTCAGGTAAAGCTTTGCAAGTCACAGATCCTCTGCAGTACGAAACACTGCTCTGTCTTATCACTGAGAGGAGAAGCCTGTAAGAACCAATTGTGTGCATTAACAAAGCCCTCCTAAACCTGCACCAGAAGGGACAGGCCGGCTTGGAAAGACAAGCACTGCAAACTCCCAGCTAATTGCTTGCATCAGCTCTTTTGGGTCCCTTTTAAAAGCATCCTTGGGTTAGGCTAAGCTGTACAAAATCCAACTTTGGCCCCACTCTCAGGTTTTAGTGAAAGAATCCCTCTGCCAGCTTGGAAATGCTACAAGGAAGTTCAGCAATGCACAGCATTAAGGGTGTTTGTACTCTGCATGAGGCTCCCCAAAATGGATGCACATGTTTAACTTCCTGCACTGTGAGTAATCCCATTGACTTCCACGAGTGCTCATTCCTGTAAGATTCAGTTTATATGCAAGTCTTGCCGCTCCTGGCGCATCAGACGCCTGCTTTTAACAGCTCCTTTGAAAGCTAATAGAGCTGGACTTTGAACTTCACAGTGATAATTCCCTGCATTTAGCTTGGGCAACCCTATGGATGCTAAAAGTGATGGCCAGGGACTCACTGGAGTAAAGACAAAATGCTGAGAACAAGGCAAGAAACATGCCCTTTTTTCCTGGAAAAAAGCAGGCTTTCTTCTTTCCAGTAACTGCTACAAGAGAAAATTGGTCTCAAACCATCTCAGACTTGGGCCCAATTCTGCCACCTTTTACTAAACTCCTTTTGGCTTTAATCAGAACAAAATTGGGCTTACTGCATAATTTCCATGATGCTTTACTGATAAATCACTTCCTTATTTTTAAAATTGAATCTTCACTTTAAAGTGAGGTATGTATTTATTCCTTTTTCTATCCTAAATTCAGTCTGATTCTGCACTTCTTCCATAAGCAAAATGCCTTAGGAGACTCTTTGAGATTTGCTTGTGTGAGCACAGCAGCAAGGCCTGAGCCGTAACACACAGGATGCTTCAAATAAAGTGATAAAACTGGTGCAGAGTCCAGCAATATATTTGTAAGTATTGAAATAAAGTACTTGTTAGTCCAGCGCTGTACCCGCTGCGTGGGATATCTGACAACTCTTCCTGAACCTGTGTCTGAGGCTACTTTATGCATTAAACACAACAAGGCAGTCAAAGGTGTGCATTACATTAAGATAACATTCTTTCAGGGTCACTGGAGGCATCTGGCTGTGCCTTGTATCTCCGCCTGCTTCTGAGACATTTATCTGGCAGTAACACGTGTGTGTGTTTGTTCTGTTACCTAATCATAAAGTGGCATTTAAAAATGGGCCTCTCCTATTAGCTGATGAGGCCGTGTAGCTGGATGTGCGGCTGCCTGGGGCTGGGAAATACATGGCACCTTTGCAGCTGGGGAACTCTGGGCTGCAGTGGCAGAGCAGGAGGCTGTTTGGTGGATCTGGGATGTGCTGCCTGCATCTGCAGGGCCTTTCTGTGAGCAATGGTTCAGAACCAACACCTTGACCACAGGCTTGTCAGATGGGCCTGTGACCTGCTGGGCATCGCTCTTGTTAGCCCAGGATATGTTTGGCACCCACAGCACCAAGATAGGAGAGCATTTCTGCAGCTTATTTCCTCTTCCTATGTTTACTGATGTGTTTTTCCCCTGCTCAAAGCCTGGCTATTTGGGCTTACTCAGAATGTTAATTTTAGGAGAACCTCATGTCCTGTTAAAGAGTTGTTTTTCTGCTGTGACCAACCTCACTTAACAGCAGGGGAATGAATCCAGATTACAAGTGCCAGGAAGAAAAATGCTAATCCACTTCCCAACTCATTTTTAGGGTCCCTGGGATGAGACTGGTGAGCACCACATTTCTGTCTTTTTAATCCCCTGACGATGTTTAAAATACAGAAAGGCAAAGTAGCAGGTAACAGTCTTGTAAAGAGCCTCAATCAGTGAAGCCAGTACAGAAAAAGGGCAAGAAGTCTGAAATGCCCTTTTTCCTCTTCAGTGTCCCTGGGTGTGGGACACTGGTACAACAGTGTCACTGATAGTGCCTGGCAGGTAATGGTTCTGAATATCTGGATAGCAGGGGAAGGAAACAGAGGCAGATGAGAATGTTTATCTGGCAAGAGAGAACAAAGATTTATTTGAGAGAACTGTCTGTACAGGACACTGAGATGTGCTCTGTGTGCACTGCTGCATGCAGAGAGCTGGAGAGGGGAACCTGACTGAGACATGGGGCAAAGAGGAGGGAAGTCTGAGGTTTTTCCTTTTAAAAAGACAAGACTCAAAGTAGCTTTGTAAATTCATAGTAATCTGTCATGGAAAGGAGTGATTTCACTTGAGGATTCTCTGTTAGCAAAATGGTTTTGTTTTTTGGAAGGCTTTAAAATAGGCTACATTAGAGTTTAGAGCCTTTTAAGATCCTCTCATCCCTGGTTTTGAGATGCATACAGTTTTTATTCCTGAAGCTTGCACATTTTAGCAACACTAGCTTTTAATTCATTATACAGCAGTATGGAGCTGTTGAGAGAGACATAGCAGCTTGATTTATTTGAAATCCTAGGACAAATAGGCTTTAAAAAGCAAATGCATTCATTCTGACACTAATTATGTGTCTTTCCCACATGTCGTAGTATCTTGTGTCACAAATTGCTCTCATTTGCTACTCAGTGCAGAATGTCTGAGAGACGATGAGTGCAAAACAATGTGCTTAAAGCAGGTGTAGGACAGGTCTAAAACCTGTGAAGAGTCTGGGGGCAGAACAAAAAGAAACTTCCACAGCAAAGGGATAAAAAAAATAAAGTAAATCTTTCAATGGGTATTAATTTTTGCTAGATTTTAGTTGTGTAAAATATGCTGCAACATGCCCGGCAGACAGAAATGGAAGATGCTGGTGACCTGGTGAACATCTTTCAGGCGTGTGTAGTTTTTTCCAGAGCAAAGGTAGAAGCTACACTGAGTGCAGACACACTTTTCTGTTTATATGAATGCAAAGGATTTGATGTATTTAAGTGAATTAGAAAAACCTTGTGTTACTGAGCCAGCGCTTGTTGCTGCATAATGGACAAGACTGGTATTGCTCTTGTGTAACTAATCCTGTAATAGTGTCACAGGTTATTTGGTGCCAACTGGTGTTTCTGTTCTCCTCGGGAAAGAGCGCCCTTCCCAGCTCAGAAATTAGAAGTTGACAAAAACCAACATGAGCAAAAATAAATCATTAAACTCGATGATTATTTGTTTTTAATTTTAAATAAACTGCTTCTGTTTCCTGTGTGAGGTAGAGGCATCCTCATTATGTCCAAGAGTTTGAAGCAGCAAATGTCTTTTCACCTGAGCTGCAGGATTCAAACCTGGCATGCCTTCCACGTAATGCAGTTTGACAGTTCATTTGAAATAAATGTGCCGATAACCCTTAAAAGTGGTAATAAAATACTCTTTGCTCTACTGTACAGATGATTAATACCACTAAAGTAATTAAATTCCATTAGGCTGGGGTTCACATACCCAAGGAATTGGTGCCAGGATTTAGCAGATCTCTAGTGAGGACAAAAGACTAATGCCTTTTAAAGTAATGTTTCACAAGTAAAATCCCAGGAAAGTCTATATTAACTTAGGACATCTGCTTGTTGTGATTGTTTGAGCTATTGATGCATTGGATCATTAGCAGGGGACTGTGAACTACTGTTTTCCTGTTGACAGGGATCTCTCACCAGGAGCTGCGAGGCTTCTGCAAAGGGAGGAGAAGCAGAGCCGGGCAGCCAAGCTGGGGCTGGTGCCTGGGCTTTGACTTACAGAATTATTGCTAACTGTACACTCTCTGATGGTAGGAAACAGCATTTTGCCCCCAGCCATTTTTCCCAAGATCAGAGCCAAAGTAACTCTGTCTCCTGCTGTTTTGTAGCTGTAGATTCTTAAAGAGTGGCATTATTGTAGTCGATGAACAGTTTGCCCCCGTTCAGATGGCTGCAGTAATGACCCACAGGGGAGGCAGTGCTTAGGCGCTGCTGACAATGTGACCAGGTGCTGCAACATAAGCATTTCATTAAATATTGAAGCAATGGTTTTCAGTTACAGGGGCAAAAAGGAAATTTGGGCTATGTCCAAATATGTGGCTATTTTTTTTTTCTTTCAACCTCTTCTAATCACATTATTTTTTTGCGTGACCTTTCTCCTGCTAATTAGCTGCTGCCTTGAGAAGCATTGTGGGTAATGTATCCAAGGTAATTCAACATTACACTTTACACTGAAGTAATAATTCTTAATGTATCAATGATTTATTTACTGCATTTTTTTTTTGTGAACTGAAAATATGCAAACCACAACCCCCCCCCCCCAATCTTTTTTTTTACTGTACTTCAAATCTACCCCCAAAAAATGTAAATGACTTGGATTTGTATTTGAAAGTGATGACAAAAAAAGATTTGCATTGCAACCTGTTTCACTTCTGGGTATTGTATTCATGTAGGAAGTGAGTGTTGTCAGCAGGTGCAAGAGAGGTCTAAAGGCTCAGTCCTGTCCGAGATACTTTTGGGCATAGTGCCTGGGTGTTGTAAAATTGGTTACTCCGTGTGACTGTGGTAGATAATATTAGATAATGTACAGTGCCTGCTGCTACTCATGCCCATAGATCTGAATGTGGGATCAAACTCCACCTTTGGCTAAAATCCAAGGAAATATTAAATTCTAATTAAACACAGCCACCCTTTGAACGTGGCAGCACATTTTGAAAACATAAATTATTAAAATTATCAAGAAAGGTATATTCCTAGGAGCTGTATATTAAGCTGTGCTGTACTATGTATGTGCTATAGCATGTTTTCTAAACAAGCTGGCCATTTTCATTATACTACCACTGTTATTATTAATTATTGTTTATGAAGTAACGCATAACATTAAATCACTTAGAAGTGCAATAGGTTAATTTTAAAAATATTTCTATTCTTTGCCATGTACAAATAATTCAGTACAAATTGTTTCTATAAATGTGACCTGGCATGTCAGAGCTTTTTTCATAGCTTAAAAATTGTTTACAAAGATGCAAGTGCACAAACAGACAGAAAAATATTTTAGGGAGAAAAATCATATTGCTCTTCTAAGGCCTGTGTTTTTCACATGCACTGATAGAGATTTGAGTAAACAGGTCCTGTTCAAAGTTACAACTGGTTGTATTCTAATTCCAGTAATTCATATGGTGACATTTTTTTCCTCTCTGAAAATGTGTTTAAATTATTTTTAAGGTTCATAGTCCATTTTCTTTCTCCTTTCCTTTAAAGGAGTATTTTTTCTTCTGTTTTGTCTTTTAAAGATTTTTGCTTTTTTAAGAAAAGGAAACTACTACTCAAAAAAAAAGACAGAGAAGGAGAAAGCCTACAATATAAATATGTACAGCAAGAAGAGGGGTATCTCAAGATTTTTTAAAACCATTAGTTCTTTCTTCATTACACTGGTAAGCTGCTGTTGTGCTGAAGTCTGGCTGGAATCATGAGGAGGAAAGGCAGCAACTGGTTAAAGCCGCAGGATTAGGAAATGCACAAAGCAGCATCTTCTCTGTGTTGAAATGAGGAGATAAACCCGGCAGTGTATGCAAATGTTTCCAGAATAACAATACCACCCTGCAGAAATTCCGTGATTACAAACCTTGCCCTGTGTCCTTTGCAGAACGGGCCTAGTTCTGCACTTCAGGAGCGAGCTCCATTTGGTGAACTGGCAACAGCCAAACCCCCGTTATTTCTGTAAGGATCCCATTTAACTGCAGGGATTTGAGGATTTCCCAGAACGTGGCATTTGTTGAGGCTCTGTTAAAAGATCCAATGTATCTGCAGATGAAGTAGCCTCCCATTTAAACATTTATTATGGGATAAAAATGTAGGACTCAGTTCTTGCAGCAAACTTTCTATGAAGGCTTTATATACCTAAGGTTGTACCTAATTTACCTTCTGTTCAAAGAACAGAGTTCAGATATTTTTTAAATACTTATTTTTAAGCACTCATATTTTAATATCATGTGATTTTATATCATATTGTTGCAAATTGTGTATTTTTAAAAATTTTGGTGACAGGGTTAGAGTTTAGTTTGGAAACATCATTTATGCCTCTGTCCCACATGTGAAAATCCATTCTGGATTCATCAGAATTGGGGTTTTCCTTGACAATTATAATTTGACAACCACTAAACTCTGATTCACTGTGCCACAGCTATGTAATTCTCTAGCAAACAGTTCCATGACGGAATGATTTGGGACTCTTACCCAAACTTTTAGGATGCCTGTGATTTGTTCCAGCTCTTATCCTTGAAACAATTTATGGAATGCAAAGATTCAATATTCTTAATTACTGCTCTGTAGCCAGAGGACTTTTACATCACTCCGTTGGGGAGGAAGTGTTCTAATGCATGCATATATATATATATATATATATATGTATATATATATACACACACACATTTATATTCATATTTTCAAACTCCCCAGGAAAGTGGCAGAAAATGGAAAATAAAAAGTTGGCTTATATGCAAACTAGGCATTCTTATTAGGGCTATTTTTTGTCAAGATATTCATAGATCAACAGAGGGATTTGTGGTGTTGTGTGAATATTGCAGGAATGCTTTTGGCTGTTCTACTGAACCTGTGGCAACTTCCTCATGGAAATAAATTATCTTATCTACCTGGCAGTTATAGGGCAGGGCTTCTGCTTCACTTCTTACCAACGGCTTTTACTCCTGAGCCTTGCTAACCTGAGCATTATTCTTAGATCAAGAGAAAGATTTGAGTCGGTCTTTTCTATTAATCTGTAAAAAAAATTTACTAGCCATAAATGTGTCTGTCTTAATGGTGGGGCTTTGTTATCTCTTTGTTTTGTGGATCTTAAGTTTTTACAAGCCATTACCAAGGTATTTGCACAGTAATGGATCAATCACCACCCTGTCCACCTGCTCAGAATTATCTATCCTTTTAATATATTATTAATGTCTTTGACTTGCAGAGGGGGAAGATTGCAGAGGCTATTTGTAGCTGTCTGTGTTGTACACTGAGAAAAAAATAAAAGAAAAATAAATGGCTTTATGGAGAGACAGTCTCCATGAACAAATATTTTTCATATTGCTGGATTTAGGAAACAAAAAAAAACATTAAATTGAGGATTTAAAGGACCAGAACAATTTGTTAAAAAAAAAAAAGAAAGAAAAGAGGAGGGGCAGTGAAGACTAACGGTAGTCTCAGATGCTGAAGCCTCCTCTTGGTTTTCATGCCTCACCTTGCATTCATGTGCCTTTTTAGGCTGTTCTGTGCCTCTCCTGTAATAAACTTTCCTACTGATGAGTTATGGATGCAGAGAAAGCAAGGGGCTGGTTTTTGTCTCAGGGTGCACGTTTGCCGCTTTGCCATTCTTTTACATTTTCATTCTTCATGCTGATGAGTCAGTCCAGATTTATATTACCATGTTATTATGGATAGTATAGACTGAGTCTCCTTGAAAGTAATGGCATGTGATTGCTTACCCCATTACTTTCAATGGGACTAAGTCTATGTCATCCTTAGGGACTCCATCCCATTGAAAGTAATAGTCTGAGACTGCCCACATCGTTACTGGGCTTTAAATTGGATTGAATTTATACTGATCTGCAGAGGCCTGCCACAAAAAGCCTCATTTTTAACTCATAAAGTTGATAAAAGTTTTTTGCCAGTGGTTAGAAAGTTTAATGAAGTATTTGAAATTGTGTTTGTAATGTTAAAAAGATTGGTTTCTATTGTTCATGTTCCTTAGCATGTGACCTGAACACAGTCAAAGGAACCCCAACAGTAACATATTTAATGAAGGATTTCTCTTCTATTGTCCTTTTAATTACTACTTGTGTATTTTCATTTTTTAGCCCTCCCGCTGTATTTTAGTGACTCCTATATTACATTCAGTTGGACCTTGTCAGTGCCCTATTACTTTCTTACCTGTCTAAAATACTGCCATTAAAATTTGTATAAATTATGGCACATTGTTTAGAGGAAAATTACTCACTGCTACTTGTGATAATAAAAATATGTTGTACTTTCTTTAGATAGAAAGCGTCTTTTCCTGAATCAGCAGCTGTTTATCCTATTGGCATAGAACATCTTTTTAGGAAAAAATCATCAGTTAATGTGAAAATATTATGGCCCTCCCTCTGATGGCAGCATGTCTGTTAAATTTATTTAGAACAAGAGCTTTACTTCTACCCTTACTAATGTTAGGTGCTAATGTTCCCTTGGAAAGTAAAAGTGCGTTTTTTTTATACTTTTACATAGCCATGAAATGCAACCAGATGAAATGAAATCCATTCCAGAAAGATTAATGTTACAATGATAATGCACTGGATGAAATGGAGAGACTAAACCTCTGTTTTTTCTTAAAGCCTTGATCAGTCCTAGGAAAAGGAAATGGTGTCTGATGAAATGAGGAAATTTAGCATGGGAATCCAAAAAGTCTGTGTGTCCTTCCCCTAGCTGTGCCTGTGGTGTCACAGAAATGACACACGTATATCTCCACTTTGGTCTGTCCACCTGCACTAAATGCAGGCTGTGGAATAAATACACACTATGCCCCCTGTTTAATCTGTAATGCATCATACAATATCATATGAGAAATGCACTTTTCTTAGGTAATCACCATGACATAATTTATTTCAAAAGAGATCACAGCGCTACAGCTGTTACAAGTGATTTAGCAATTGAGTCATCAGCAGCATTTTATACATACTCATATTTATTAAAACCCTTCAGAAGCATTAGAACACATTTCAGCCCTATGGAATGAATGGAAAACATGTCTTTAAAGGGGCAGTGGAGACTTTGTTTTATGTTTATTGGAGGCTGCAGTATGGCCAAATGTCACAGCCAGTCACAACTCGCTGTAACTCAAGCAAATAAAACATGCATATAGCCCTCTCCCCACAGCATAATATACCTCCTTTCATCATCATCATTATTGTAATATTCTCTCATGTCACTGCAGGTAATGAGCTGAGCACCTATGCATGGACACAGGTAATATGCAGGTGTATATTTTTAATATGGGCTCATATGTTTGTATTCCTCTCTTTATCAAATGCTTATGCACTATCAACATTCTTGTCATATTTTTTCCCCCTATATTACTTCAGGCACATCCAGATTTTTAAACCAAAGTGGAGGTTGGGTGTCTTGTGTGTGAATAACTCTTTCCTGCTGTGGATCCTTTCTGTGGCAGGAGCATTACTGGCAGCTCGCTGGTTTAGGAGGAGGGTGCAGTAAAATGTACATTTTCCCAGGAGGTTGGTTGTTGTAGCTTCCGTCTGGATGTGAGAGATGGAAGGATTAGGTAATCTTGTTTACCGAATGAATTGATATAGCCAAGGAATGAACGTGTCCATTTCTTCAGACTCTATCAGCTAGTTCAATAAAACATATTCTTTCTCTTTATGGACCTTCCTTCCCTTATATTTTTATGCACATTGCATTTTAAAGAAATGTTTTATATATGTCTGTGTAGTAAAGGCCAGATTCCACCCATCTGGTAAAGAATTCTGTGATTATTTATAAGCATTGCAGCAGAGAGGAATCTAAAGGAGGGGTTTGAGGGAGGCCTTGCAGTCTGGGACTTACCAAAGCTCTCAAAGCTCCATCCCTGGTAGCGATGCGTGGAAATGGGAGTAGATGGATGGGGGAGAGGCAGAATTGTCAAGTTCCATCCAAGAAAGGGCAAAATGCTTTAATTTCTGCTGATGATGACAGGGAAGCTGCTCGAGGGATTTAGAGAAAGTATTACTAAGTTCGTAATGAAAGATAAGAAATAAGAAGTCAAATGTGATGCTTGAGATTTGTTTTTGGAGTTTAAGTATGCTGGGATTGGATAAGACTGGCCCAGAGGTGCTGGAAACCATTGGAGTAACCTGAGCTCTGTGGAACTGAAAAAATGACAAATGGGTTCAATGACTGCAGGTCTGGGATGCCCTCAAAAAGTGCCATTTTCCTAAAAGTCCTGACCCCGCCTCAAAAACCCAGAGCATTAGTAGCATTTTCCATTGTGGCTCTAAAGTTTGAGGGCTGCAAAATCGATGGCTGCTTTAAAAAGGTTTAACCCAATACTTCATGTGCTAAAGACTGAGGACAATGGAAATTTGAGTTTCAATCCAGAAGGAAATGCTGCTGTTTATTTTACAGACTCACACTTCAGTGTATGCATGTGTCTGTACTTATGCACAGATGTATCATTTTAGAGTCATCAAAAATTTATTTCCCACCCTAAATGCACTATAACTTTTCCTACTCCCATAAACTCCTCACAGGG
The DNA here is from genome assembly GCA_013400915.1 of Pardalotus punctatus. Classification (NCBI taxonomy): domain Eukaryota; kingdom Metazoa; phylum Chordata; class Aves; order Passeriformes; family Pardalotidae; genus Pardalotus; species Pardalotus punctatus. The sequence goes on along the minus strand of VZTX01004476.1, from coordinate 220,700 downwards.
ACAAATGCTGCTTCCCACCAGCCGTCAGGCTCTCTGTAACAGCAGTAGTTTCCCAAAATCCATGGGGTCCTTGTGGGCCTGTGGCAAGACACAACATTTCTTCACATGTAGTCTGTTTTGAAATGATTGTCCCAAGGTGAAGAAAACGTTAAATAAGAAGCTTTGTCTGCAACCAGTATGTTTCATGTATAAGCCCACTGTTCTGTCAGGGCTTCGAGGAGAGTCCTAAACTGGGAGATCCTTATTTGTCTGTGGTCCCTCTTGGTGATTATGGATCTCCAGAAGAGGACTGGAAGATTGACAGGGAGACTGGTACAAGAGAGTGAATGCTGAATGATGTCTCTTAGGGCATTAGGAATTGTCCTATAGCACAGATCTGTGCTGTGCCGTTCACAGGTATCACTGTGCCAGGGTTCCTACCTGCGGATCTGGGGACTGCTGTTCCTGGGCCTGTACACCCAGCCTTGCAGGCAGGATTGAGGGGGGCCCTGGATGTGCTGGGCACCTCCTTCTGTCTCTAACTTGTGTCTTGGGTTGGGGCTGTGGTGTCCAGGAGCACTCGGAATTCCCTGCCCTGGCTGCTTTGTACACACTACTTGTAGCATTTGTCTCCTTTGTAGAAGCAGCTGAGAGAGCCAAGTGTGAGGAGGATTAATTAACATTAAAGGCTTTCCTGTGTTGCATCCAGTAATAGCATCACATCATAAAATGATGTCAAAATCACAAGATACAGAAACTGTGTAGCAACCCTGGGTTGCAAACCATACGCAGCCTTTACTTTTAGGGTTTTGAACTTTTAACACTATAGGGACCATCTGACATAAGTCAGAAAGGCACAACCATGTTTAAACGATTTATTGTGATGATGCATGTGACAAATATGAAATTTGGAGTTGTTAGTGATTTTTCTTTGTGGCTTTTGTAGATGTATATGTTTATATATATTTCAAAACCCCTGACAATTTCAAATTAAGGCAGGTGTTAACTTTAACTTCTTGCTAGGTGAAAAATCGGACTTTTTTTTGTACTTGGAGGATGTTTTCAGCTTAACTCTAGAATTGTGGGCAATGTCTGTGTTCGTTATATTAGAGTTTAGTGCAGTGAGCACCAGCTGGTATGGAGTTAATGGCAGAGCTGGTGGGAAATGGCATATAGCACATAATACATTTAACATGGATCTCATAACAATAACACAAAAAACATTTTTCCTGAATCCTTGTCCATATTAAATTGAGAAATATCATATAGTTATTTTTTCAGTATAATATCTGAAGGAGGACCTGCTTGTTTTGACAAGAAACACTGTTTGACATGAAAGGTTCTCTCTCTAAATATAACTGCTTTTCTTAGGTGTTATAATAATTTTACAACACATTTTGAAGCACTTTGAAAGATGCAGTTCTAGAATTTTTCAAGGCTTTGTGACTAATGTTGGGGGGGGGGAAATCTGTCTGAGCTGGGGTTTTGGTTGGCTTTTTATTTCCTCTTGGCATGCTAAAATATGATTGGTTAATGACATAATTTTAATGGACTTGGGAAGTTTATTCCAACCTTCATTTAGTCTGTGTTGGGGTGATAAGATAACAAGTCTGAGAGGAAGATTAGCTGAGAAGTCTTCTTCTGAAAGCTGCTGGAAGTAAAGGTCCAGTAGGAGTGTGTTATTTGGGAGGAATATCCATTTTTAGCCATGCTTTAGGTATGTGCTTAACATTTACATTGTAGCTTCAGTGTCTGGACATGCAGAAAGGAAATGGAGATGCTTGAAATGCTCTCTAAGGTGGGAAGATATTTGTAAGGAAACATTATTTAAAAAACCAGGGAACAAATGTTTCATGTTTTTATAATACCTCCTCTATGTGTGAAGAAGTTGCAAGAGTTTATTTATATTTTTCTAGAATGACTACATAGTCACTCAGTTGAGTTATTTTATTTTGTTTCTCTTCCCCCTCTCCCCCTTGTATTTATTTAATTTTTTAAAAAATTTCTCCTTATCTGTTCCCCATATCCTGGAGGTATTTGAACTTCTTGTGAACTGATGGGTCTTCTATTGCCCGGAAACAGGCAAGATTTGTGACTTTTCTAATAAGTTGTGACAGTATGTTCCACACCCCTGCCTTTCTGCCAAAAAATCTGGGTTTTCTATTCTTCACAGGCATCACTGTTGTTGCTTTAAAATTTTATTATTCATGGTAGCATTTGCATTGTTGGAAACCCAAGCATTAAAAAATCACGAGGTAGGGCTGCAAATCACCTGTTTTTTGTTTTTTGGTTTTTTGGTATTTTTGTTGTTTTTTTTGTTTTGGTTTTTGTTTGTTTTGTTTGTTTTGTTGGTTTTTTGTTTTGTTTTATTTTTTTGTTTGTTTTAATGAATACATTTGGTGGTTTTGGGCTCTTTGCCTTTTTTATTTTAACCTTCTGAAATACATACTTGGGACATACTTTCAGTTTTTCTGTGTAACCGGGATGGTTAAAATTTTTCTTTTTTAAATTTAATTTTTAAAGGAAAAATAGAATTTCTTGATAATATACAGATTCCAACAAGAAAACATAGGTCAGTATGATATTTTGCAGAGGGAGAGCAGCTGGGTACTGTCCATGTGAAGCTGTGTCTGTAAACCTGTGCTTGGTGAAGAACTGAGCCCCAGCTCAGTCACATCACAGGGAATACTGCAAATTTAGGGATGCACACAGCTGATTCCCTGGAATTTCCACCAATGTGTTTGTTAGGAGAGGTCCTGTTGGGAAAGGAAAAATATTCTTTGCTGCAGTCTCAGCCTGGCCCATCCTGGTAGGTCATGAAAATCAAGGCTAAGACGCGGAATTGTAATTTCCTTCAGAGGAGATCTGGGATGCTGCACTGCCACCAGCTTGTCCCCTGAGCAGGCAGGCTGCCACAGTCAGTACAAGCTGGAGCTTTTTCCATATGAAGAAGTTTGCAGTGACATGAAGTCATATCAGAATTAAAAACTGGTCTTTGCCAGAGACTGAGGGGTTCAGTTTGGCTTCTGCTAAGACAGATTTTTAACTATGTTTTAATGAGCTTGGGACACATTTTCATTTATCATATTGTGCCGAGTATATCCAGTATTAGAGAACTGGAGAACAAGATGTGAGATTGCACTTGGGTTAAAACAATGAAAAGCTAATTAGATGAAATAACTATAATGTATTAATATTTGTGTTATATTAGGTAGGTTATGGAAGTTGGGTTAATCTAAAATGATTCTTAATAGAATTGCAAGTGCTGTCTGACTTCTGCATGTGCTGTATGGGGAGCTGACAAGGGATTTTGCTGGAAATCCAGGAAATCTGCATTAAAGTATAATGTTTCCTGCTGAGAGGGATCTGGTGAAGCAGGGGGGGAAATAACCAATACTTCAGTGCCACTCCCTGTTACACAGGAATGCTGTTCCCTGTGTGTTCCAGTTCACTTGGAAAAACCTTTGTCAATACTGGAGAATAAACTGGCGTTTTTCCTTCTGTCCATGTTGTTGAGAATATTGCAGAGATTTTAGGAGATTTTTGAGAAGTCCAGATTCTGCATCACCGAAAACAGTGGGAGTTTGAGTTTTAGCAGCGGTAGGAGCAGGGTTAGTGGGACAGGGACAAGGGATCATCTCTGTATTTACTGATCCAAATGACTCTGAATGGAGTTCACTTGGTGCCTGTGAAGTTACACCAGGAATGAATTTGCCCCACTCCAACCTGTTGTGCAAATGTGTGTTCTCATTCCACCTGTTTGTTGCTGTTCCTGGCTTTGTTTTGGGAACGGCAATTGCAGGAGTGGCTCTTCCCATCCCAGAAAAGCTGGTAAAACAGAGATTTTGGATTCCCTACTCCCGTACTAACACCCTACCTCTTGTCACAATCCATAGGGAAAACTGTAGAAGCGTGGAGGAGTTGGAATTGATGAGTACTTGGAACCAATTAATCCTTTAGCAATGTATTCCCAGTCACAGGTTACCTTGTGGCCTTGTTTGAATTCCTAGAGTTGTGGTTTGCTGGTTTGGGTTTTCCTTTTTTTTTTTTTTTTCGCATTACTAAACCTGAAATGATAAATTTTCCCAAACATTTGTAATCCAGCAGTTGTTCTGTTCATCTTCAGAAAAAATCCTGGAGGTCACCTCCAGATTTTCTTTATACCCTGTGACCATCTTGTTCATGGGAATTTGCATTAAAAAAGAATAAAAATAAATATTTGCTTTTGCTTGTTTTGACACTGCAATTCTGACCCTTGAAATGGGGCCATTTCTGTAACTGAGTGATAGGAGCCTGGTTTGAGAATTTTTCACTCGCTTGTAAGAATGAAGCTTTTGATAGCTCCAGTTAGGCGGACACTGAGGATGTTTATATAGAAATGGATTCATTGCTATTCATGTTTTCAGATTCTTGAACATTTTAAAAAGATGTTCTGCAATATTCCTTTGAAGAAATAGCACTCTCAATAAAAATGTTGAAGCTATAAATGGAGATAATCTTGCACCATTCTTGTTTGAAAAGCCCGGAGAAAAGAGCACTGTGTAAATGCAAGTGTGCCTCAGACCTCTGCGTTGCCTCCCAGCTCAGGAACCTTCACCCCTCTGGAACACAGCAGCACTGATTTGGAAGGGTGTTTTAATTTTTGGCAGGCACATCATCACACCCAGTGAAGATAAAGAAGATTTAGATCTGAACTATTATATTCTAAGCAGGCTACCAGGATGTCTTTGTGAATCGGGGGCATTTGGAATTGTCTCCCTGCCAACACATATTCCAAGCATGCATTATACTTCACTGAGATTGGTAAAAAGGGAAATATTTATATATATTTTATTCAAGAAAATATTTCTCCTCAAAATTATTTTTGCATATTATTTCTATTTAAAAGGATTAAACAATTTCTTTATTTTTCTTTTTTGCAAAGCCATGCTTCTGATTTGGTTGGTAATATCATAAATAATAGTATTTGAAAATGTTTCTTTGAATAGGCTATAAAAACAATTTTTCCACCCAGTTCTTCAGAAGATAATTAAAATATTACAAATCAAAGAAAAAGAAGCCCTGACTGAAAAAAAACTTTCTTAAATATAGTACCCAGCTTGCATTTAAAAATGAAACCCATTGATTTAATTAAAACTACATGCGTGGGGATGCACATTACTTTAACTTTGGAGCACTAAATTATTGTGGACTTGCACACATAGAGTGTATGGATTTTTGGGGCAGAGCAGATTCTTGCATAGCCAGATTTCCAAAATTATTTTCTCAAATAATTTAAAAACAATTAGAGAACTAATCAGAAGTGTGTGCGTATGTTTGAACGAGCAGACGTGAGTGTAAACAGCACATTTGTAAGCAAAAATATCTGTAAGGTGCATATATCTGCAGGCTGAAATGTTATCATAAATATTCAGATTATAATCTGCAATGTACAGAGTAGCCATGCATTATGCAAATCCATGTGTGTATTCTGTATCAGATAGATATAGAATAGTTTCACTAAGAAACAGAAAGCATATGGCATCTCTGTGCTTAATATTGTCAGGCTTGGGAGTTAATTTAGGACATTTGATGGGAAGCCTTTTTTTTTTTTTTGCCTATAGCCTGTCACATTTCGCATGATGCACAACCACCTCGGCAGAAAAATACAGTGAAATGTTTGGGATGTCTTTGTCAGTGGGAGTTTTGTCAGCTAATAAAGATGGTGCGTTTTGGCCCGAGCTCTGTTCAAAATAAATTATATTTTTTTGTCTAATGTAAAATTAAAATGAATAAACATCATAAAGCTGAAACCTATCCTAGTGGCTGTTTGAAAATTCCAGAGATGTGGCACTAGGGAGCGACCATCATTCCAGTGCAAAATGTGCCGAGCTATTTTCAATGGAAAATGAAGAGCAGAAATAGAAGACTGAAATAACAATAGGCTGATTGCTTTCATTTTTTGGTGTGTAGTTTAACATTGCATTAAAGAGAACAACTGAGTTCCTACATTTTTCCTATTTTCTTGTCATGGATATATTAGCATTACATGATGCATACTAATTATAAAGTTGGCTGTAACAAGAGTTCCTCTTGTGAATCCATTTAAGAACTGATTGTTTACTATCTTTTTCTGTAAGTATAAAATTTTAATTATGCCACTGACAGGAACTGTGCGTGATACAGTGCTCTACATTTATCACTGGGAGAGGGCCAGTTGCAGAGCTGTTTGACTTTGGAGAAATCCTGATGCGCTTGCAATGTTGAGCAGCAGGTGCCACATTATTATGTACAGAAAAGCAATTAGGAAGCATATTGGATGAATGGGGAGTGCATTAATATTAGCAAGTACATTTGTCAGTGGTTTTGATGCGAGTCTTTTTCTTTTCTTTATGCAACATTAAGATTGTGGCTCTCATAAATTCTCCCCTTAAATTGCCATCTGTTCCCTTGTCATGCAGTAGTGAGGTAGAAAAAAGTTTTCTTGACAAAATGAAAAGAATTTCTTTTATTTAAAGTAGAAGCAAAGGAGCCTACACAAAGTGGGAGAATTGTAGGTTATGCAATTGAGCTTTGTGTGTGTTAAGTAATTACTGTTGAATGTAACATTAACTATTGAACAGTTACGATCTTTTTTCTTTCCCCCCTCCCCCTGCTAGATTTCAGTTTTTCAATGATTTCGTGTATTTTTAAAATATGGTGTGAGACAGTTTTAAATAAATTGTGCAAAAAGGCTGGCAGCCCAAGCTGGGTGTCTCCACTCCAGGGTTTTGGTGGGGATTTGATGGCAAGATTTTGAAGCATTGGCCCCACATGCTATGGCTTTGGCCACATCCTGTTGGCCCCACATCCCAGGCTTTGGCTCACAGTGCAGAGCAGTTGGAACTGGCCACAAAACACATGGAACTCAGCACAGAGGTACAACTCTGTGTGTGTACGTGCCACTCGCAGGCATTGAGTCTTGAGACCGGACAAATAAGCGCCCCAAAATGTCTGGGAGTGTCCTGGGCATTGGCTGTTGCACCCCAGAGAGTTGGGGAGGGCTGTGACCCCTGATAGTGCACATTTAGCTGCAGTGTCCCAGCCTTGCAAACCTTACGTAGAGCTCTTCCCCGAACTCCACGAGTATTTTATCTCAGAATATGAGAATGATCCAGCACTGCCATCTTCAAAGCCAGGGAGACAAAGCTTGTTGGAGCTGTGTTCCACCTGGGAACCAGTGATGTCCAGGCAAACTGCTCCAGGTCTTCAATTGTTGGATTTGGAATCAAACAGTGTTTATTTAAGAACTGCCTTTATTTTATGGCAAATTCAGAACCTCTGCCTATTGTTCTGGCAAGGAGACTTGTCTTCAGGGAGGATTGGCATGTGTCTCTGTGAGAAAGAGGCTACCTTAACAGAAAGGTTGGAAAACATCAGAAAAGAAAGGCAGAAAACAATTGTTAAAAATGTTTTATGGAGGCATGTGGGAAAGATACTATATCTGTGCCCCTTTTTTTCCTGAAAATATGGAAAGAGAGAATACCACTCGTGTATATTGTGTTTCTTTCACCCTTTGCTGTAAATATTTTCATTTTGATCGCTGCAGTTTGATGTAGAACTGGAATCACTCGTGGCCCCGACAGGACACAGCAGTACTAAGCCTCCTCTGCTGACAGCTGCATTCTCATGTTGTAGTTCAGTCTTTTGTGTGTTTGCATTGATGGGGAAGGAGTTGGTTCAGCCTGTTTGGGCTCCCTCCTCTGTTTCCATATCAGTGAGCATTTATGGGAATAAATGAGATGTTCATTAAAAAGTGCAGTACTGGTTCTGGCAGACAGCTTAAGTAAACCAGTCCTACTTCTGAGCCACAGCAGTAGTGGAACTTTTAACATCTTTTCCTTCTTCTTTGCTCATCTCCCTGTTGAGTAAACTCTTCAAAGCCCAAGACAATCTGTTTTAGAAATGCTGTGAAGTGAAGAACGAGCAGCGGGAGCTACAAGTGGTGGCAGCAGCAGTTCTGAGGATACTTTATAGAGTTGGATCATGGCTGGTTACAGGATTAGCTCCATTGGCAGGCTCTCAGAATCTAAAGTACGGGTTTTCTGCGGGACTAAGCCCTCACTTCTTCTTGGCTATTTATGAAAAAACACCGTCGGTTCTTTTGCTGTGGCAGAGCTGTTTGATTTCCACTCCCCTCATCTTCTTGTGGGCCATTCTCCAAGAAATCCTTGTCCTGGGATGCTAGACTGACCCTGTGCTGCTCTTTCTGAAATGGGAGTTTGTATGTTTCCACCCTTTTTTTTTAAGGTTTTTTGTTTTTTTATTTTTGGTCACAATTAGTCTACCTCACAGGTTATTTTTCTAACATGTCCTCAATCACTACCTAATCTTTACACACCATAAGGCTGTTCACTTCCCTTCTGTTCCAAATTTTTTTTTCCCAGCAGCATCTTTCTCTCACGCTCTGGTGCATTGTTTCTTCTGTCAATACACAATAGCAGTTCTTATTCTTTCTGTGTGCATTCCTGTTGCTCTTTAGTATCATGGCTAGGATCTGATTTTTGCCATGTTGTGCAGTTGCTTTTCCCCTCCCATTCCTCAGAACATTCACTGGCTTCCTGATCTCTGAGTGCTGCCGGATTAAACCTCTTGTGCTCGTTTGTGCATCTTCCTTGTACCCAGCTCACTGCAACCCCTTCGATTCAGACAGAGCTCATCATACATGAACAGATTGCATCTGTTCAAAAAAGAGCCCCAATCCACACAGTATTCATTTAACCAGCAGTGATAGGAGTGAATTCATTTGAGATTCATATGGATGTCATAGACTGTGAGTTACAGTGTAAGCATCAGTTAATGGACACTCGCAGGGAAGTGTTTCCTATCAAATAATACATCAGTGAGCTACATGAAGTGGTTTATGTATTTTTTTTTCTCTTCTATGATTTCATCATGGCTAAGGAAGGTATGATTGCCTGGCCTTGTATTTCTTTAGCAAGAAGCATTGCTTAATGTTTTATTGATGTATTTTTTAATAATTTATCTTTAAACCTTTGTTTAATGGATGTATTTTTATTCAGAATTTGATACCAGAGAAGGTAGATCTGACAGTTCATGTTTGCACTCTGAGAATATTTCTCTTGTGAACTTTTTTTAGCTCTCTTAGATAAACAGTAATTTTCCATTTTTTCATCTCTATTTTTAATTACCCAGCCGATCATTTTAAGTGACTTGTATTGATATTTAACAAATGTATTAGCCAGTGTGAACAACAGTTTGTTTTGCTTCTGTATTTCAGTTTCCACTAAAAGTAATAAATATAAAAACAAACAATAGTTGCTGAGGGCACCATCATTAAGATCCAAGGCATCTCCTAGAGAAGGTATTAATGCTAATACTGAAGTATTCCATAGGTGGGATTTCCACAGTCAGTCCTTGTTTCCCAACGCAAATCCTTATTGAATTGGGCCAAAGGTTAATACTTGAAATGTGTGATTAAAATATATTCCAAGGTTTTTTGGGTGCTTCCAACTTTGCCTGGATTATACAAGGAAAACATTTATTGTTCCACTGGATGAGGTCCCACTTGCTTTCCAAAGCACCTTCCTTGGCTCTGTAGCTTTTTCCCATGGCTGGTGCAGCAGTCGAGCAAGGGATGGGAGAACTGTGGGATTCCTTGTTCCGGGATGCAGTGGGGCTACCCCACTCTCCAGGAGCTGGGCACGAGCTCAGGTGTGACAGGAAGGGAGGAATGGTTGTGGTCTGTGCACACTGGAATTAAAATAAGCACAGTGAAGCGGCATTGGGAAAATTAGGCAACACAAATCAACAAAATGAGAGAGAAATACACAAGTATCTTCTAGAGGAAAACTCTTCCTTGGTGATATCGATCTGAATTCTCAAAATGTGTTTTTTACCTTGAAAAATACACTGAGAATAAAAAAATATATTCTGGGTATTTTTACCCTTGTGAGGTTTGTGTGCTTGAGCAGTGTTTCTGCTGGGTTTCTCTGCATTAAGCCTTCTGAACATTTAGGGCAGTATTTAAAACACAAGCAAGATGTATAAGGTTCAGCTGATGTTTTGGGAGTAGCTTGCTGTAAATATATGAACATACACATTATCTTCTCTGAATTTTAAAAAAATGAAACTAATTGAAAATGTGCTGTCCAGCCTGTATTTTTGCCATGTTTTATTCACTATAAAAATAGTGTAGACATTCACCACATCAGCTATTGTACAACTTGGCTATGTTTGAACTAAAGCCCCACCATCTTAAGACAACACTTTGATGTGGGTGTTTCTTTAAGTCTTAAAGGCACACACTGCACCATCAAAGCTACACCTGAACTTTAGGGTATTTACCTTGCTTAATGAGGAATGTTTTCCACGTTTTTTTCCCTGTGACATTTTTGTACCGCACAATGTTTCTGTGTCTTCTTTTTCTATTTAAAATTTAAAGAGCTGCATTTGGGAGAGGAACAATGTAGGTAAAAGAGACCCCTGGAGTGTGTCTGATGTGATAGTTCTCTTCTGTGGCACCATTTTTCCTCCTGCTGTGGGAGAGCTAAATGATAGTGCCTTATACCTTACTGAATAAAGGCGAACACAGTTTCCAGCTGTGAACATGTGATCAGGTTTTGTGTTTGATTTTTGCACACAAGTATACTCCTGCAAGCATACCCACACACTCCTATGCAAACACTCCGGACGGGAATGATTGTTGACTCAGTCATTAATCTCCCCTCAATTAATCACATTAAGTATTAAGGTGCCTTTCTGTGCAGAGAGGGACGAGAGCCTTTTCTGTTTTACCATCATGGAGAATCGCTACACGACCAATTTACTTTCTGGCTAAAGATGTTGAAAGATGTGTTGAGATATGTTGTTATATGAAAACACAGTAGAACACTATTGTCTGATCCTGAAACCCTCTGAGGATTACTCAGTAATCCTATTGATATTGTTGGGAATAAAGGTTGCAAGACCTAGCTCCTAATTGTTACATATGTACCAAGAGTAACACAATGTTTATTCTGCTCTTTCACGAATGTTTTATTTTTATGCTGTTTGTCTTTTCAATGCTGCTTATAAACCATAACATTATTCATTCTCTGGACAGAGCATGGCTTGTATTTCAGTGCAATTATGGTGACTATGACCACATTTCTTACTTAACCAAAAGATAAAACAAATTTAAATTGTGCCTTTTATTTTTCCTCCCAAAATGAGATCCATTGTTCTGAAAGCTGAAGACCTGCACTTGTATTCTTCAAGAGTGTGGCATGTCATATTGTTTGTTAAACACCCAGAACTCATAATATCCGTCTCTCTGGCTCACTGAGCAGCAGAAAAAAATGGGTCCTGAAGGAATACATTTGGAGACAAAGAAGAAAAGTTATTTTATTTTTAGTGATCAGATGGCATAATTGTTGGTTGGTGTTAAGTGCCTCTGAATATGAGGGGAGGGAGGATTAATTTCTGAGTAAATGAGCAACATCTGAAATCACCAGAGGGGCCTGATCCTTTTAGCACCAGCGATGGTGCAGTTGTGCCATTGATTTTTTTATTTTTAATTTTAAGATTTTTACTTTAAGAAAAGAAAAATCAGTGGCTGTCATGAAATACTTGTGTTCCTCAGAGTGAGCAGCTTGCTCCCTGCAGGCTCACTGGATCTCTGAGTGCCACTACTTGTACTTTCAAGGCGTTTTGCTGGGCTTTGTATTATGCACTCACAGACAGACACCCCTGAGTTCAAGTGGTGCTGGGAACGTGACGGATCCCTGGCAGCACAGACGAGATCACTGCAGGAAGGGACAAACGAGGCCTGTGGTTCACAAGTTCACCTTGTTTTTGTGCTGCTGCCCATCAGCATTGCTTAAGTGTGGTTTTTTTACACTTTTGTGTCATTTTCCTTTTGTTACATGATGAGGATGGATGGGTTTGAACTTTGCAGCAATTAGAGATGGCTGGAGGGGTTGTATTTTCAAATGTTTGCTTTTGTGAGAAAATCCAGATTTGGGAAGCTTGTGATAGAAGCTTGCTTTGTGAGCAATGATCAGCAGATCCACAAAGGTAGCAGCAGCAAGGGTGTAAAATAGCGGCAATCTGTAGACACGTGTCACAGATGAGGTTGCAGTGCTGCAACAAGGTCCAGGTGGACTCTTCCATCCCTCCATCTGCCTCAGGTACCTGCAGAACCAGAGTCTGGAGCCAGGCAGAAAAACAGAATGTGGCCCTGTAAGTCACTGACCAGCAATGTCCATCCTCCGCTAATGAAAAGGATTAAATATTCCTTTTGGTACTGCAAAAGGAATGTATTACACACTTGAGGCACAAGAGGAAATAAGAGAATAAAAGCAACAAGCAGCTCTGGCAGGAGCAGAGCGAGGGCTCTGGGCAGCAGGTGCACTTGGCAAGAGGGTGGGAAGAAAATGCTGTGGCTTTGGCAGCTGCTCTTCAGTATCTGCATAACGTGTAGCCGGGGTAGAGCTGGTGACAGCTCCTGGAGCAGGGAGTGCAGCAGCACAAGGGCTGAGTGCTGCTCCCAGTCACCAGTGCCTTCCCCTTGGATCCTCATTCACACCTGTGCAAATACAAACACAGCGGGGGCAGCACCAAAATAGAACAGGTGTTTTACCTCACTAAACACATATTTCTGTGCACAGTGCTGTGCCATAGCCTGACAGCCGGGTAAGAGCAGGAGAAAAGAGTGATTGAGGACACACAGGGAAAAAGGCTTTCTGTTTTCCCTTTTCCCCCCTATTTTTCTTCCCCTTTCGTAGCAATTTGCCTGTGTATTTGTATCTTTATTGGTTATTCAGACTATCTTCATTCTTCTAGCCTGAGCTCAGACATTTGGGAGATTTGGAAGGCTTCCAGCAGGAAAAATTAGAACTTCTGGATCTGGATCCAGTCCCTGTTAACATCAACATCAAGAATCTTCCTTGCTTTATAGGAACTGAATCACTCTCTTGACCTGTGTGTAGCTGTCAGCACTGTCTGTGGCTGGCAGATGCAGCCTTTTTAGCAGCAGCAGAAAGATGATTTTTACGAAGCCTGGCTCTGAAGAAAGCAGAAGCAATGGAGTCTGAGAAGACAGTGACAATGTTTGTATTCTTAGAAATAAACAGGAGTGTAGTGGAGGAAACCAGACAGATGCTGCAGGAGGTATCCCCAATGGCTGCATAGTCAAAATTGAGTGTTCCTTATGATATAGAAGTCGGCTGTAATTTTATTTATTTTCTCCTGTGTACTTATGAGACATTTTATCCAGATTCCCATGAAGCAAGAGAGCAGCACTGCTTTCTGTGAATGCTCATAGAATCATTTAGGTTGGAAAAGACCCTTCAAGATTATTGAATCCAACTGTTAACCCAGCGTTGCCAGGGCTACCACTAACCCAAGTCCCCAAGGACACATACAATTGTCCTTGGCCCATTGATCCAACTTGTCCAGATCCCTCTGCAGGGCCTCCCCACTTTCCAGCAGATCAACATTCCCACCCAACTTGTTGTCTGCAGACTTGCTAGGTGTGAATTTGATCCCCTTGTCCAGGTCATTTGGCAGTGTCTGGACTAAAGCAGATCAACATGTGCAGTCATGGCTTACTGTGTAAATCCATTTTATTTCAGAAATAGTGGTATTTAACAATTACTTCAGAGACACTCTTAGAACCCTTTGTGAAGTCTTCATCTAAAGTAAGCACAGTACAGAGATGGGTTTCTCCAGAAAACCAGTACCTTAAAAAAAATAAATCCTGTGTGTCAAGAACCCAGAGCATTAATTTCCAGCACAGAAAAATGACTGTGTGGCCTGCATGTAGGAAAAGGCTTCAGTAGTTGTGTGGTCACTAATGGTGGTGCATGACAACTCAGCTGAACTCCTGCCTTTGCAGAGGGAGGGCTTTAAAACTGCCTCAGTTTGGAAGGAAAGTTGCATGTGCTGGTTGACAACTGAAACTTTCCAGTTGTTTTCCATCTTCATAAATAACATACAATTAGCAACAGTTCTTTTTTCTAGAACTTTCAAAAAAACCTGTAGCAGGGTGCTTGCAACTGGTGTAATTCATTCTTTAGATTTATATGGTGGATTTTGCCCTAATTTAAGTCACTAGGGTGAAAGCACTGCTTAAAATATTGAGGAGGACTGGGATAGGTAAAACAAATAAGGGCCACGGAAGTGAGGTACAAGACTTGTGTCATCTTGGTATTGAATAACATTTCCCAGGCTGGGGCCCTAATGGATCCTGATTCCTTTGTATTGTTTTGTGGGTTGCCAAAACAGGCTTTGAGCATGCCAAGACACCTCTTAATGATTTAATGTCTGAGTTTGTTTTTTATCGAAAAATCTGTGTCTCTGACAGCCGACTGACAGCAACAAGTGAAATGGGAAGGGAAATCAGCCTGGTGTCCCGAACAAGCTGGCAAACCTTATTTGTCTGGAATCCATTCTGTGCCATTTCCATGAGCTGAAACATGCAGGGGTTTTGTTCTGTACACAGCCAGGAATTTATGTCATCAAGTAACTATAGGACTGTACTATTTAAAGTACTTTTGGTATTTTGGTGACTGAGTGAGAATTGAGGAATTTGTTAGTGTTAGATTAATTTCAGCATTTTCAATAGTCAGTCCTTTACACAACAGGAATTGGAGACAAAAAGCCCTGGATGTGAGGTATGATTGAAATCAATTGATGCTGAGGTCAGTGGAATGATGGAAGCAGCTGAGAATTTGCATTGAGATCTTCAAACCGCTGGGTTGTGGGATCAGCTCCAGCAAAGAGCTGGAGTTAATGAAAATTGTTACCACCTGTTTGCTCTGAAATAATTTCCCAGTCATTCTGTCTTTCAGCAGGTATGTCTACCTCATATTGTACATAATTTCCACCTGAAGAAAGGTCAGAACTGTGTGGAAAGGAACTGAACTCTTCTTTTACTGGCTAGTCTGTGAATAAGAGAAATCTGCTCCTTAGCGGTATGCATTTTACATAAAAGTCCATTTTCCCACAAAGGAGAGGATATGCCCTCAGAGGGTTTTAGAATGGGGTGTTCCAGGGGCAGGGAGCACTATTTTAGCTGTGCAGTACAGATGGTGATTCTGCTGACCTGTGCTTATATAAAAATGGGGCAAAAGTTCATGTAACAGATCTGAATAGTTGGAGGGGAAGAATCAGATGCCTTGAAATATTCTGTTATCTTTGTGTTAAAGTAAAGAGGATTGTGAAGGTTATGCAGAATGTAACTTGACCTGATTTTCCCCCAAGCAGCCTCCGATGTTATCTTCACTTAGCAGGCTTTCCTTGGGAGTTTTTCCCAATGTGTAGTTATGCACTATTTGCCTAATTATAAAATGGAGTGCAGTTATGGTCTCTCATGTGTAGCTGGATAAAACTGAGGAGAAATGATGAATACAAGAAGAAGAAAGAGTGACAACAGGCAGTGATTGGTTCCATAAGCAGTTGACAGTACCTTCTGAAATTTTGAGTGATTTGCAGCCCTTCCGGAGGGGGTGGATTTGCTAAACAATGGAGCAGGGATCATGTCAAGATTTCATGTCTTTTAAGAGGAGTAGGTCAAAGTGGGTCTGGAAGGTGTGTCAGCTGGCCAGGAGAAATGGAATGAACGTGGGACTAAATTGGGAGGCTGAGTGGTTTCTAGAAAGAGGTGAAACCGCCAGCTGGTGACTAGAAAAGGTAAATAGAAGTGCAGAAAGGAGCTTCAGTGTATGGGAATTCTAAAAGGGGTATGAAAGAGCCTAAAATCGCAGGAAAAGGACTGTGCTGTGTCATTGAGATGCAAAGGGAAATGTCATTTAAAATCAGGTGAATCAAGTGACTGTTAACTCAGAGAAAAAGGAAACAAAGCTGTGGATCCCAAGTGCAGTGAAATGACTCTAGTGATGAAACTGTACTGTCAGCCCTGGTCAGCGATCTCTGCCGTGCCCCAGGTGCCAAACAGGGTGATCTGTTATCCCTTGGGGGATGTAGTTGATTTGGGGAATTCACCCGCTCCTTGCCTGAAGTGAGGGTTTTCTTCTGTAGAAGAGAAAGCTGCTCTGCTCTCAGCTTGCTGAGAGATTCTCCCAAGCGTGAGTTGAGTGACGCTTCTTCTGAATTTGCAAATGGCTTGAAACAATAGCTCAACCACGCACAGGCATTGTCCCCTCTAATCATAACAGCCTGTTAACTAGAAGACCTAATTAAGCAGTTCAACAGTTAATAACAACCCATCAGTTAGCAGGAACATCAAAATAATATGTTTATCCTGTTGTCCCAGACTACCTTCCCAAGCTCTGGTAAGGAAAGTGCAAATGCTTTTTGCTGCTGAGAACTATCATTTCTATTACAGGAAAAGAACTTTCTGGCAAGCTGAATATTGAAACTGTTGGACTAGTGGAAATAAAAATTAGATAAATGTTGTCAGGTTTAGGATGTTAATGTTTGAACTTATCAAGTTCAGTAAAACTTAACATTCTTAATTTCAATAGGATCATTCTGGAGTTGAAAGTGTTTTACATGAATATAAAAGAGCTTTTGCTTCTTGAGAAGTAGCCAGTTTATTGGAGTAAAATGTGCCTTTTGTATTTTTGGTTATTTAGTTTTCTGTTTGGTGTAATTAGAACCATACATACATTCATGCTGTATTATATGTCTGTATGAAGGATGAAAGAGGCCAACCATCGGCTGCATTTTGTTATGGAATTAATGTACAAGTCTGAAGAAAGACGCTACTTAGACTTGCCAAAAGATGCTGTCTGCTCTTGAGCTGGATGGGGAAAACATAAATAGCAGTAGGGCAGTCACCTGGGTCTTTATTCCTCAGCCAGGGACTTTGCTCTCCCGCTTTAAATACTGTTTGTGCACATTTCAGAAAGCTTTGGCAGAATTGGGATGGGAATCTCGATGCATTTTCTTAGGCAACAAGAGGTAAATGGAAGATGGGAGATTTCGCTAAAGCATAGCTGTGAAAATGGCCCTCTCATCCTAATGATGCAGAAAGTGAAATTCCAGTGGCTGGCTCCAGGCAAGGTGAAATGCACTGGGTAACGGGCTATTCTGCTGCCTTCAGGAAAGACAGCTCCAAAGGGCTTGCATCTATCAGCCAGGGTATTGTCCAGCTCTTTGCCTACAGAAGTTGAAGAGACAACATATGAAAGCATAAATCTAAAAGTCAGAGGAAGAATTCAGTGTGGGAACTGGTGCTCTTCTGGGTAGTCACGTATTAGAGGGAAGTTTATTTTAATGGTAATTTGGGGAGTTCTTGTGGTTTGTTTTTTTAATTTAGGAAAACTGAAAGATGGATCTTTGTTTCTTTACAAAGAAACCCAAACATTTACAGAATCTCTTGATATTACTTTGGTAACTGATCCCAGTGACTTTGAGGGTGCAGTTCTTGCTTTGATGTCAAGCAGGTGCTCCCCTGTTTTGTGGTGTCAGCCTGAATGGGATGCGAGTTCCTGCTGTATTCAACTGACCTTGTTTATTCCTTCTTTGCTAGAGGAGACCTGGTGAGATCACAACCAGAGGTGGCATGGCTTCAGAATTTCCAGTGAAATTATTTATAATTTCATGCAAGCAGCTGCAGCTGATAATTGTATAGGACAACTCTGGCAGTTCACAGAGAGCCCAGACATCTTGGGGCAAGAACTTGATGTCTCTCCTAATTCCTGATGAATGACAATCTTTCACATCAGGCAATGCCATTTGTCAGCAAGTTGTGTCTTCACAGATTGTGCCACTGTAGCTGAGATAATGAAGTGTGATGTTCAAGATTTTGTCCTAAAAACAACAACAACAAAATGCCTTCATATTGGGTCACTGTTATCAGCTGAAATTTATTGCAGTTGAAAGACGCTGGGCAGATGTTAAAACACTCGTGCTACCCATGAGCCAGGGGGTTCCTCTGTTTATTATTTCCTGGCTGCTTGGCACGTTCTTGTGACGCACAACAAACCCCCATTATGAAGGATTATATGATGAGGCAACAAGCATGTGAAAGATAGCAACCAAATGGTGACTCCCAATTACATGAAAAATTACTATAATCACCCCTGCTGTAACACCCGTCTGTTGGCAAAGTGGTTGATCCCCTTGAAAAGCTTTAGAAGACCCACTGTATTAAATAAAAATCTCAGTTCTGTGTGTAATCATAAAAATTAACACTGTCACTTTAAAAAAATCAAATTGGTGTCCTAAAGGGAAACCTACTAAGCTGTGTAAAGTAGCTATTATGAAAATGTTTAGCCTTTTGAATGTATTTCAGACAGCATTTGTGTTGCCAGATTTGTCAGCCAAAAACTCACTAAGCAGATTTGTCAGTAGCTGAGGCCATAATCTGTAAAACAGACATTGGCATAGAGATTAAAGATCAAGAGAATTATATAGTTTTTGTTACCATATGCCAAGATTCTTCTTCTTTTAAAAAAAAAAAAAAAAGTTTATTTTGTGCGGGCTGTATCTTAAGGGCTGCTGCTCTTTCTGTTTTGTTGTCTCAAACAGTGGAATTTCCTGTCAGAAAAGGGAAACTGTTTTTGTTCACATACTTCAGGCTCAGTGTAGCTGTCACCCTTATGCATTGCTGAGTTCTGCAGCATGTTTCACAAAATCCAACTTATGCATTGCAGTTCTTCTGCTTCATGTGTGCAATACCTGTGTTTCTCTGGGCCTGCTGCCCTCTCTAGCAGAGAGGGCTTCCCAAGATGGAATCAAACAGGAAAGCTGGACTTCCTAAAAATAGACCATGAAGAATGAGTGGCTCATGATACTGCCATCCATTTGGAGTCCCTGCTTTTGGGATGGGACACTGTGTGTTGGGATACCACGGCTTTGGGGGCAGGATCAGAATAAATTCATGGCCCTCTTGGTGCTTGGACCTTCATTGCTTTTTGAGTTTTGAACCTGTGTAATAGATTGGAAATTGGGTTCTTGGGGTCTTCTTGCTCTAAAATAACAGACTTCGATGTCTGTGGTCAGTGGTGCGGTACTGGAAAGGTGATTGCGCAGTCACAACATTCATGGATACTTGAACACTTCTGTGTAGGTCGGCCTGGACATACTCCCATGCTCCCTTTATGCCATTATTCCTGTGATTGACAATATTCCAGGCTGCAATCCTACAGGCCAACAGACAAATCACTGGGTTTTGAAAAACTGCCTTATGTGGAGCCGTCACATGGATGTGTGTGTAAAACTGGAGTGAGCTCCTCTAGAAAACTCAGGCTTCTAGGGAATCCCACTGGGAAGAATCCCATTGGGACTGGGTGCAGAGGATGGGGACAGGCCTTGTATTCCTGCTGCTCTCTGAGCTCTGCGTTCTCCCAAAGCTGATTGCATTTTTGGAGGTGGTGGGATGGCAGTGATTGTGTCCGGTGCTTTTCTTCCGGTGCTGTGGAATGACTTTGTGTTGTGTGTGCTACACCTGCATAAAAGGTATTTCTAATGTAAGCACAGCCCTGTGGGCCTTCAAAGGGCAGACACCACACTGAGCCTGGAGCCTTTGAATCCCCACAGGAAGGACTAGGCAGAGTGCATCACAAGTATTAAAATAGTCTGATAGAGGACTTCAAAGTTACTGCAGTGACTTGTTCTGGAGTGTGAAGTGCTGAGTTCTCTTTTAAAAGCCTTTAATCAGTGCAGTGTTCATCACACAGATGTTAGCAGCAGTGCTAGAGCTCCTAATTGTAATTTAAGTTATCCCTGCCTAAGGGCTTGCAATTAAATTATTAGACTGTTACAGTGAGTCCATGGATCCTGGTTGCACCTTGAGAGGGGGTATTTTCTGGTATGATGAGAAACAGTGGTTTCTCTTGGGAAGCAAATGTACCATTATTAGGTCCTTGATTAGATCCACTACTGATTAGCAAACAGACTTTGCGAGAGAAAATATTACAGTAGCTTCTGTTGGCTTCTCAAAACCATTGTGCAATGAAGATGAAAATAAACCAAGCCTAAGAGTAGCCACTAACTTTGGTGTTCAATTAAAAACTTAACTCTTTTCAAGCCAACTACATCATTAACCTTTAACTTACAACAGGGAGAAAATACATACAGCTGCATATAAATCCATAGATGTGTGTGTTAAATACACATGGCATGCAAATGCGTTAAACACTGTGTATGTGTGCAAACAATCTGTATGTGTGTACACACATAACCCCACATACTTGTATGTATGTTGATTCTTAAAACACACACACAGATACTTGTTCTGAAAGACCTATATTTTCATTTCACTGAACATCTTATTGTATTTGTTTTCCTGAGAATTTCATTTGTAGTTATGGTCGTGGAGAGTCTTGAGGCTCTTTATCTCTCTCTTGTCACTAGGCTCAGAAACACCTAATGATGAAATACAGAACCATATTTTATCTGAATGCAGACAATTATTGAATCGGGTGTTACATTATTACTTTGCATTTGTGTGTCATCTTTTAAAGTAAGGGCCTGCCTCTGTGATTATTTTAAATTCACCTCTGGGTTTTAAAAACTTTAGAAAACAAAGCCAGCCATAGATTGTTTTATTGGAGTGTAAAATGAGGATGATTAGGTTTGTGATAAAGCTTCTGATAGGTAAACTCTTTTTTATTTATCTGAATATTATGGTTTGAATCCAGTTCATTTCCTGTTCATCTTGATTCCACTAATAAGTCCAAGAATTCTCAGTACTTGGCCTTTGCTCACTGCGGAAGGTACCAAAAATGCGAGGAGAGTTCATTCCTTATAAATTGCCCGGTGCTTCCATGGCACTCAGCTCTGACTCTGCTCTAAATTCATCCCTTCAGTTCAATTTCCTTGAAATCAGTGAAGATAAACCAAGGTTAACTGCTGCCCTCAGACATTTGAGAGAAGAGGAACTTCATCAGGAAATGCATCCTCGCAAGCTGTGTGTATGTGTAACACTCAAGACCCAATGCTTTGCCAAAATCAGGGTCCAATTGGTTGCCTGCCAGGAGCACAAGAACTATTCTTTAAGGAATTTAGAAGGAGCAGATTGCAGTAACTCGCTTCTGTGGCATAGGAAAAAGTCCTGCAAAGATTTCCACAATTATTACTAATTTTTCAAGCATTGACAGTGTGCACAGTATGTTCAGAACATGTGTTGCTGCAGACTGAGCCAAGCATGAGGTCTCTAAGATCAGAAAGTCTAATATTCCTTCTGATCCTGCAGAGTGCTTTGTCCACAGTTTAGTGTGGAGTCTCCTGGCCCTGGAGAGCAGTTTATGCGGCATAATATGAGCTGGCTCTGCTGACATTCATCCCCCTCTCTTCTGTCATGGAAAAGATGTTTCTTAATGATTGTTGGGCTCGTTAATATCTGTAACTGTTCAAACTTTGTACAAGGGGCTTATTCAACTAACTGCCCATTGGGTGGTATCCAGCTGCTTCTTATCTTTAATTACCTGGATAACACTCTTCTTATGTAAATGGATAAATACACACTAATGATCCTTGTTGTCTAAGACATGTTTGTTGTTCTTTATTTTCAAAGGAGGTAGAGAAAGTTGGGCTTTATTCTTTGTTCTTATTACCTCTGTGTCATCAAAAGTAGAGGGGACCTGGATAGTGCCTTTGTTTTGGACCAACATTTTAAAGACCTTGAAATATCTAAACCTGCTTTAGCTTAGACATTCCTTCTTTAAAGATCTCCAGTTTGCTCCCAGGACGATTAAATATATTATCTGTCGATGTCTTTTACAAACACATAATTTAAGTCCATTTGAAAATGGTTCGCAGTTGTTATGTAAGTAGTTTTCACATTGTTACCCAAATCAAATTGGATTATTTCAATATTCAAACCATGGATATTTTAACTTGTAAACCAAATGAATTTTATTAAGGTAATAACAGTCCTGTGATCATGGCAGTAAAATTAATACTTTAAGGACAGCTGAATAGATTCTTATTACTCAGTACAGTAAAGGATTTATTACAGCAGACACAACTACCTCCTGCCACGGTTAAAAGTGAGGAATGTTTTTTTGTCAAAACTCCCTGTTTGCCGTCACACTTATAACTTCCCTAAACATTCATCCCATGAGCTGACATCTCAGCTCCTAGAGAACAACCAAACCCCACAAAACCAGGATGCCTGGAACTCAATACTCCCTGCCAATTACAGCTAAAGGGAACAGTAATTCACTTTAAAGCTTATAATGCAGTTTTACTGATGAGAATTTAATCTCAGGAAAATGAGTAATGATTCCCTTAATATTTTTACTGGACAAAACATGCAAGTATCCTGGATTTGGAATTTGACAGCATGAGCACTTGCTTTGGGAAGTCAGCGGCTCCTGTTAGCACAGAAATGAACACAGGTGTGGCAGAGGGACAAGCCCTGAATCTCTGTGCAGGTTCTTCATCTTCTGCATCTCCCTGTGTCATCTGCAGCAGCCAAGAGGACAAAACCAGCTCTGGAGCTCTGGGAATCACTGGTTGTCCCAGTGAGGCCTGCTGGGACATTGTGGAACCAGTGCCCTGAGCTTCCCAAAATGACAGTGCTTTGAGGATGGTGGGGAGTGTGTGTGAATATTGCATCAGCATTTCAGGGGATTTACCTGTGCCATCACAGGCAGTTTTTGGATAAAGATCATGTTTAATGTTAGAAGAGAAGCACAATATAGCATAATTTAGTATTCCAGATGTCTTTTTCTGATTTCTTCTATGATGTAAATTTCCAGAAAATACCTAATGCATTTAAATTGATTGTTAAGGAATTTAAATTGATTGGAAAGGAAAATCACTTTTTTACTTTGGCCATGACTCTGGCTTCTTTGAAAAAAAAAAAAAATTCTGTATATTTTGCCATATATATTGCAAGAAAATTGTGCTGTTCCTTCTCTTGATCGAATACTTAGGTAAGGATAGTCTGGAATAGCCTGTTTAAATAGTCACTTTGCTGACTAAAATAAAGGAGGGTAATTAGAACAAATGCTTTGGGTTTTGTGGCTTTTTTTTCCCTTTCATTTTAATTTTATTTTAATACCACTTCACTTTTTTATTTTTTTTTGCACTGTCATTTTTCAGTACAAGTCATAAGTATGGTCCATTTTATATTTGTAATCTTTTTTAACTAGGCAAATAATTTTTTCCAGATGTATTCTCCCTTCTTCATCATCTCCAGGATAATTAATGAGTAGATTTTCTTACTTGAACCATGTTTTTCCTGATTGAAATAGAGCAATTTTATCAATGCTTATCTATCTTTTTCCTTTTTAATCCTGACATAGCTTAAGGTATTAATAAGCTCTTATCTAAAGTCTAGAGGAATCATATTTTAAAATTAATTTTATAATGTCTGATGGAACAGGAGGGGGAGGAAAGCAGGTCAGAGAGTTGAACTGGCTTGTTTAGGGGAATCCTGTATCAGATAAAGACAATGAGAACGCTGCTTTAGCTTTGTGAGACGAAGCCAATGCTCAGTGGTAAGAAAAGAATATCTCTTGTTGAACGTCCTTGCAAAAGTCAGAATTAAATTGCAGTGTCAAGCTTGCAGTGGGCACCAGCACCCTGCCTGGTGCTTGCAAAAAGCTGCTGCTATTCTGTCCATCCTAAGGTGCATCAAATTCTGACATCTTTATGGATTTTTGTTTGAGTTTTCATCTTAAATCATGGCTTTTCCAAAATACTGGACCAGTTGCCTGATCTATAATGATATGTCTTCAAAATATTTTTCTCCCACCTCCTTTTTCTAAAAAATCCCCAAACTAATAAACATTCTAATCTATTAAGATTTTCAGCAACTTTCAGCAAGTGTTTGAAGTGCCTTGCATTCTTGCATAGACCTTCTGCTGAACTCTGAATTCCCAGTAATACTGAGAAGAGGTGATAAATTCATTTATTCTGATAACTCCAAATCCTTGAATTTGCCACTGTCTTAATCCATGGAGGCTGGTGTTTAATGAAGCCTCTTGGGCAAAAGTGCAGCTGAGGTGTCCCTTCTGCCCTTCAATGGACACGTGGAAGGTTTCCTCTCTTGTTCCTCAGTATTTGAGTTACCGTTCTCTCAAAGCAGGGTTGAAAAGCCTGTGCCCAGCTCAGCACTTGTTTCCACTCATTTCTTGGGGCTCAGTGCCACAGTCCAGCCACAGAAGTAGCTGTACTGTAAATTTGACACTTCTGTTACACCTAAAGCAAGTTCCTGAGTTTCTCCTTCTTCTCAGCAGTTAGAGTTTTCCATATCCCCACCAGACGTCTGTGACAGGCTGTAGGAGCCTGCATGGGGAAGAAAGGAGAGAGGGAGCAGGCGTGGAGACAAGGAAAGCCGTGAGAGGGAGGGAGCAGGATGCTCAGCCAGCAGCCTGCTAATTTGGCTCTTCTCTCCCTGTGTCCTCTGGGATAATTGGTAGCCTCAAAATGTTCTGGACTTGGAGGAAGGGCTGAAATCTTGGAACTGGCCATGCCTTCGGCACTGAAGATTGCACCCGCTGATCAGCCAAATCCTGCTGCTGTCCAAGAGCAGCTCATGGACATCCAAATCCATGGCAATTATCCTTTGCTCAAATAATAGAATCATAGAATCATTTGGGTTGGAAAGGACCTTGGAGACCGAGTCCAACCACCAGCATTGCCAAGTGCAACACTTCCAGGCCCCTCAAATAGGAATTCATTTCCCAAGCTCCTTTGTGTTTACCAGGAATCTGGGTGTGTTTCTTCTCTGTGGGGAATGGTGATATGACCACAGCCTCACTGCAGGCAACCTTGGTGTTTTGGGGTTTTTATTTGGTTGGGCTTTTGGGGAATGTGGTGATTTGGTGTTCTGGACGCACAGCTCAGGGATGTGGGTCAGGGATGGCCTTGGCACTGTGGGTTTAACAGGTGGGCTTGATCTTAAAGGTCTTTCCTAACCCTCTATGATTCTATTTTTCATTAAAGCCTATTTCCTGGTGAGATGCTGGAGATACAGAATATGATTTGACATAGTGGTCTATGGAGAAAAGTGTCTCCTGAGGGAATGTAGAATGTATGGAAAGGGATCCATGCTTTTCCTGAGGCCTCCTGGAAACTTTTCAGGGCGGTTTTTTAGTGTGGAAGCAAGGGTAATAATCCTCTTGCTCATGGAGGAAAGTAACTTTGTGCTTTGTTTTTTTTTCCTGAATGTCACCCTTTTATGAAGCACCACTTCTTGCAGCTACAGAATGAAGATCGCTGTTCACATTTTCATTCATAATTTCACCATTTCTTGAAAATTCCATCTTCTGCAGCTGCTCTGATCTCCTGTGTCAGTGTGAGTGTTGTGCACATACACAGCTTTAAGGCTTTTTGCTCCTGGTACCAGCTACC
Organism: Pardalotus punctatus; assembly: GCA_013400915.1. Classification (NCBI taxonomy): domain Eukaryota; kingdom Metazoa; phylum Chordata; class Aves; order Passeriformes; family Pardalotidae; genus Pardalotus; species Pardalotus punctatus. The sequence continues at coordinate 195,482 of VZTX01004476.1, read as the reverse complement.
CTTTAGGATTCAGACCGACACAAAAAGAGCCCACAGCAAAGGTGCACATTCTTCAACCCTTTCCACAGGACACAACGTGAGCTGCTCAGGATTCCCAGTGGGATTAAAACTGGAACTGAACCACAGTCCTTGATATCAGAATAGGAACAAGTTTTATACCCATCTTCAGTCTCAGTTATGGATTTGGTTATTTTATTCTTGACATCTTGTTTTAATTTCTTTTACTTTTTCACACCTTAGTATTTTCTACAGGTTCCACTGACCTTTAAATATACAAGTCTAATTTTTCTGTAATCTTCTGGGGTTTGTTTTTAATACATGATAGTTTTCTTCCAAATATTAATTCTTTTTTATAAACTCTATTTTTCTTAAAGTAATAATGTTTCACATCAGTGGATTAATTTTTCTTCCTAACATTTTAGTTAGAAAGAATATGAATTCAAACAACTGTCTTGGCACTTTTGTGGTATTTTCCTAACATTCTCCGTGATTATAAAATGCTAAGTTTTGTCTGCTGAACTTTAGAACCCCCTTCAAAACACTGAAAGATTTTTTTTCCCATGTATTAATTTTTTTAAATCAGTGACTCTATATAATGTGAATGTGGCATTAGCCTGAATAATGACTTATTCTCCAGTTCCATCTGCATATCTGATTTAATTATGCTCTGAAGGAGGAAATGCAAAGGAGATATTATCTTAACAAGTTAAGTTTTCTCTTGCACAAGAAACATTTTCCCCTCACTGCCCTTTAAGTAGGTGGTTTGCGTCCCCTGATGCACAGCAGGGAATGGCACTTGCCATCCTGTGGCAAAAGGAATCCTATGGATGGAAAACTGGTCTGTGTGTGAATTAGCTTGGAGTTGTATTGTGTTTCTTATACTAATATAATATTGTTCTAGTGCTTGCCCCTGATTAAAGACATACATAAATAAATAATTTATAATTTAATTAATAAGGTATAATATGCAAAGCACAGTAATTTCAAACAGCTTGTAATGTCTCTAATGTACTTTCAATTTTTTATTTTACATAAGGGCTATATTCATTATGTGGTTATGATAAACATACTAATGAATTTTATTACAGGAACAAATTTAAACATGTAAATGAGATCAAATAGTATTAAAATGCAAACGATGGGGAAACTTATTACAAACTAACCTTGCCAACATACATGGAGGGATGTTACAAAAGGACTCAGGAAGTTGCACACTTGGTAGAAGTCAGTGCAGTCCTTTCACAAAGTCACTGATACAAGAATTTGTGAACGCCTCAGTTTTAGTGTTGTATAAACTCTCCTGAACAAAAAAAGTTAACTCGAATCCTGGGCTTGCGTGTAACTTTGGGTGACAATTAAAATCCCTTTTCTTGTTCCAGTGAACAGTAATCTGTGCATAATTACATTCAAATGAGATATTAGCATTTTTTGTGCTTACTCTTTGTTAATTGCAGAGTTCACTCACCATGGTGATGCTTTTGATAGAATCAAGCAACCTTATTGACCTGATGCTGCAAGGCATGTTTGGAAATTCTGCTGTATTCTTTCCTTTTTTTTTTTTCCCCAATTTTTTTTTATTTTTTTATTTTGGCATTTTGAGGAGTCCTGCTGCTTTTATTACATTCCTGACACTTTTGTTAATAAATCATTGCAAAGTTAATGAAAATTGCATTCAGGCATATCCAAAATAATTGTGTCCTTTGTCATGCTAATAAATGGAAAGATGTTGATCCAATGGGTGAGTGCGTGCCCATTATGGGGAAGTTTGTGATACGTGTGCCTGTTGCACTTGGACTTTCTGCCTTGGCAAATCACTCCGTGTCAAAATAGGGATGGGGAAAACAAAAGTCAATATGTTTTATTTCAAAAGTTACACAACCTGCCTCTTAATCAGTTTGGAAAGAAGGGAAGGATTGAAATGTGTGTATGAAGATGTGCAGTTATGGTATTATCTGCCGGAATCGGCAACTGCCTTACACCAGAATATCCTCTGGGATGAAAACAATTAAATATCTCTTTCTTCTTGCCTTCTGAACTTTCATGCTTATTAAACCCTGATGATAAAAGATAGAAACCCCCCCTTACCCTTAAGCTTCACTTTAATACCGAGCTGTGCTGGAGAGAAATAATCCAGCAGCTGTGCGGGGCTTTTTAGAAGGGAGGGAGGTGACAATTTTTGGTGTATTCTCCATTCCAGATAGAAATCTGGTAAAGTAAAATGGAGGTGAGATTAAATTCTGCCTTTTCTTTCACTGTGTTTTTTAGCAGTGACTTCAGTGGCTTGAAGTCACACTGATAAAAATTGGATTAGATTTTTGGTGCATGATATCTTTTACACCTTGTAGTATAACTAAAAAAATAAGATGGAGAGCAAATGGTAGGGAAATGTTTACCTGGAAAAATTGTATTTCATCCTGCAATGTCAGAGTTAAAAAATGTTAATAGTATAAAAATACATGTAGTTTTAGTCAAGAGTACTTAATTTATGCACTGGCCCATCCTGCAGGTTTCAGGTGGGAATTAATTCTGCTACTCAATCAAAAAGTGTAGTTTTCCTAACTGTCACATTAAGTGTAAGATGCAGGGTGCTGCTTGAATTAGGGGATGTTTAAAAGATGTGGCTTTGTTGTGTTGTCTGAATGTGTATTTTTTTCCTCTCCTAATTTCAAGAAAAGTGTATTGCCTGGAGATATGCAGATTTATTTTTTTTTACATTTTTTTAGCTAACTAATTTAAAGCTCATTGAATCATAATAAGGACATTTAAGTTCTTAAAACAGTATCTGCAAAAATGCAGGGCTTAAAATCTTCAGCTCTTCACTTTAATTTGGCCTTAAAGCACAGCAAAGTCCTTTGCACACGAGGAGCCTCCTCACTTCAGTGAGGTTTGCACAGGCAATGAGGGTGGGACACATCTGGGGAAAGGGAGTGTATTTGGGAGACTTAAAAGATGCCTTTCAAAAGAGCTTTGGAAAAGGGTCTGGAGTGAAGGGATGTGCAGCAGTATTGGCAGCATCCTCGGAGAATTAGTGCTTAGTTAAAATCTATCACTTGTAAAAGTTGAAAAGAAACTTGCCCTGAGAACCATGATCGCCCACTGTGTGATTTCTCCTCTGAAGCCTTTGGAGGAGCATTTGGTCACTGATGACGTGTGGAGGTGGAATTAAGGGAATCAGTGCAAGCCTGATCCAGGTTTAGGAGTGTGCTACACAGCTTTGTGTTTATAGCAATGTTTTCCTGCATTTGCAGCACATTTATAAATCTTGGAAACATGAAATTATAGGCAATCAAAACAGTAAGGTGAAACAGCCCAGTTTCAAAGCAGCAAGAAGGAAAGTCTCATTGCTCCTTTTTATTTGATAACATTTTCTCTGCATGACAGAAATGGATGGGCTCTCTCCCTTCTAAATAGGCTCTGCAAAGATGTATATTTTCTAGAAATAGATAGCAAATACCATGTGCTGTCAGGGTATTGACCAGGTCAGATCATCTGCCAAATTTAGATTGAGGGGTTTAGTGAAGGGCAATTTATGGAGTTCAGTTTTCCCACTTGGACTCCTTGCAAGTCACTGGAGCGAAGACTGGCTCGTTCAAAGGGTCGAAATCCATTCCACTGCTCCAGGATTTGCATGCAGGCTCGTTCTCTGTTGTTCTCCCAGCCAGTGCAGCTTCTGCTGTATTGCTGCTGAGCTCCAGCCCTGCTCCCTGCCCGTTGGTGGGGGATGTTGAATTAGTATTGCAAGATGTGCCACTCTGACCTCGTCACAGCAATTCCGTGTGATCCTGACCTAACCACAGGCTGCCGGTGATAGCACAAGGTAAAACATTATGCCAGCCCTGCCTGTGTTAGTGTGATTCCTCGACAGAGTTTCACCATGGTGATACTTGCTGAAAACCAGCAAATCCCTGCCATTTATGCTTTTAAAGCAATGCTAACACTTCAGCAGATAGTGCTGTAATGTGTATCCTGAGAGTGTTCACTGACTCTGAATGAAGTGACAGTAAAATCCTCACTGAAGTATAAAAAGGTTACTGCAATCCTCTTATAGCCGCAGTCTGACGAGTTTTCACGAGTTCCTGCTTGTTTCTCCTGGTGCTCTTTCAGATTTAGGCAATTCTCACGATAAACTTGCTAGTGGCTGTTTTACTCCATGATCTTAAAGGTCTTTTCCAGCCTAAATACTTGTAGGGTGACTGAATTGTTAGTGGTGCCATTTGTACTTCACTGCAGGGGCTCCCGGGAAGCATTTTTTTTGTTCCCAGTTTCTTTTGGTTGTTTGTTCCCAGGAGTTGCATCCCTGCCCTCTGAGATGTTTTCCATGGAAATAGTGGCCTGTGAGAGCTGGAGAGGCTGGTCCATCTCCATATTTAATTTTCTGGGGCTGGAATCTATTTCTATGGGTCATTCTACATCCACTGCCATAGCTCACCATCCTATTTTTAAAGTCATTTTATACAAGAAAATGTGGCTTTGTAAAACTTGGCAAAATCAGTCAAGCTACCTCCAATGGACTTCAAAGGTGTTTTTTTGCATGAGTGTGTTGCACATATCATCACACGTGTATTAAAATTTATATTGTGTTTATAAACTTTATGGTTGGTTTTACAAAGCTCTTACATTATAGCTCCCAGTCTTGTCATACAGAACTTGCTCCAGCTTTTATCCCAGAGGCTGAATTCCTGTGTTAAATGTAACAAGCAGTGTAGAAACATTTTTTTTGGGGGGGAAGAGAATTGAAGAGGGTGAAGCAAATTTTCCTTGGTGCTTTTTAAATAGTGCAACATGAAAAACAGTTGAATTCGGTATTTGAAGCATAATATGAATGTTATTTGTGTTGAATGCTATTGCTGAGTATTCCTGGTTCTCAGTTTGGGAAGGGAAAAACTTTAAAAGTTCAGGTAATAAAAGTAGTATCTCTTTGCTTTTTGAGGAAAGTTTGAAGAGGTTTACCTTCAGTCAGGCTAATGTGGAGAGTCAGAAAGCTCTGCTTGCTTTTGGCAGAGAATCTGGTGTTAAAGCTGGAAAAATGAGCACGAACCCAGGAAAAATCCATCCTCAGAACAGCTGCTAATGAGCCTTTTGGGGCTGATAGTGACTTCCTGTGACCTGGTACTGAAATCCCAGTTTCTCTCATGCAGATTCCAACACGTGCAGGGATCAGTTTGCTTTGGATTTAACAACCCTTGGGTTGGCGCAGCCCAGCTCGCCCAGGTGAGCGTCTGGCTGGGCTTGGAGTCCCGAGGGAGTCCCTGTGCAGTGCTGGGGAAGGGGCACGGAGGAAAAGCCCCTTTCCCAGGCTTTTGGGGGCACCCTGGGGGAAAGGCTCTGTCCTCGCCACTTCAGGTCGCCGAGTTTTGTGTATAAGCATAAAACTTGTCAGATGGCATCAGCACATCCTGCTGGGAACTTGCACAGCAGGGGTGGCCTGGGTCAGGAGAAAGGAGAGCTGCAGGACAAGGAACTTCAGAGCAAGAGATGGCAGAGCTGTTTTCCTTTCTCAGGGAACAGAAGCAAACAAGAAGCCAGCATATGCTGGGAGTCTGAGCCCCCAGAATGTTTGCATGGTTTGGGAAAACATCACCAATAAAACCTAAGTGGTTGCCACCTTGTATGGGTGAGTCATGTGCTCACAGTTCTGGCTGTGAACAGAGTCAAAAATACAAATTTTTTGGCAGTCATAGAAAGCAGGAGACAATTCATTACAACTTATGAGAACTGCAGCATACAGAGCATGTTTCCTTTGTTATCCCTGCCTTAATTTGTCATATGTGCAGTTCCCACAAGCAAACTGGTTTTTAGAGGTTTCCCCCACCATTTATTATAAGTACAGGGTTTCCTTTGCCCCTCATTCATTTAAGAATGTCTTACAATTCCCTGCAGATCTTTCTACTAAAAAAAAAAAAAAAAGAGAGAGAGGGGAAAAAAAAGCCATGTAGCTCTTGGAGGAAGTCCAAGNTCCTTTGCCCCCCATTAATTTAAGAATGTCTTAAAATCCCCGGCAGATCTTTCTACAAAAAAAAAAAAAAAAGAGAGAGAGGGGAAAAAAAAGCCATGTAGCTCTTGGAGGAAGTCCAAGACTATCATAAAAATAATCAAAATAAATATCAATGATTTTAAAATTAAGCTGAGAGCATCGATACCTAACCCCAGCAGTTCCTGGGCACTCTATATTTAGAAGAGTGAAGTAGCTGAGCTGCAATAGCCCCTCACAGATGAGTATTTCTTTTCCCTGTGCTGGTGCACATTCTGTGCAGTCAGTGTCTATTTAAAACCTTGTGCTGGAACACCTCCATAACCCAAATTCCTGTTGAGTTTAGTGGATGTTTTGTGAATGGATATACTCTAAAGAATTAAAATTTCAGACTTTTTAGGGGAGTGGTTTTGATTTGTATGAGGAATTATCAAATTCAAGAGGAAAGGAAATGGATTTTGTCAGATAAATCGTGTTCTTATCCTACATAAAATTAACTAGAATTTATTTTTTGGAGTCACATGAATATGGGAGGGAAGATGTGTTTTACTATTTATGAGCAGACAACAGGACAGGGCAATGGTTCTAAGGTCCCAGTGGGCAGGGATAGATGGGATATTGGGAAGGAATTGTTCCCTGGGAGGGTGGTGAGACCCTGGCACAGGGTGCCCAGAGCAGCTGGGGCTGCCCCTGGATCCCTGGAAGTGTCCAAGGCCAGGCTGGGCAGAACTTGGAGCAGACCAGGATAGTGGAAGGTGTCCCTGCCCATGGCAGGGGGTGGGTTAGGTGATCTTTACAGTTCCTTCCAACCCAAAGCATTCTGTTTTCCTTCAGTCCCCTCCCCACGCTCTCAGCCTGCTCTGAGCACGGGCAGGACTTCTGAAGTTTGTCTTTTTAGGCCAGGGGAAGAGTCGCTGCAGCCCCAAGCCCAGCCCTGCTGCGTACCCAGTGGTGGCTGAGATTGCTCCGTGGATCTCAGGATAGAGCAAAGGTGATGGATTGCTGGTCCTGGCTGCTCCCAGCTGGGAAGCAGAGCGGCAGTGGAGCGATGCCTCGGGGCAGTGCCAGTTTTTTGTTTTATAATTAGCCATGGCACCAGTTTTCCCCTCCGGAGGGCATGGTACAGGCCTCCTGATCAGCTGCAAACTAGCAACACCACTAAACTGTAATTTCTGTGTAATTTCATGCTGTTACATGATAACTTTAAACCCTGCTTGCTGTTGAAAGTTCTGTAATTGCACAGTTGTTTCAGTGATGTTCTAAAACGTTACGGTGCGCTGCCGTTTTATGGGTCACCCACAACAAACCCTGATGTTCTTCTACACGTCCTAGTACAGACAAATTCCAGCAGTGGAGTGGTACTTTATTCTGATTGTCAGGAGGTTTGTGACATGTGCTATAAAGCTTCAAAAGTGTGCTTTGGAAGTTACATAGAAGAGAAAAAGTGAAACAAACTGGTGTAGGTGTAGGCATCTTTTCTGGTTTTCTTTCTGATTTTGTCTCTGAACAGTGTATTAATGTCTGTAATTAAGACGTGAAAGATCATAAACTGCATTCCAAAGGCTGGTTACACAAATTTTCACATTTCTTCATTCTCTTGATACTACTGCAGTTCATGCAGTTATATTATGCACTCCGACATCTATGTCACGTCATGTTTGCTCAACTCTTTTACTACTAATCAAAACTAAAAGTTTTTTGTTGTTTTGGGCTTTTTTTTATTCCAGTTCTCTCTCTGCAGGGTCAGCCCAGCTGAAAGAAAATGAAACTGTCTGCTCTCAGCTTATGCATCATCACTAACACTAAACATGCCAAGTTCAGAACCTGTATTTTGTTATCTGACTATTGTTGATAGGAGAAAAAAGACAGCTTGATTTTCATTAGCAGGGCTGACCTTACAGGGCTGGGAGCAAGGGAAAGAAATGTATTTTGACTTGAAGTAAACTGAGGAAACATGACATGGAAGTCAGAGAGGGATTATATATGCATCCCTAAGGTGTCATTTTTAACAAACCGTCGTCTTTCACTTGAGGAAATTCTGAATAAACCACTGGAGAGATTACTGTAACTGTCCAGCTGGCAAGGGCCAATACTTTTGACTCTGAATTATGCATTATCCTTTGCTGCTGCTTTTTTTTTTTCCTTTCTTCTTTTGATAACTATTTCTTTTGCCCTTACAGGGGATAGAGATGAAAATATATAGTCTTTGAAACAGAAAATTCAGACTTCTTAGATCTGTTGCTCATGTAGCTCATTCTAAGAGTGCATTTTATAAGCTTGTGTAAGCTTGCCTTTCAAAAATTGTTTAATTTTCTTCATCCATCATAGATTGAAATAAGAAATCCTTCTTTATGCTCATTCCAAGGCCAAACATTAGGCTGGGAGAAGTGTTTCCTCCAGTCCCAGTTACACCGGGTTCGTAGTTTTTTTTGTTCTTCTATCACTTATATTGTTTGTGTGTTAAAGGTTGGGGAGATATTCTGGCAAGCCGGGATTCAGGCAGTTTCCTTTCAGAGCTGTGGCTCAGGGAATGTATCTCGAGTTAGGTTTCTTTCCCACCCTTCTGCTTTGTGAAGCCCACTGTGAGGCAAGCCTGGAGCTGCTCCATCCTGCTGCTTTTGGACACTGCTGGAGTTCCTTCCCGAGGGTGTTTGGGGAAAGGATGAACAGTTTTATAAGAACAAAATTTGGCCCTGAATCTTAAGCACTGTAACCCTGTTTGGGAAGTTATACCAACTGTTCTATAAATCAGCCAGCAATGTGCTGTCACTGCTGAATTTTACTTTTAAAGCACAAGTCCAAAATAGAGGCAGAATTCAAAGAATTCCAGGGAGCAGAACTTTTGCCAGAAGCTTCTGATGCAATTAAGGAATGGTCTGTGTGTCATGCCACCAGAAGGTGCAGCAGTTGTCCCTTCTGGGCTCTACCTGTGCCTCCTTGTTTGTCTGCCCATCTAATTTGTCCTGTTTTCTTCCCTGAGCAGAGAAATGACATTTCCTCTGCTTACAGCATGTGGAGGTGAATCAGTTTGGATTTGATCAAGGAGTAACAAGACGAGTAGGTAGTGCAGAGCTGTCCAAAGAGCACGGTCAGGTCACAAGCTCTCCATCCCACCCCATTCCCAAGGCAGCTCTGGCAGCAGGAGCTCACTCGCCCGTTCTTCCACTGCTGTCGGTGCAGGATTTTGGGAGCCAAACAGGCTGTGGGAACGCTGTCACTCCCTGCCGTAGGTGGCCTCAGTCCTTGGCAGTCCTCACACTCCCAGTTTGCAGCCTTCCCAATCCAGGGGTTTATATCAGGTGAAGCTGAACTCTCTGGAAGGCTGCTCAGCAAAGTTGCTATTAAAGTGACACCGCCAGCTGTAATCTTCTTGGGTTTCATTTGAATTTTAGTGCCAAAAAGTTGACAAAGTCCAGATTGTAGCTTTAAAACTGCCAGGCAAACTAATCCTGTATAATTTTGTGTAAGCAGGGGGGTACTTGGTAGTTAAGAGATGATACTTGACGTCTCTTTGCTTTATTCTGTTTTATTAAAGACAACTCTTTAAATTTACTCGAAGGCAAACAGAGATCTTAATTGTCATGTAGACGCCTTTACATGATAAGATACTGTTAGTTATTGAAGTGATAAGGAGAATTTCAGTGCAATTATGGTTGAGATAGAAGTAGAGAATGATGATGTATTTTATTTAACTTTCTCATCTTTTAACAACATACTTGAACATTTTTGTAGAAATTTTGAAACCTCAGACTCCTAGACTGTAAGTCTTAGATTCCTAAACTATCCTAATACTATGGATTTACACCAATAAAAATTAACAAAAACATTCAAGAAGCCTAAGTGCTCTTTTTAGTGTTCCTGTGAGTGGTGTAGTATTGGTGTTTGAATGGGGGAGGAAAAGACAGAAGTACTTAATGCTGTAAAAAACGATAAATCCTTAATTCTCTAAGTGTAAGAGAGTGTCAGCCTTCTCAAGGTGTTGGTGAGAATAGTCTCTTACTTTGTTCTTCTTCCCAACAATGTGGAAACCTTGCTGAAATATTGCTTCTCTACCCTTCATTTAATGTGAAATATTTTATTTTTGCCTTTACTTCATCTTGTTCATTTTGCTAAACAGTAATTTTTTCGTTGGTATTTACCAAATGAAAATCATGGAACAAAGTATCTGCTGTCTTTGGAAGTCATCTATGGTGATACACAATGACAACGTCTGATGGTGCATGGAGAAAACACATGATGAGATAGGGAACTGATATTTCACATGCAGATCCAGACATATATCCTCTGTTATCCAGACATATATCCTCTGTTCCCTGTGGTTCTGGTGCCACTGCAGTTTTCCACGTGCCTGCGGTGAGCAATCCCTGTCTGTTTGAGTCTGCATGGAAAATCAGCCACGGAAAATCAGCCAAACCCCTGGGTGAAGCAAGAAAATAGCAGTTAAAAAAGGAGGAGAGAATTCATCTGGGAAAAAAAAAGGGTTTATACCCTCTCCAAGAGATGATCCCAGCTTCAGTGGAGAAGCAGGACTGTTTAAGCATCAGCCATGGCACTGAATTAATTATTTTAGGACAGAGTACTTAAAGTCAGGTCTGTTCTGCTGTCTGGGCTCCAGGGTGACAGGAGTCCAAGGCTTCATCTGGAAATGTTTCCTGGTGGATGTCAGGGGTTGCAAATGCCTTTAAATGTTCATAACCTTGACAGGGAAATCTGTGAGTACACATATGGTTGATTAGGCTGCCACCTGCGTTCTGGCATTAGAATACATATGAATTTTTGATTTTCATGCTACTAATTTTGAGTAGTTAATGTTGCTGTCCCACTGTGCAAAATTTTCTCAAAGATAAAAATACGATTTTGTGGGGCTGTTTTTTGGGGGTTTTTTTCTTTTTTTTTAAGAGGTCTTTAATAATCTCCTAGATATTTGCTGTTCATAGGCTGTCAGCTTGTAGAAGTATCAGTAAGTGTTTGTCCACATTGCCCTGTATGACCTTGACCATTACATCAGTCCAGAAATTATAACCAGCAAAATCATATGGTCCTGTATTTGTCAGAGTATTGTTTTGACTCTAACTCATCAACCTTGTTGGTTTTTTGCACTGTTTCCCACTAAACTCCAGCTCCAAAATGGCAAAGGGCCATTGTGAATTAGGATGTATTTTTGTTGTTGGTACTGCAGCTTGTTTGAAATATGGAAATGCTGCTGCTGAGAGACTTTCTGTGACCATTAATTATTTCTTTCTGTTTTGTGATAACAAATCTGATTTTTAAAGATCTTGAAAGAAATGTGGATTTTTGGAGAGGTAAGAAATTAGGGGGGAAGATTTCTGCACAGTATGGCCTTTTCACATTGTCTCATTTTCAGCAGCTGACTTAAGTGTGCAAAGTCAGGATATGAGCTGCTTAGAAGGGTCAACAGAGTGCCCAACTGCAGCCCTTCTTATTTTTATAGATTATTTAGGAGACCTGCTCCTGCTAAGGTAGATGATGTGAACATTTCTCTCTATGGTACGTCATCAAATTAAAGGAAAATAAAGCCACCTGAAATTTAACAAGGACCACAGGTAATTAGTGTTAAATCTGCTTGCTGTGTCATTGAGAGAAGTGGAATCTGGCCCAAGACTTAAGGTGTGATTTTTGTTTGACATAGGGACACCCTAAGTAGCTTTAGCTCTCTTGAAATCAGTCTTATTCCATGGCATAGGAGCTGGAAAAAACCAGTTGCGGAGGGTAAATATCACACATAGGTGACAACACAAGGTAATCCTTTTCCTTCTGAGAAGGCAAGTCCTATTTTTAATTTTGTTTTGTCTGTAGTGGTGCCACTTACGGCATATGATGAATGTACATCCGAATTAGTGCTGATAAATAATGCAAGTCACTTGAGTTAATTTTTCTTGCTGAGCATATCTTCAGCATGAGCAGCTCCTAATCAAAGATGAGCATAACACAGAGAAATCCAAGTCGTGAGTTCATTGCACGATGGAGTCTGAATAGTGATGTGATGACAGCTTCTGTGCCCAAATGAACATCTGGGTTTTAAAGAGACAGTTCACTCAGGAGTGCACTGAGGCCATGGAAAGAGCTTAAAGGTGATGTTGGACTGAACCAAGATGATGGCCTGGCTGGTTTTCCTTTCTCTCTTCCTTAACATACACATGGTCCCACTGTTCATATAAACCAAAGCCCAGTTGCTTCCAGTCACCTCAAGTGTCTGGTAGTGCAACCATCACAGTTTCATGCTGTCCTTCCTTTGAAGTATTCAATAATTTTATTTCTGCCCTAAGTACTTTTCTTGTTATTAGGAAACACTGTGGAAAGTGAGTGGATACTTTCAGCGGTCTGCTGGAAGCACTGATGTAGAGTGAATTTTCACTCTTGACTGGGACTCCAGAACTGTGCTCAGGACTGACTCTGAAGGGAGGGGAAAATTGACATGAGAGGAAACCAGGACTTCATCTTTTAATTCTCTATAGGAGTAAAAATATTTTTATTTTTCCTTTAATGCCTATTAAACTTAGAACTGTGAATACTTGGATTAAAAATCACATATAATGACTATTTTAGACAATGTGCCTTTATAACTCCATGATTGTGTCCTCTCTCCAGAGGCACTGGAACATGTTAAAATGGAAGCCAGGGTGTCTGGATAGTTTCTTGGCAAATGTTATTAAAAGCATCAGATCCCTGAACTGGAGGCTTCATTATTTGATGATATTTCTCTATGAAGTATGGAACTATGGTAAAATGTTCTTTTAAAACACACAATAGATGGTAAGAATTAATTGATCTTAAAAATATACATTTCATCTCCAGCCTGGTTTATGCGCACCTGATAATGCTCTTGGGAGAGAGGCAGGGGCCTAAAGGAAAGAGAGAGGCTGTGGAGGAGGCAAAGCCTGTTCCTATGTGCTGCCTTATCCCTGAGATTGCAGGGAAATTCATGTCCACCTCCTTGTGAAGACATCCACTCTGTGCTTCCCAGCCTGTGAGCTACAGCTTCCTGAAAAGACATTCCTTATTTCCATGGCATGCTGCAAAAAGGAGCAGCATGGAGCCCTGAAGTAATAATTTGCTGAAAGGATTCCATCCATCCGGGAAGAGAGTTGAGCTACTGCCTCCTGGTTTTGTCTTCATCCCTGTAATTAATCAGATGCCTAAAGAGTCTTGGAAGAAATTCAAGGGAAAAAGAAGGCAAGCTGCGGCATTGCTGTATCCTCCTTGTGACTCCCAGGAGGATTTTCACTGCACTTTTCCCTGTCTTAAATGTTCTGTTCAATGTTCCCTCCTACTTCTCATAATTTCCTCAAAATCTTCCTATATATGTACAGTTCTATATGAATACAGATATATATATATTTATGTGCACGCATGTATGGATTCTATACCAAGAAATGCAGACCCTTTGCCTTTTGAGTTATCTTTCATCCTTTCTTGACAGCAGTTTTTCTCTTCTGAAGCACTAACACACTGAGTTAATGAGGAACATTGTTGGTTCAGACAAGAGTGGCCATGGCTGAATTTTTTCAAAATTAACCTAAATTTGGCTTCCAATATTAATATGCATAGAGTTACCTGTAACTTCAGTGGGGGTGGTGCATGTTCAACACCTTGGAAATCAGGTCACTGTTTAAGGGTTTAAATATGAATAAGATGCCTAAGGTGGGAGATTTTGGCATTAGTGCGTTGCCTCAGGTCACAGAGCAAATCAGTGGCAGAGTCAGCATTAGCAGCCAGGTCTTTTTGCAGCCAGGAAGAGTTTCCTGTGCTGTAGACAGCCCGCAAATATGTCTGTATATGCCTCAATGTACATAATTAATTCAGTCCATAGTGTCTATGCACTCTTCTGCACTGTGTTATGGCTGAAGGCAACGTTGCATTTCCATTAAACCCTCAACAGCCCCGTGCTTGCTTCACTCATGTCCCAGCCCTGCAGCTGGGAGCCAAACCCAAACCAACAGCAGCCACTTCCTCCTTTTGGGAAGGATTCAGCTTAACAGGGAAATGGAGGCATTTCTCTTCAAGTCTTGGCCTTGGAAAAAAGGTCTCAAAGAAGACAACCCATAGCCTCGGTTTACAGAGGAGGGTGTGCTTAACTACAGGGGGTTATCCCACTGACAAGTTCATCCTTATTTGATAATAATGAAACAGAAGTTTGATGTATCTGCTTGAGTAAGATTGCCATCTGGGAAATAATATGTTTTGTGAGTGTTTATAACAATCATGGTTTAAGCCAAAATTGACTTATCATGATTGCTGCAAATAATGCTGCAATGTCCTGATTGAGCCTGATATTTCTTCTTTGTTGAGTGGAGAAAATGTATTTTGAGGGCTTTTTTATTTTTCAAAGTATTTTGTGTACTATAAATCATGCATTTTCGAAAGCAGTTATTATAGCTGAATATTCTCTGTACTGGAGCTCAAAAGAAGAAAAAGGTTGTTTATATAATTTTTAAGTGCTATATGTATTTAGGTTTTTGCTTTTTAACTTGACTGCAGATTATTCCTTTTGAATTTTGGACTAGAATGGGTTTGAATTTCATGGGTTTGCATTTTTTTTCTAAACATTGTAGTTCCAGTGAAGGAAGAAAGTTCAGTACATTTCTGTCTTGGGAAAGAGCAGTTCCGCAAAGTGTGCCAGATCTGGATCATTCCAAGACTGCCCAGGAATGTCATCTTCATTTCTTAGATGTGATATAATCTTCAGGGAAAAAAGTTTGAGAAATTCTGTAACTTTTCCTAGTTTCTGTTTATTTCCTTTTCTTTAGCATAGTAAAAATTGAATATATCAGCTTGACTTGCCAAAAGGACGGGAGTCCTGTCTTTTGCTCACTCAAGAAACTTTCTATTTACCGATAGTACCAACTTTCTCACACTGTCTCAATGGTTGGATTCAGTGCAGAAAACGGTGGTAAAAGATTGGCTCTTCCCGTTCATTCTCTCTTCCCAGACTGTTTTCCAGCTACTGCCAACTCTAGTGTTGTAAGATTTTGTACAGTTTTTATTTTTGCAATGTGGACATCTGTCCAGTGGGAACAGAAGTGAGAATTTCAGAGTTTAATGGAAACCTGATAACTCAGTTATGAAAATGCTAATTAAGGCATATTTAAATGAGGCCTTTACAAATGATAGTTTTTATGACTAAAATCCCTTCCCACTTATCATCTGCTCAAATGACTGATGGAAAAAATTAACTGTTAAATTTGAAAACAAAGCGACTGTAGGACTCAGGGATTGTACACTGTCACTGTGATTTCTTTACATTTGCCTGTGGTGTATTTTATGCTTTGAAAAAAATTATATTAAGTGAAATTATGTGTTTCAAGGTTCTCTCCTATTTCTGAGTTTGCTAGTACATGTTTTCTTGCACTTAAAACTTCCAATACTCAAACTTTCTCCACTTTCTTAGTATGGAATATTTATGGTACTGGGAATTGTATTCTTACATGGTGTGGATCCGTGGATCCAGAAGTGTGGGAGAAAGCCATTGCAGGGGGGAAAGAAAGTTCTGTCTTAAGCAGAAGCTGTTTGATCTTTGTAGATGAATAAACACAAGAACTTTTCTACATCTTTTGCACGGCGTGGCCAACACCCCCCTGGTGCAGTGTGAGTTTGCTGAATTAGGCACCGTTTCACACCCCCCTTTCTGCCTGTCAGAGAGGCGCCGGCTTCCAGGAGAGACTGGTGCTGCAAAGGCTCTCCAGAGCTCCGAGTCCTCAAACTGCTTCTCAAAGGAAAATTTGAAGTGTGCTCCCCAGTCTGGGGCATTCACTGAATCCTCCTGCCTGGAGGACACCCTGAAAATACTGAGCTCACCCACCATATTTTAGTTGGAATGGGTGACCTGTAGGTGCCAGTTTTACCAGGATAAAGCTCTGGCTCTTGCCTGGGTCTCCTCTTTAACCAAGTGTTTATGAAAAAAACATGTTTTTTTAACAAATCTTATTTTTAAACCTCTTAATTGTGCATTTTCCTGCATATCGAATAGTTCTCCAAATGAAGGACACAATCACACACAGAATATGGGGTGCAAGGTTTAGAGCAGATCTCATTATTTATCTTTCTTACAAAAAATATCTGTACTGGATATTGCCTCTGTACAGAACACACTAAAACAGGGATGAGTCCCAGGGTATGGAAATAACTTTGTTTCTCATCAAACTTGTTCCACTTGCAGGATTTTTGTTTTCTTGAAAACTCCTTCTGCGCACAAGGAACCTCAATGTGTTGCAGCATTATCTGCATGTGATGACATTTCTATACAGATCTGATGGCATTCTGATACAGAATCATTATATTGAGTTTTAGTGCTTTATTTAATGTGGTGAATTCATATAGAAAACAAAGGTGTAACGGCTGAAACTACCTAAACTCATGCTGGAAAAAACTAGGAAGTTTTTAAGAGAATTCCTAAAAACATTTTGCAGCGAATGAGTTATTTTAATTCACTGCAATTAAGAAGGTATAAATTTTAAAATGACTGCTCAGACTCAGATAAAGGTTAGAGGTGCAAAAGAGTGAGGGTTTGTGGATCATGACATAAAGATGTCTGAGACAGAAGCTGATGCTGCTTTTAGAACTTTCCGAATGTTCAGCAACGAGCAGTTTATGTACACACACAGCTTTTGCTAGAGACGGATGCCCCCAGAACCAAACCCAGGGGTTTCAGTTTTAAAAGACCATTTTCAGACCTTTCCAGGGAGTTTCCCTTGCTCTAGAAGCACAAGTGTGCATTGTGTGAATGCATAGGATAGACACCGCTCCTGTTTGTTTGTGTGACACTTCAGTGCAACAGCACTGCTAAACCCTCAGCATTGGTGGTAATTAATGGGATTAGACATTTAAGTCATTGTTGTCACTGGCTTGGAAAACCAACACTTTATATTTTAATCTCTTTTTAATGTCAGAAGTGGGATTTCTGTGTTGCCCTAACCCAAAATGTCTGACTAGATTAAATAAGTAAAGGCATTAGCAAACAGCAATTAGTCTGTGTATTACTGTGGGTAGCAGCATGTGTGTGTGTTCACCCAGCAACAGTCAAGGAAAACAAAGTGTGCACAAATCCTTCAGCTGTTATACAGAACTTTTCATGTTTTCAGACTGGAGCTGTGTGGAGCATTCTTTTTGTTAATGTCTTTACGGCAGTGAATTTCTTCTATTTTGACCCAAAGGGCATCAGTTTTTCAGTTTATCTCAGTATTTTTCTATCTGGAGTGGGAGCAGAGCCTGGCATGAATCTCTGTGAAATCCCTATCACTGTTCTGTCTTGCACCAGGACCGAAAGACTAATGCTCAAAAAGTTGAAAGTGTA
Source organism: Pardalotus punctatus (assembly GCA_013400915.1). Lineage (NCBI taxonomy): Eukaryota > Metazoa > Chordata > Aves > Passeriformes > Pardalotidae > Pardalotus > Pardalotus punctatus. Next base: position 178,200 of record VZTX01004476.1, on the reverse strand, counting down.
ACCACAGAGATCTGGAGAGAAGTGCTCAGAGGGGTGAAAAATTGTGTTGGTGATCAAGAGGATTTTGATTAAAAAGCACTTTATGTAACATCTTCCATACACTGATAAATGTTCAGCTGTAAAAGCTCTCCGGGAATGAATTCCCTCTAATAATGTTTGTTTATTTTTACCTTCTTTTAAGAGCAAGCCTCAATTATGCATCTGCCAAAGGAAAGGAGAGCATTCAGTCCGCTTGTTGGGGGCTTTAGATTTGATGAAGGGCTTTAAAGGGAACTTGAAAGCTGAGTTGCTCTTGACATTTTGGTTTTCTCTGAATTTAATACATCTGTGTTTTTGGAAAGGCTTGATGATGGGAGACACTTTTTTCCATGTTCCAGTATCTGACAGGATACTTCTTTCAGTTCACTGTGACATTCCTGTTGAATTTAGGATTGGAGGTTCTATTTTTTAAGCTTGATCCTGAGCTCACATTACTCTCCAAACTCGCTCACACTTTAAAAGGTAGAAGGCCAATTGTCAGGTTGAATCCCATGGTGTGATTGTCTGACAGGTTTCTGTCACTGGCCTGGAACTGGTCCCTGGCTGGATTGTGGATAGGGCTAAATCTGTTGGGTTTGTGTTTGAAATGCCTGTCTGCATGATGGGATGCTTACCTGGAGGCAAAAGCTCTTTGCTGGCTTGCACTGCTGCTCTTGGGGTTTATTGAATGCTAAAATGGCCATGCTCAAGACAACCTTGATAAAAAGTGTGGTGACACCTGAGGAGTTCATTTACCTGTTAGGTCTAAAGTAGAACTTGTCTATCCAAAGCCGACATCTATGAACTTTTTGGGATAAAAACATGTTGTTCAAGAAAAGGCTCAGTTTAAGGAAGATTAAGTTGTCTAGAAATCCTAAGAGATGAGAATGAGTCAAACAGTTGCTTGCTTGGTGGTTTTTTATGATTTTTTTTGTTGTTGGGAGTTTTAAAATTTTTTTTCCGGAGAGAATCTGTCATTATTTCTATTTTTTTTTCTTGTTTGCTATTGGGTTTTGTTCTTAATGATAGAGCCAGGTGCCAACAGCAAACGATTTGCAAAGCTTGTTACGGAGCTCGATGAGCATCGCAGCTGTTGCCGCAGTTCTGGATCCCTCCAGCTTATGCTAAACTTGCTGCTTTGAAATCCACACAGCCTGCAGATCGTATCCCTGTATCCCTGATGAAGCTATCCCAACAAATCTAAGGAATGGCTTTTTTCTTTCTTCTCCTGCTGGTGGATATTGCTGGCCTTACACTTCAATTATTTCAGGAATTTTCTGTAGTAGAGAATGGTCTGTACTTGAGAACGAGCAGCACTGGGAGTTGGATTTAGGTAATACAACATTTTCCATCAAGATCTGGCTCAAGCTTGCTGCAGTCCAGCCTGATTCATCCAGTATAAATCAGGCTGCAAATTCTCTTCTGCTGCAGATTAAAACTCTCAACCAGTCAATTTTGATTGTTCTTGTATGTTCATGACCTATGTGAGTTCCCTTAAAATGCTGTGGGGTGTTTTGTGGTCACTGTGCTCAAACTCCAGTGGGAAAAAAGGTGCTGGTAGCTACTTAGTAATTTCTTGTGTCTCTAAAGAAATGTTATCTCCTTAGTAAAGTTCTTTTCTTCTCATGCTTTTACATAAGGAACTAGGAAAAATTATGTCAACACTGTTTAAGGAGAAATGTTACACGAACCTTTTAGATACTGGGAAATTTCATGTAAAGCAAGAACATCTTGACAGGGTATAACTTCACATTTATTCAAAATAAGACGATCATTTATTAAGAAAACAATGTCTGCTGGTGGTAACCCCATTCTGATTTTGTAAATTAGCCCTTCTTCACAACAGGCTCATTATCTAGGAAATGACTGCTGCTAGTACAGTATCAAAAGAAAATAGGCACAAGTAGCAGGAAGAATATTATTATTATAGCAGCTCCCAGTAGTGCTGCTACCATTAAGATTCTGTCAGAATTTTCATGGGAAGGCTCCTCTTTTCCAATATTTTTTATTTTTACATAAAAGTCAGAGCTATATAGGAGTAGTCCGTATAAGGTCTGAGGCCAGCACTGTGAGTTTACTTTGAGCAACTCTTGAAAAGTAACTTGATACCACCAAGTTGCTGTTCTTTGATTCCTATGACTGTGTTAAGGCATGGATTTTAAACTACCTGCTTTTTCCTTTGTAGTACACTAAATCTGCCCATTTTATAATTTTCATCTGGATTTGATCTCTGCCTGCCTTTCTCATCTTCCTCTCACAAGCCAGGGTTCTGTTGGTAGCTCTGTGGAAGGCAGTGACTTAGGCAGGAAAACTGTGACTCTCTGCTCCCAGCTGGAGTTTAGTGTTGACATCACTGGACATCAGGGTTTTCCTCTGCTGAGGAAGGTTAGTGTTGATTCACATGATTCTGAGTGAAGCTTTCAAGCTCACCAGTGGCTCACAAAGCAAACAAAATACATGGCAGAAAGTCTCACTGCTTATTTCTTGTGCAGTTCAGCTGGAATTAGTTACAGAGTTTCTTACTCTGCTACCTAAAATATTTACCCTGTAGGGTAAGAGGAGTGAAGTATTTCCTGTATTCTTAGGGACTGATGACAACCTCTTGGAAGTTCAGGGTTGCAATATGGGGACATCAGCAGAACATGCACCTGTGATGTTGTTCAGCATGCAGAATTGATGTTTGTGAATGGAAAGTGTTTCCTGTGTGTTGGCTGATGTGAAATAATTTGGAGGCCTTCATGAAATACCCACTGTTGAGTATCAGTTTTGCCAGGAGAAAAAAGTCCTGAGAATTGATATTCTAGTCAGTGTTTTTATAAAAGGAACCAAAGATTGAGTGGATCTAAAAACTGGTCTGCCTGTACAGCAACAAAAGTGACCCCTCTAAGGAAGAGGAACATTGAGAGGAGAGGGAATGGGTTGGGAAGAGCATGGGGTCTGCTTTGTGGTCAGACAGGGAACACACTCCTGTCAGTGAGCCTTTTAGTGTGGGATCTTTATGAAACCTGAATTTGTGATGGGTCTCTTCTTGACCTTCTTGCTTTATTTTGCTGAAAATCTCATCTTCCAACCACTACCAAGTAGGTGAAACATTTCTAGTTAAATATTTCCTGACTGTAATTCTCAGAGGGGCCGAGCAGGGAGCTGCAGCACTGCCGGGCACGGGGAGAGGGGAGCAGTGATTGGGAGAAAGGCAGCAAACCATGGGCTCATACCTGGGCACGTGCTCGAGGAGAGGTCTGAGGTCATGGGAATGAGAGTTTGTGGCCAGCAGGGCTGCACAGTGTGGGGAGGAGGAGTGGTGTCCCTGTGAGTGGGGTTTCTTCCCCGCTGGAGCTGGGAGGTGGTGGCGGTGACCCAGGCTTGTCTGTGTTACGTAAGACAAGCTGGGCAAACCTTTGTGGAAGTGCAGCCAAGCCCGTGCCCTTCCTTATGGCCAACAGGATTTTGGTAGCTATACGAATTCCAAGCAGAGGCTCCCACTCTCCGGGGCTTCAGCTGTCCAGATAGTGTTTGCTTTAGTCTTGTTATGCAAGGACATAAAGTGATGCAAGTACCAGCAAAATGCAAGTTTGGATTTTGTCTAATTATGACCTCCTTAAGTTAATTTTTATGCATCAAAGCTATTTGACATTTGTCAAAACAAATTCAAGTCCCTGGGAGAGATTTTATGACAAACCCGCCATTGATCTGACAGCTTGCTCTCTAGGGAAGGCAGAGTGTGGCTGGCATTAAAGACTTAATGCTTCCGAAGTTCTCCTTTACTCCTGGTCCCAAGGCAGAGTGGCTGGGCCTGGGCGAAGCGGCTGCCACGGTGGCAGCTGGGAGTTTGACAGTGTTATGAAGAATCGCAACTGTTGAGCAGTGGATTGTTACACTGCCGATGACAGCGTTGCAAATTAATTCTGAAATTAACTGAGGGGACATGGAGAGGTCCCACTGTTCCTCGGAAAGGGAGAGGGCAGTGTCGAAATCCCCGGTGAAGCGGAGGGAGAATCGCCGCCCGCGTCCTGCCTGGCAGCTGGATGCGAGCGCGGAAAATGCAGATGTGCGGCAGCCACGTTCACCTCGGGAATGCTGAGCCTTGGAGGAGATGACGAATCCGGGCTGCGGGGTGGGGGTGGGGATGTTTGGGGTTCTCTATTGCTTTGGTAAATGATTTATTGCACCTCCTGTATCTCTGAGATGAGAAATTAGTAGGCTGATATTTCACTTCTATTCTTAAAATAACCTGTTAGTTTGGAAAATTAAATAATTTCTCTTATAGCAGCCTTCTCCTAGCCTTTGTGAGATATTATTCAGCCCAGAGTACTTCCAAATACTCAATATTATTTCACCTACGTGTGCAGAATGCCATGTACTTCCAACCTGAGGTATCATTCACTGGTTTGTAGTAGCCATTAACATATGCTTTTCCCATGGTTTGTGTACTTATTCTAAGCATGTGCCTTTTACAATGCAGAACACAAGAGACTTGTTTTGTAAGATTAATGAAGGTCACCAAAATTCTCAAAAGTATTCTGATAATTAAGGCTTTGTTTATCAAAAACAAGTTATATTAAGAGCAAAAAGATTCATGGTAATTATTCATAATCTTAACAATTCAAGTGTAGCCACCTCATTTGTGCATTTAATTCTTCTTGTTAATGTTTTGCATAAATCTGCATAATTACTTGAGTTGCCTGTTGTAATTTTGACAGCTACTCAGTTCATGTGCACTAAAGTATATCAAAAGCTTGATGTGCTGAATATTTATAATTTTACGTATGTTCTTGGGATAATATTTTTTCAACAATATTTTTAGTTTTTGTAAAATTGACATGGAATACTTGGAAAGATTGCCAAACACAGATCTCCATATCAGCACATGATGGAACTAGAGCAACACTTAAAGGCATAGCACCGAGGTTTTGAGGTATTTTACAGAAAATCCAAATGAATTGTGCACATGAACCGTTCTGATCGTTTTCCAGTGGGTGTGTTATACTCCATTAACGTAAAGACGTACTTTTTTTTCTTTTTTTTAATGAAGTTTTTTAGTGTGTTCCCCGCATATGCAAGTCCCACTGGATTTTATTCCTGGTCCCACAGAAAAGAATACCAGGGAAAAGTGTGGAGCAGCGTTGGCATGGGCAGCTCGCCCCGCTGGCAGCACTGCGGCACTGCCGGGCTCCCGGGGGGCTCCGAGCGCTCCCTGCCCCCGGTTCAGCCACACAAAACAGCTCCAACAACAACAACCCAGTCGGACTTCTGGCTTCCCAAATGCTCCTGCACGCGGGGATTTTGTGGCTGATGGAATGAGAGTGGCGTTTGCAAGATATACAAAAAGAATAACAGTGCAGCTCGATCGGGTCGTGGCACCCTTCACCCACGGTTTGGGGAGGGGAGAGATTTGCAGAGTTGGAAGGTGGCAATGACCCCTTCTGCAGGCAGAATAAATACGCCATTCTGTAAGGACAGCAAATAGTGAGGGTATTTATAAATATCTTTGTGCTGGTGAATTACAAAAGCAGTTGCTAACTAATTACAGCAGGAAGTTTTCAGTGCATCTGATGAGTGTCTGGCACAGCGCGGTGTGAATCTTCAGTCGGATCAAATCACACACATTATTCAGGCTTTTTACAAATGTTGACAAAATGCTGGTTTGAAAATTCTAGTTCAGATCCCTCAAAAATACTGTCTCAAGACAGTTTTTGGAAAGACTATGACTATTATTTTTGAAAGCCTATGTTCTGCCCAGTGAAGTTATCAAGTTTTGCACTTGGGAATAATCTTCCAGTGTGTAAAGCTCTGGTGTAAGGCTCTGGTGTAGAAGTCTGTGCTCACTATTTGGGCATGTTTTGACCTTACTAAAATAATGCTGTGCCATAAAAAAAATGTCTGTGTATGTTCATTAGCTCTTTCATGCAAAAATCCATGTTTTTTAAATGGAAACCAGCTTGCTTTAAGACAGACAAAAGGAGGGGAATCCTACTTTCGCCATCAGAGCATTGTTTCCTAGGAAAGAGATTTGATATGAATGAAATGCCATTGTCCAACAGGAGAAGAAAATGAATTTATTCAAGTGGTATCAAAAAGCAGAAACAAAATCCTTTGGATGCTGGTGTTGCAGCCCTACAGATTCCTCTGCTGTCACACAGAGTTGGTGCTGTACAGTAATTTTGAACACTTAAGGCACCAGAAATATGGGTTATCCTTCAGTCATAGATCCACTTCAGGGGGGTAACACCATGGGAGGAGGGAGAAAGATTTAAACTGTTTCTGTTATGCTCAAAATATATTTGGGGCTGATTTAAGAGTAAAAGGAGGAAAAGTGCAGTTGTCATGCCCTGCTATCTTTCACTTTAATGAGCGCTCAAATGTAAGTGAAAAATTAAAAGGTTGTTATATTTAGAAATAGCTAGAGCCATACACTCGATGTATGTTGCACACAGTGGGGAATGAACATAAAAAATGAGGGGGAAAAACCCATCTACTTTGCAGCTATATTCATTAATTAAAAGAAGATTGTTAAACTAAATTTGGAAAGAGGGAAAAAAAAAAGAAAAAAACTTCTTTAATTGTGTTTACCCAAAAGCCTTTTCTTCCTAATTTAAATAGCATAAACATCTGGACTAAAGCAATATTAGAATCATGGCAGTAGTCAAGCAAATCTTGTGGAAAATAATGAAATTAGATCCCTGGTGTTGTGACAGAGTAAGGGCAGGATACATCAGTTCGATGTTAATAAAATTTCCATGAATGACTGAATACAATTAAGAAATTGTCAGTTGCGGCAATGAACTTTTGTAGCTCATAGATGTTTGCATCATTTGATTATGCTGGCAATTTAAAATTGTTTGTTAGTGTCTGTGTTGGGATATTAATTATGACCTTTATTACAGCCCACAATTAAACCAGTCATATAGCAACAAGCAGCCTGTGTTGTGGTACTAAAGGATCTGAACTGTTCAGAACAGGGTCTTGGTGTGTTCAGACCATTCACTGATCATCCAAATTGGAAATTATTTGAAATGATCCAGTACTTTAAAAAACAATTCAGCTGGGTTGAGTAATCCCTTTAATAAAGAAATTTTGGTTTAATAGCATTTTAACAGTTTTAATTGCTAACAACATCTGTAAAACTGTTTTAAAGAAGGGAGAGAGAAAACGTTTTTAACTGTGACTCCAAGACAAGCTTTCTCCTGCTTCAGGAAGAGAAACCAATTATTCATTGGTTAATTAGCTGTAAACAACTTTTTAAAGACACATCCATTATATATGTAATTATTTCAAAAAAAGCTTTAATATTATTTGTGCTAATGCATAATTATTAGTGCGTGCTAAAAGGATTAGCAGCATTTAGATGACCACTATTGTTGGGAAATATCAGAGTGGAGAGAAGAGATTAGCATCAGGCAGGAATGTGCAGGGATGGATCCAGCGTGTGCCTGCACCCCTTCAGCAGTGACAACGGACAAATCACACGCACAGAAACAAAGCCTTGCAAGCTGAAACATCACACTTTTTCCTCTTTAATATTTTTCTGATACGTGAAAGAAATATATCCCCACCAAAGGATTTCTGTACCCAGTGGAATATGGAGTTCCTGTGATTTTTTTTTTTAATTTTTTTTTAGACTCCCATGGCACATTTGTCATTTTTTTTTTAGGACTGCGTAGTCCCTTTATTATTGCACAGCTGACTGGCAACTTTACAATGCCCTCAGCACATCCATTTACTAACTGTTATACCTAATTTACTAAGAAGATGTAAAGTCCTGGTGAAATCTATTTAGGCTTTTGTAATGTGTTGGCTGGAGCACTGTTTATAGTCATTAGCATATGAATGAAAGGAATAATATTTTAAACATTTAAATATTTTTAATATAGGTCAAGGGAAACTGTAACATTTGTCCTAACGCATTGCAAATTCCAAGTAAGACATCACAGAACCTGCCTGAAATTTGTGTTGATTTATGCCTGTGTTTATCAAAAAAAGGTTTGAGTGTATAAACTAAAATTACAGGAGGAGGCAATTCAGGGCCACATCAATAACAACTTAAGCATCTGAGTGACCTAATTCTGACACAACCACAGTTGTGCTGTGCTGAAATAGTTCTCCTGCACATATCTAACAAAATAATTTATGTTAAACAGAGACCTGGTATTTCATGTGTCGAGTCCCCATATTTTGGGGGAGATAGAATTTTTCGGAGCCAGTTGTGGAAGTGACTGGATAAATGTTGTGACAGGAGCACTGCAGCTTCCCCTGCAGGAGCCACGGGTGTGCTCTAGCCCTGACCTGGAAGGATGGACCGGAGCAGTGGGAGATTTGTTCAGTCTCCATGAATTTGGCTGCTTGTCAGATGCTGCCGGTAATGATGCTAATTGCTGGCATTGGTGATACTCAGGTTTGTGATACAGGCACCTGTACCATGGCAAGATTTTTGATCTTTTCTACAAAACAGCTCTCAATTCTCTTTTATGAAACTGGAGCAACAGTGTTTGACAGCTCTGCAGGAATACCATGGGTGATTTTAGCATTTCAGTTCATTGGATATTTGTAATAACCTGGAGTTTAAGGAGAATTTTTGCTCTTTGATTTGTGTGATTTCTATACAGCATTCATTGCATGGAAGCATTTGGGGGGATGGAATTTTTGTTTTAGTTGACAAATTATTACATTTGAAGGGCTTTGTGTATTTAAGCATAGATGATTATTTAGAAGGCTTGGTTGCTGCAAATTGGAAGCCTGGTAGCTCAATTTACTAATTTATTTTGTGATCTGTGACTAAACTGAGTAAAAATGCAAATAGCACAAGCCCTTTATGTTTTATCACCAGATCAGCTTACTGATGGGAGGATCAGAGTCACTAAACCGTTCAACACTTGTGATTTCTAAGGAGTCAGACACTAAAAGCATCTATAGTGGAGACTACAGGAAAAGTCCCATGAACAGAGGTTTTAATGGAATTCAGTGCTTATTTGTTTCTGACTTGGAATGCAGAAGCAAAACTTTATTGTCCATTGTGAGGATGTTTTCTTTGTCTCCCATCACATGTGGCAAGGAACGATCACTCTGTGCTGCAGCAAGATCAAGGGCGAGGAGGAAAAAACTGGGAAAGACTGAAAGACGCTGAAAACTTAAATGGGTGTTGGCATTGCCTTTTGATTGCACCTCTGTTCAGAAAGCTTTAACAAAAATTATAATCTCTTAAAAATTTTTGTTTTTAACTAATATTCCCCCATGGTCTTAGGAGGTTTTGTTTAAAAAGTATTTTTATCTGTTAGTATTGCAGCTGTTTATTGGCTACTTATTTGCAAGTCAGTGTTAGCGGTGATGTCGACACCTCTTTGGAGCCAGTGCTAGGGCAGATCCTCCTGGTGAAACCAGTGCAAGTCGTGCTCTTGCCTCCCAGGAAGCAATCTGGGTCAATTAATCCTTATTTTTGCAGATCCAGCAGAGGGAGCAGAAGTCCACTGATGGGGTTGCTTTGGACGAAACATTTGGGGTGGCAGATGGGTTGGCAAAAATTGCTTGTGGAGGTGGGGAACTGCATGAGTCATTCCCCCCATATTCTGAGAAAACTGCTCAATTAAAACTCTAAAGATTGCACTGTAATTCAGTGATTTTTCACATCCTGGAATTTCATTTTTTCTTTAAATTCTCCATGAGTTGGTACATTATTATAACAATTGATTAGAACTATTTCCAGCACTTACACCAGTGTAGTGATCCCAATTAGCCAGCAGCTAATTGTTTTAGTAGGGAATAACACCCAGTGTGTCTTTGCACATCACCTCCCCTGCCTTGTTGCTGCACTTGTGAATATACAGCGGAAGAATTGCCCCCTTTAAAAAACAATAATAAAGAAAGGATTAGCTGTAGGGCTGCAGTCTTATTTTAAGGTGCATGCCATGGATATAGATCTCTCCTGAGTGTTTTTACCTCTGCCTTTAAATGAGGAACAGAAATGGGTGGTGTGGGACTTGCTGCTGAAGATGGGCTTTGGTTTGCACCCAGCAGAGCTGGAAGTCCCAGTGCTTTGGGAGGTACACAAGGCACAGTCTGCTGATTTCTGAATTCAGTGGGACCAGCATCTCACCAGCAATGGCGTGTGTCTCCTTAACAAGGAATGTTTCCCTCTACTTTTAGAACCCTTGGCAAGTTTAGTCTGATTTCATAAAGTAAGTTTTATCTCTTGTCCTGGTTTTGTCTGGGATAGAGTTAATTTCCTTCCCAGTAGCTGTTGCAGTGCTGTGGTTTGAATTTAGGATGAGAATAACATTGATAACACAGGGATGTTTTCATTGTTGCTGAGCTCACCCTAAATCAAGGACTGTTGAGTTTCCCATGCTGCCAGTGAGGAGCTGCACAAGCAGCTGTGAGGCCAGGACAGCTGACCTGGCCAAAGGGATATTCCATTCAGGAAACCCCCAGCAATCTCATGGGCTAAATCTGCCATGATCATGAAATAAAATTATCATTGGGTTTTCAATTGCTCTCTGTTGGACAAACATAAGTATTGTGTTAAGATCACAGTTGCAAATCTTCTTGTGGGACTGTGAAGGCTAAAAACTCAACTTCTTAAACTCACTTGAAAATCTAGATTTAAAAAAAAAAAAAACAAACAAAAAAAAAAGCAGAGATTGTGACGAACCAGGGTAGTAAAAGCTCTGCAGGTATTGAGACTGATCACTGGAAGAGCTGCAGCACAGCTGCTGCTCAGTGCAGAAGTCAGACCTGTGAAAGGAGCTTTGTGTGCAGCCAGGGCTTCATCTGGCACAGAGGGCACAGCAATGTGATACCAGCTTAGGAAAAGGAATTTGTGAGAAAATACCCAAGGAGACTAACCAGCTCACAGACTAGTTTTATTCAAATCATATTTTTAATTAGGAGCAGGTCTTCAGTATTTTTTAGGAATTGAGTTTGATACGCATTTTAGATTCTAACTCATTTGATATTTAAAAAAAAAAACAAAACAGAAAAAGAAGACATTAAAATAAATGCTCGGGTTTATTTTTTTTTTTTTTCTCCTTTCATGTCAGACAAATGTGACAGTGAAGAAAAGGAAAAGGGCAATTGGGGGACAGGAGGTTGTACATTCAATATTTCTTAGCTGATGAAGGCAGCTTTGTTTGTTTCAGATGAATTCAGTCAAAGATAACATCTCCTACTCCCAAGGAAAAAAAGCAAAACAACACCCCAACCAAAAATGGAACAGTTCAAACTTTTTAACTTAGAATACAATTTCCCTTGCCTGGCCACCTTTGTTGACAAGCACAGATGTGGGATTTGGCTTTGATTAAGCTGCACATAACCCTGGCTCCTTATGGGAGAACATTCCTGGAGATGCTCAGTACCTCACAACGCGTTGGATTGTCTGACATTCTTGAGTTTCCTGACTCCCACTTTGCTGAAGGGGGAGCTTGAGATAACAGTGGATGCTGCTGGAAAGGTGGATGGATGACTTACAACAGGAGGTTTCGTAACAGGAGCTACTTCTGTTCCTTCTGTTGATGGCTTTTGGGTGATGAAAGGAACAAAGGTGATCTCATCCAAACAACAACAAACTAAAATAGAACAAAACCCTCCAAGTCTGCACATTAATGAAAAGAATCAGAGAATGGAAAATGAGACAAAAGCTGAGATATTCTGAATGCAATCTTACAACAGTTCTGGCATAAGATGCTGGAGCTTTTTTAACTCTGATCTCTAAGCTAAAAATGGAGTTGTCAGCCTTAACTTTGAATTTTCTTGCTTTTAGCAGTTTGCGTTAAACATTAATGTTATTGAAAATAGCTTTTCATCCGTGTGTATTAAGGGTTTGTTTGCCAAAGCCTCTGCTCCCAAATGCGTGAATTTCAGCAGCTAGCAAACATCAAAGCAAGGAGATTTTTCAGCTCAAGAAGTTATCTTTAAAATTAAAGCTTAGTCTTTCACTGTATACTTTTTGTGAATAATTATGAGAATCTATAATAAACAGTCTCCCTTTATTGTTCTGTCTATTGTATCAAAAGAGATATGCCTTGATTGTATCATTTTAATTAACTCTTGCTGTGTTTTATTGAAGTTCAAAGCATTAAGCATTGTTTATGTAAGCACCATGACATTCAGGTTGCCTGAAAGAAGTAAATAAAACTGTAGGTCAAACTGTATTAATGTTTCTTGCCAGCTATTATTACATCTGCTTTTGAACAGCATTTATTCTGTAATTGAAGGTTGTCAGCCTGTAATTTCCATAGTCACATTCTGAACACTTGGTTTTCCCTAATTTTTGTAGTGTTTACACCATATAAAGTCAGAGATTAAAGTAAAAGGGAAAAGTGAGTTACCAGCTTTTATTTGACCAGCTTAATATTTCCTTCTTCAGGGGAATCACTCCAGTTATTTGCCAAGTTCATGTATCTATAATATTCCTTTAGATTCAATTTTCTGCCCTTTACTTTTCTGTATTTCATATTTACTTTATTCTTTGTGGTCATCCCATCTAATCTGTCTGCCCGTGTCTACCTAATCGACCTAATATGTCCATGTATCATTTCTTTAATGATTTTATTAGTGAAATTACTCTCAGCATTTGATACTTAAGCATACATTACAAAAGCTTAATTCTCCCATTAGTGGATCAAGCTTCCATGAGCCTGCCACATCCAGGCTGCTCCAGGAGTTAAACAAGCTTTGTTGAATGTTGGCCAAGAGCTGTTCTGCAGATCTACTCTACTTTTTTAATCTCTGTAAGTGAGGAGAAGCCACTGCACAGATTTGAGTCGCTTACTGTACCCCAGCACTGTCTAGAGGCTCTCCTTGGTGAAGATGCAATGTTTCCTTGCACTAGGCAGCTTGAATTTTGTCCTTAAGGCCTTGCTTCTGCAAAGGAAATTGAGAAATTAATTTTTTTCAGCCACTTCTGCTGCCCATAATGAACCGCAGATGTTTTGGAACCTTCTATGGCTTTCTCTTTCCATTTTAAGTCCAGCTTTACCAAATTAGTTTCTCTTTGTTTTAGCTTCCTTCAACAAAATAATTGACTTCTGAGAAGTGCATGGTAGCCAACAAGAACATCATACCAATAACATCCATTTTTTTCTCTCTCAAGATGCTCCAGGGATTTAACATCCCCGGAGCACCTTGGCCTTGGAGCTCTCCTTCCCATCCTTAGCCTCTGTTATTGCCTCCTGTCTGGACACCATACTCTGTGTCTTTATTCTGTTTATGCTTGCAAATTATTTGATCTCTTTTATTTAATTGGGCTTTTTTCTATGAGCCCTGAGTGTGAAAAGTGCCTGACAAATCTGCTGTTACTAAATAATTTGGATAAAAAGACCAGTTTTGTGCTGTTGAATGGCTTGTAAGTAGAAATTTTTATTTATTTTTGGTTTAGGTCAAGCTTGTGGTTTACTTAAAAGAGGTTGTTAAAGAGAATTCCATTGTGTTTCTCTAGTCAAGCATAGCTATCCTGTTAAATATGTTGTACAAGCAGTGAATAGTGTGACACTTAAGGAATGCTGAATTTATTTTTGGACATGTTTTTGTATTTCTTTATCATGGCAGAGGCTTTTTGGCAATAGGGTGGCAGGGAACCAAAGTGTCCGGTTACGTGCTGTGGTTAACAGTGGCCTGCAGTTAAGTTCTTTGGCATCAGGAAATTTTTCTTTTTTCTTTCTTTATTTTTTTTTCCTTTCCTAGGCTTGATAGGCTGCAGTTGAAGTCCCTTGATTTGTCTTTGTTGTGGGCAGAATCCAGGGATTAGATCAAATTAAAAACTGACGTTCCCATTATGTCTGTGCTTTTATGGTGCATTCCTCTGCTGCAGAAAGTCAAATTCCTCTTTGCCCATTGCTGAAACCAAAGAAACAAAGTAAAAGAGAATTCTTCCTAGCTTCTAACTGAACAGAAAACCTCATTATTCCTGGAGTAATCTGTTAAACAAATGGAAATAGGTGAACCTTGCGCTCTCTTTTTTTTGTCTCTTATTTAAGAAAATGGCACGATCTCAGGAGAGCATCTTTAACTAAGAGAGCATAAGTGCACCCAATGACAGTTACAAATATTTTTATACAACAGACAGACAAATTGTGCTGATTGTCTGTATTAAAAAAAAAAAAAAAAAAA